>CM032448.1:31248007-31288007 GCA_019049505.1 Pachyrhynchus sulphureomaculatus
TTTCAGAAGAATATAACAAAACAGCTCTAAATATACTCCAGAAAGACGAAGATTGCTTTTTTGAGTTAATATTACCCACTCTCTTTGTCATTAAAAAGGAAATAAATTATATGTTTAACCTTCGGCACTGCGCTTACCGTTTTAATTTGATCAAAGCGGGAATTCAAAAATGATTCGAAAAGATTGTGAACTATTTCTGCCAAAAGCTTGCAGAAATACCGCAAGAAATGAAAGCCCTGAGGTACTGGAAGACCTGTAGATCTTCCTTCGTGACTGTTAAACAGATTTTTAGCAGCGGAGGATATCTTCTTATAAGGATTAAGGCTGAGCGATAAAAATTTTGAAATAAAATTGTTATTAAAAACACACAAATATTTGTGTTCAAATAAATAATTTGGTTCAGTCAGCTTGAAAGGGTAAGCTTTTCATTTTTTTTTTTTAAATAATTTTTATAAATAAAAATGTATTATCGAGTTTCATGTAGTATTTTATTACTGCCTGTTCATTTTAACACTAAAATGATGACGACAGAGAGATATATCAAGTCCAATCAAAAATTTTAGTGAAGCAAAAGAATGATGAACAGATAAAAAGAAAATAATGAACCAGCTTAAGATTATCTCTAATATTTTTGAGTATTCTTTATATTCGTCTAGATATTTTTATGCCCCAGATAATCTATATCTAGATACTTTTTCTTTCACTATCCGCGATTTGTATCTAGATAGAAGTTTCTGGTAACTAGCATAACCGTCGTTAAAATAGTAATTCGTGCAGAGTTACCATAACAACAAAGATTATTGTTAATAACTCGTATTTGTCATACCATTTGGGCAAATAAAATAAATATTTATATTCTTATTTTTGGTATAAGATAGCAAACTGGAGTCTATAATTTTTAGCCTATCGTAATGAAACACAGTTTATCAAAATGTCCACTTTTCATTGCAAAATTGCATGACGAGTTTCGTTACATTGTAAGTTATTCTGATGCTTTTTGCAACTAAAAAACATTTAAGTTTTATTCCACCTTATTATCTACTTTTACAATTAGTCTGAAAATAGTTAATTAGGGTATTTTCGGAATTCATACTGAACTTTATAACGTATATAAATTTAATAATGGGGATTTCTCATCGGTCATATTTATTTCTGTTTGTTCATTTAGAATGGAACCTGTGTTTTTCAAACGGTTTATCTCTAAGCATTCCAAAAGGTTTAACTTTTTTCGTTTGTCTGCTACTTGCAATATTTCAAACTTGTCATTAAATTGATAGTTCTATTCTATTAAATGATTGCTGTATGAAGTGTCTGTTTTGTTGTTAAGAAAACTTTGTTTGTGTTCTGAAATTCTAGCGCACTTGTTGGCTGAACTCTTTGCTTCACATTCTACTGTCGATTTCCAAGGAAAAACACCACCTACTATTTCCATATTGCAGTCAAGGATGCCCGATATTGTCTTCAGACAGCGTATCATAAAGCGTATTTTAATGAAGCTAGACACCAAAAAGGCTTCTGACGCTGACGGAATACCTGCCATAGTCCTCAAAAACTGTGCGAGGGAACTAACATCAGTTTTCTGTAGACATTTCAACCTATCCTACAGAAAGGGAATATTTCCTTCCTGCTGAAAATGTGCCACAATTCAGCCGATACCTAAAAAAGGCAAAAAGATCTTGCCAAAATAACTACCGACCATCGCACTGCTCTCAATAATGTCGAAAGTCATGGAAAAAGTTACCAATCAACATTTCCTAAAATATCTTGAAGGATTCAACATTATTAGCGATCACCAATATGGCTTTCGTAAACATAGATCAATAGGAGATCTCCTGACCGATGTAACACATGTTTGGAACAACGCAACTGAACACTTTGGAGAATTTCGAGCGGTTGCTCTTGAGATATCCAAGGCATTCGACCGTGTTTGGCACGATGGACTGTTGGCTAAGCTACGCTCTTATGATATGTCTGAAAAGTTCTGTTTGTGGCTCTCATGTTTCCTTAGAGAGCGTTCTTTCCGAGTGGCGGTCGACGGGTTTCTTTCTAACACCTTCACTATCAACGCCGGTGTGCCCCAAGGCACCATATTGTCTCCTACTCTCTTTCTCATTTACATTAACGATCTGCTGGAAAAGACCAGGAATCCAATCTACAGCTTTGCAGATGACAGTACGCTTATCTCTTCATTCGCTTTGAACACTCGGACATCGACTACCCAGGCGGCAGTTTTTTCTAAAAAAGCTAACGTTGCTGAACCCGACATAGTCATGTCGGAGCACTCCATTCCCCTAGCATCGTCACTCAATTTGTTGGGCGTTAATTTGGGAGCAAATATGTCCTGGCATGAACATGTTGCAGGCATAGCAAGGAGAGCTTCTCAAAAGTTGGGAATATTATTTCGAACCAGAAAGCTTTACACTCCACAACTGTTAATTCTTTACAAAGCTCAAATTCGACCAACTATGCAATACTGCTCCGATGTTTGGGGCTCCGCTCCCAAACACACACTGCATTTGTTGGATTCTGTTCAGAGAAGAGCTGTTCGTCTGATTGGAGACTCGGAATTGACCGGCGGCCTTAAACATCGAAGAACGGTTGGTGACTTGAGTCTGTTCTACAAGTATTTTCATGGAAAATGTTCCCCGCTTAACCCCGCCCAGAGCAGTGCACGTTAGAAATACACGTCGCGCTAATATTTCACATCCGTATGAAGTTCAGCTTGTTACTCCACGTACAACGCTTTTCAACGTCTTTTATACGGAGAACATCATCCCTTTGGAATAATTTGCCCAGGGCTGTGTTTCCCACCGAGTACAATTTACAGCGATTCAAGAATAACGTGAATAGCTTTTTCCGCACACATGCCGCTCCTGGAGCGCTTTAGGGACTTCCCTGTTACACGTGTGCTAGACTCATAAAAAAAAATTTCGAATGAGCTCCTTGTCTGCTCTATGTACGCCTTAGTACACGAACCGCATTTCAATTTATATACTCCTGATTTTTTACCTTTGCTTTGTTTAATTTTCGCATTTTTTATGAGTTTTCCTAGTGAGTTATTAATTTTTAAAGCTATATTTATATTATTTTGGTTTAAGTAGTGTTTCATTTTTTTCTGAAGGTGTGCCAAAATAGGTTAATGATTTATAATTGATATTGCTGTCTTTAGTTTTAGGGTAGACTTCGGAAGTAGCTTTGTTTTTAAGTTTTTTTTGAGTATTGAATTGACCATATTTGAGGGGTAACCATTATTTACGACAATTTGTTTTATTAAATTTAATTCGTTAATGGAATCGTTTTCAGATAAAGGAACACTCACTAGTCTATGTAACATACTGCGATATGCTGCAAAATTGTATTGTTTTGGGTGGTTTGAAATGTTGTGTATTGCTATATCTGTCTGTGATGGTTGGTAAAATATTGAAAATTTGTGCTTGTTGTTATCCCTTGATATAGTAAGATCTAGGAAATTAAGTGAATTATTTTTCTCTATTTTCAATGTAAATGTTATATTTTTGTAGATTGAATCGATATGTTTAAAAAATGTATTCAACTGTTTATCCGTGCCATTGAAATAAACCAAAATGTCATCTACATAACGGCACCAGTATAGTAAAGATTTATACATATCATGTTTTTAAATTATATTTTCGGTGTTATTTATAAAAATTTCTGCTAAAAGTGGGCTTTTCTAGCCTATTTCTAAGATATGGCAATGTTAGATCGCTTAAGAGGCAACCTACGCCCCTTTGGTAAAGAGTAAGCAGCTTACTATAGTGTTCGAATGCCCTACCACATAAAACATATCATCAATAGTCATTTATTAATCAGACGTAGTTCATGAAAATCACATTAATAAACAAACTATGTGCAAATAATTTTCTCTTTGAATTGCAGGTTAGCTCAAATTCAGTATTCTTCAACTTACATCCCTCATTTTCATGAATAGGGCTGTAACCTATAGATTAAAAGCGTATTTCCAAAAAAAAAACTTAAATCTGATGTGTCATCCCTCCCTTTAAAGTTGACGCCCTAAAATTTCAATATAAAGATGATATTTCAATTAAGATTTTCCATTTGAAGGCGAGAAAATTATAGCTTAAAAGGGAACAGAAATAATGGTGTGCGTTTCAGGGATCTAGAACAAATCAGTATTTACAAAAACGCCCTTTTTAAACGAAGTTTCCTGTAAAAGAAAAGAGCCAAAAGCAAATTTATTATAGTTTTAAATAATATATACCTAATAGCAGAAATATAAAATAATTAATTAAAAAGAAAATGGTCAACCAAACAATTAAACTAGTTATTTTCTTGATGACTTGAAATTAATTAACTCTAAAAAGAAATGCGTATCATACATATAAATATGATGATACTTTTTTGGACAATTTACAACAATTTGTCAATTACAACAAATTTTAGAGTATTCAGTTAAAAATTGAATATAGTTTTGTGAATTATGAAAATACGGAAAAAATGTTGATGTTCATTGGCATTAGCAAAAAAAAACAGAGAAAATACGTATCCTACAAATAATACAATGCTCATTATTTAAACCTGGACTAAAGGGGCGTCAAAGGATTTTTTAAATAATTACTATAAGAGCCCAATTCATCATTTACTCCGGTATCATATGCCACTGTTGGAAAACTGAGAGTATACGTGCTGCGTGGTTTCAAATTTTAAATAACAAATTCAATTGTGCCCACTGGGTACAATATTTTTGTACCAAAATTTCAGAGTATTTTTGTACAAACCGATCGATTCACTTAGTCGACCTGTAAAATAAAATGAAAAAAATAGTTTTTTGCCTGTTTTTCCAATTTTATAGGTTATGTACGCACTTGAGCGATTTAAAACCAACGAAGATTTGTTGGAAATTTCTTTACGAAGAGTTTGTTTTTTTTTCGTGTCTGTCTGACTTATATAACCGAAGTTATTCACATTTTAAACTCAAAAAACGCGTTTTGAAAACTTAAATTTCGAAACAAAAGAGCATAAATTTTTCGAGGTCCAAAATTCAAGACATACAAATCAGTCTGTAGTAAGCGCTCAATGGGAGGATGACTACTGCAATGCCTTATGAGTCAATAGTTAAAGTTAGAGATTTAGGGCGTTTTTCAGGGACAAAATTTCCCACAAAAGAAAGGAAGATCTGTTGAGACATCTAAGAGAATATGAATAATGTTGTAACATTAATTTGTTCCTAGATTTTTAAGATCATGTTACAACACCGTTTTTCTTTCATTAATTCATGTAATAATTGCTAATTTAAGTTAAACAGTGAATTTATATTTTATTACCTTTTTTATATTTGATTGAGCAGTGTAACTTAAACCATTTTAAGAGCATGTTATAGATTTATTTTATTTCGTTTGCATTGAATGCATCTGATTCACCATTAAGACGGGCATCATCGGTCTTTGTCTATCAAGTCGCGAGTTTAACACCCCCGTCTCATTTTGCGTTCCTGAAGTGAACCAGGACATTTAGAAGATTTCACTAGGATGCGAAAGAAGGGAGAGGGTCCAGCATGTAACAGGGACTTTCTCTGTCCATCACGGAGTGATGGCCTGTTCTTCCATCATGTAGTGAAGAGTCTTTTTTTATCACCGAGTGGGTGCCGTTTTCAGACCTCGAGCCTGAGGCTTTTTTCCGTTCTAAAAATATTCTACTCATCCTAAGGCATTTCGGGTCAAAGAGTGAACAGTTACCCAAATGAGAATGGGGGAGTAGTGTGTGAGGCAATATTTTGATGAGAATCTCACCAGAAGAGGCCAAGCAGTTGATGGGAAACCCACGAGGAGAAGAACAGTAAGTCATTCACCAGTTAAATATCTCACTTCCTCTCTACAAAGTGTGGTTCCAACGACTACGTAACACGTGTAATCCCGAAGTCGGTTTAACAGGAAGCGAATCAGAAATAAATTTTTAAAGCCAATTTTTCACACTTAGAATCAGTGATGTTAGGATTGATAAAACCTTCATAATAATTAAAGACTCTCTTTAAATGTGTGTACTCTCTTAGCGTAAGGGATTTCTATTTAGTCTATGTAATTTTAAGGGGGTAATGAATGTAATAATTTTTATTTTGTTAATATACTTTTTTGTGATAGCGTAGTGTCTCACTGAATTCCCCTTCTATCTTACAGGACGTAAAGGTTGTACCTTATTTAATTATCTAACAATATCTAAATAGTCTTCAGTATTTTTCATTTTTTGAGCTTTCTTTTTATTCTACACTAGCCGGACCCACGGCTCCGCTCGCGTGGACTTAATTCACTACTATCGTCACTGCTTATTCCTTATGTTACCCAACGTAATAAAATATCTCCCATTATTTCCTTTTATCTCCCAATATTTCTCCTTATCTCTCCATTATCTCTACATAATTTCCATTATCTAGGCTTATCTCTGCTCATCTCCCATTATTTCTCCTTATATTCCATTATTTCTCCTTATCTCCCATTATCTCACCTTATTTTCCATTATCTAGACTTATCTCTGCTTATCTCCCATTATTTCTCCTTATCTCCCATTATTTATACTTATTTCCCATTATCTCACCTTATCTGCCATTATCGAGGCTTATCTCGACTTATCTCCCATTATTTGTCCTTAAACTCCCATTATGTCACCTTATCTCCCATTATATAGGCTTATATCGAATTATATAGAACATATGTATAAATTTATAAAAACACGTAAATCGGATAAGTGGTTCTCGAGTGATAAGCGCACTAACGGACAGACAGACAGACAGAGAGACGTTATATTTTATATATATTATATTCTTTGCTACATGATATTCCATATTTAATGCTTTAAGCAGTGTATTGCAAGAGAACGCGCTAGCGGCAAACTCCGACTTGATTCACTATTATCGTCACTGCTTATTCCTTATGTCACCTAACGTAATAAAATATATCCTATAACCTGGCCAGAGAACATACGTATATTTAAAAAGAAGCACGTAAATCGGATAAGTGGTTCTCCAGTGATAAGCGCACTAACGGACAGACAGACAGACAGAGAGTCGTTGCATTTTATATATATTATAGATATTCTTTGCTCCATTGTTCTATATTTAATGATTTAGCATATTTAAAAAAAAAAGCACGTAAATCGGATAAGTGGTTCTCCAGTGATAAGCGCACAAACGGACAGACAGAGAGACGTTGCATTTTATATATATATTATAGATATTCTTTGTTACATGATATTGTTCCATATTTAGTGGTTAAAGCAGTGTATTGCAAGAGAACGCGCTAGCGGCAAACTTTTTTCCTATTTGATTCACTATTATCGTAACTGCTTATTCCTCATGTTACCTAACGTAATAAAATATAGTCTATAACCGGGCCAGAGAACATATGTATGTTTAAAAAAAAAAAGCACGTAAATCGGATAAGTGGTTCTCCAGTGATAACGGACGGACAGACAGACAGACGGGCAGAGAGACGTTGCATTTTATATATATTATAGATATAGATTATTATTATTATATAACCTGGCCAAAGAATATATGTATGAATTTAAAAAAAGACAGGTAAATCGAATAGGTGGTTTTCGCGTGATAAACGCACTAATGGACAGACAGACAGACGGAGAGACATTGCATTTTATATATATTATAGATTATAGATTATAGATATTCTCTGCTACATAACTTTGTTCCATATTTGATGGTTTAGGCTGTGTATTGCAAGGAAACGCGCTAGCAGCAGACTTTTTTTTTTCCGACTTCATTCACTATTTTACGTCACTGCTCATTCCTTATGCTACCTATCGTAATAAAATATAGCCTATAACCTGGCCAGAGAACATATGTATGTTTTAAAAAAAAAGTACGTAAATCGGATAAGTGGTTCTCCAGTGATAAGCGCACTAACCGACAGACAGACAGAGAGACGTTGCATTTTATATATATTATAAAAGGGATGGTGCCCAAAACAGTACAACTAAGCTTTAAACAACTATAGAGACTATTTTCAAAAGACGTACAAAAATTATCTCTTATCCATGTTCTCTCTAAACAAAACGGGCTAGCTTATATCTAATTTTTGTTCTCTCAGTATTAATATCCACTCAATCTATTCTCAAAAATTAAGACATACATAAGGAGCAAATATTATTTGATAAATAAGTATTTATTAAAAAATATAAGAAAAAAGAGCGTTTCAATGTATATAATAATAATGTACGATGGTAGGATGCAACGAATTGTACTAAGTACGCATACATATTACTCCCTTGAAAGCTGTCACAGCAGCTTTCGAGCCGACAGGGTGGTTAACACTGTCAACGCTTCCTCCTCAGAGATATATACTTATTGTAAACATCGGAAAACGGACGAAAAGTCCATATTTCAGCAGTTTACCAGCTGTTGTCTTGTTCGTCAAATCCATCCTGAGACGCGTTTCGCCGTATCACGGCTCATCGGTCAGGTTTGACAAGAGAATAGATTTTACTGGTACTTATCCCAGAAGTTACGGAGTACGATGGTAGGATATAACAATACAAGTAATTCGTTGTATCCTACCATCGTACTCTATAACTTCTGGGATAAGTGCCAGTAAATTCTGTTCTTTTTTTTGTCAGTCCTGCCTGACCGACGAACTGTGATACGGCGAAACGTGTCTTAGGATGGATTTGACGAACAAGACAACAGCTGGTGAACTGCTGAAATATGGACTTTTCGTCCATTTTCCGTTGTTTTACAATAACTAATAATAATGTACCCTTACACCAGCAGGAAATTTTGGGTCAAAAATTTATGTGAAGCAGGGAATTAATTGAAAATTTGAGGGTGGTCTATGGAAGCATCTTATGTGCCAAAAAGTGGAAGTCCGACTTTATAAGATCATTTAAGTATTACACCCACTGAACTGAGCATTCCAACTATCAATGAGCACAGTATTATTCATACGGTCTTGACCATGTCAAAACTCAGTTCTTATGAATATTTGAATAACAGAAATAATGTCGCCAGTAAGCTTGCCAAGAGAATTTAGGCATGCTTGCGCAAACCTAGAAAACTTAAGAATTATTACATTGACTTTCGGGTTTAACTTCATCTTGAGACCCAGCAAGGTATATGCAATTCAAACACAAGTAGTTCGAAACTCCCAAGAAATTCCGTAACAGTTTTTTGGGACACAATATATTTTGCTAGTGGAATTCATGCCACAAAATTCAACATTTGTCCAAGAATGTTTTTAAACTTTACATTAGACGGTCAAAAAGAAATGCCGTGAAAATTTACGAAAATAGCTGACTGCTAGCTAGGAACGTTGTTTAACCATTCACCTTATACTTCAGACTTGACTCCCAGTGACTATTTTCTGTTTCAAAGCCTGAAGAAATTTTTTCTTGGGTCACGATTTTGCAGTGATTAAGTAGTCAAGAAATCTGTTATATGATTCTAGGACATTCAAAATATTTCTTTTCATCTCGAAGGTATGTAATCGATCGAGGTGAAGTGGACATAAAGTGTAGAAGACAAGGGGAACGCCACTGAAAAATAATAAGGCAAGTTTCAAACTAAACCGAAGTAGATAATTAACCAAGCTTAGATTTATTATATATCACCTTCAATTGGAAACGTGTTTAATCTTAGCAGTACCTAAAGCAAACTTTCACACTTAAAAAATAATCTCTAGTTAATTAGGAAATTAATTTTTTTTTCTGCTTTTCGTTACTGCCACAGTAAAAATGTTTAGAGTAAAGTGTATATCATACAAATAAATATAATGATCATTACTTAAATAATTTACGGTATAACCTTACCTAAAATCCCTGGAATTGAGTGACTCCCAAGACATTTTCTTAAATAGTCACTTCAACCGTAAGTCATTATAAAAGCACAATAAAAACTCGGAATTCGGTCTGTACCACCATTCAATTTTAATCGCTTTTTGACATTAAATTCTTTAACTCTTTTTACTTTTACTGGTTTATATACACCACACATTTTTATTTTTAACAATATATTAATTGGCATAAAAACTTTAATTTTTTAATAACAATTATTCAAATTTTTAAACCAATCATCGACATATTTTATTAAAATAATCAGAAAAATGCTCTAATTCGGTGAATAATAATTAAAAAACTCACTTGTTAGACAACAATATTTTTTTTTAAATAATCGTTTAATTTTAATGAAATACAACCTAAAAATCTTTAACATAGTACACAATACACGATTTTTTTAACTGTCAGATTATACCGTTCCCGAAAAAACTCCACGAATTTCCTTATTTTAATTATGAGATACACAGCCATTTTTTTGCTACCTTTATTTATTCTAATTATTATATTCTACCCGCATTTATTACGTATTCTTAGTGTTTTTTTGTCCGAATAACCGTAACCTGCTCTATTCTATCGCACACACCCCTTTTTTGCCAGAATCCTATCCCTACATATTTTATCTGGACCGAAGCAAACGAGAGCAGGCGCTCGGTTATGTTCGTTACTAATCGGAGATGCACGAAGGGATGCTGTGGAGAGTGAGAATGGATTTAGTCGGGCAAACTCGGCGTTTTGCAGGGTTTTTGGAATGTTAGGTTAAGGACTGTTTTGATAGGAGGCTTGACATCAAATATATAGTACCAAATAAGGTCTAAAAATTCTGGGCCACAGTAAAATACAATAAGCTGAATTTCTCGCTTGTGAAAGACTAGAATTTGAAAGTATACCTACATTTAAGTTTTAAACTTTTACAGGCCAGATATAAAATTTCTGGTATCTTACTGCGATGTTCCGAGAGTACTGCAATAAGTACTTCAAGATTTGTCCCTCGTTTGTAGATCTTAGCTCGATTGATAAGCAATGATACAGGAAAGGAATGACAGATGAGAGAACAGTGGTCACGGCTGAAGTATGGACTGTTCATACGTTTAGTAGTTGAAACAGTGTTTTTATTACCTTAACCATCGAGCTACCTAGCGGTAATTGTTAGCAACAATTCGTTTGTCGCTCTGTGGCCTCTAATAGCGGTCGATGGAGGGTAGGTATGCTTTAAAATTTTAGGTTTTCACTAGCAAGAGTTGTTGTATCTTACCTCAATATTTCACCAGTACTGCAATGAGTACATCGAGTTGTTTTCTCCCCTTTATCGATTCAAATGTGGCTGATGAGCCTTTATATGGCGAAACACGTCCCAAGATGAGATGATAGATTAAAGAACAGTGGTTCCTGCTGAAATATGGACGATGTTTATTTTTAGTAGTTGATAAAGTTAAAAATTCTGGTTTCCGATCAATTTAGTTAAAGATGAGGTTCATACTTTTGGGGCAAATTTAATAAAAGAATGACTGTTTGGAAGTAAATTTAGTTCATTTTTCTTCTTCTTCCTCTCCTATGTATTCACAAAAATCGGGGTCTCTGTACCATTTCTTCAGTTTATATTGAGGTCGTTATTCTCAGCTAGTCAGTCCCTGATATTCTGGAGCCACTAGTGCTGCTTTCTACCGGGTCCTCGTTGACTCTCCATTTTTACCTGAAGAATAAGTTTTGGAATCGACTAGCGACCACCTTTTACTATATATCCCAAATAAGACACCTTTCTTTGTTTTACAATATTAAGTAGTTGCCTCTCCACCCTGGCCCCTTAAAGCTCTTCTCCAGTGGTTAGGTGTTCTGTCCAAGAAATTTGTAGCCAACGTCGCAGTGTCCATAGCTCGAAAACTTCGATACGATTCAATGATCTCACTTTTAACGACCATATCTCTACGCCATATAAGAGGACCGGCCAGACATAGCATTTTATTACTCGCAGGCGCAGGGTAAGTGGCAGTGAGCAGCATATTTTTCAACTTTAAACTTTCACTTTAAAAAGGTTTCCTTTGCCATGCCAATCCACAGTTTAACCTCCCCATCACAATCCCATCGTTCCTTGACGACAGAGCCAAGATATTAGAATTTAGTAACCCTTTCAATCGCTTGATCCTTTATAAAGAGAGATGCATCCTCTTGAGGGCGTCTACTAATCATCATCATTTTGGTTTTCCCAATATTTTTACGTAGACCATACTACTCGCCAATGTAATTTAGCTAATTGATTAGAATTTGCAGCTCTTCATTGTTATTGGCTCATCAGTTAGTTCATTACAGTTTAAAAATATCTCAAAAATAATTAATTTTTATTCATTTATAAGTCACCTAAAGTAATAATAAATCAAATAAATTCAGATACGCGGCCGATACATTAATTGCCACTAATAACGGAAAAGATCTACAAAAACTTATGGATAAAATAACTGACACTTGTACACAGTTTGGTTTAAGATTTAATGCAAATAAAACAAAATATATGATTGTAAGCAAAGAATCTTTACATTCACACAAAGATATGGCACAAAGATAGAGAGAGTAGATAAATCGATGTATCTCGGTAGCAATAACAACGACCACTGAGATCCTACTGTGGAAGTCAAAATTCGAACAGAGAAAGCCCGAGCCGCATTTATGAAGAACAAAAAAATCTTAACTAGTCACGACCTATCATTGAAACTACGGATGAAAATGGTAGGTTGCTATGTCTTTCCGGTTCTTTTGTACGGCATGGAAGCGTGGATGCCAATTGGAACAACGCTTAAACGTCTGGAGGCATTCGAGATGTGGGTGCATCGACGACTGCTGAAAATCAGTTGGATGGAAAGAATTAGTAACAACGGCGTTCCCACTAGCCTAGACAAGGACTTGGAGGTGGTAACGACCTTCAAGCGACGCAAATTAGAATATTTTGGCCACATTATGAGACGTCCAGAAAAATACGAAATCTTGCATCTGATTATAGAGGAAAGGATTCCAGGTAGATGTGGTCCAGGGAGAATTAGAACATCATGGTTGAAAAATTTGAGTTAGTGGTACGGAAAGTCTACGGTTCAACTCTTCTGAACGGTTGTCAATAAAACGATGATCATCAACATGATAGGCAACATGATAACCAACGATCGTTGAACGGTCATGGTACTCGAAAAAGAAGAAATAATTTAAATTGCTTTGAGGGAAACTCACATTAAGGTAACCGGCAAAGGAGATATTCTTGTTTTTAAAACTGTAGACTCTTACTGAGAGATTCTGGTACGGTACGATTTCAAAGTACAATGAAACTCAAAATATTGTTGATTAGCCCCAACATGAGCTTCCTCGATTTTCCCAAGACAATAAGTTTGTTATCAAAGCCGTGAAGTTCTGTTTCGGCAGAAATTTATCTATTTAATTTTAATTTAAAGGTATACAACAGTGACCATAGGATGCGCCGAGAAATACAATATTAATACTAGAATTATAAATACTAACCCAACTAAGTTGGGAATGTGGAATCTTTGGCACAATGATACTACTCAGTATATATCACCACTACACCAAACACTTTATTTTTGCCCTCGACGCGCGTTTCGCTAACCATGTTAGCTTCATCAGGAGCGATGATTGACTAACTCAAGACAATAGAACGTTTCGCATTATAGAACACGATCTCATCAGACAGCATTGGGGACACACATAGGCAAGATGTGTAAAAAATTGAGCAAACATCTTCTTGTACTCCGGAATCTTGCACACTGGGTAACTCAGCAAGAATTACGAAATGGCTCAATATTTCACTCTCATCTTGCTTATTCCATTCTCGACTGGGGATACTTTGCACGGTGCGTAAGGCACTGAGAGTACTGGATGGACTTGGATTCAAGGATGACTGCCGACAGTCATTTGTATCGCTCAGAATTATAACGGTTTCTTCACAGTACATTCTTGAGAATCTCCGGTCCTTAAAGCAACATATTTATTCCTACAGAAGCCATGGAGATGTGCATTGTCATGACACCAGGCATAAGGAGAATCTAATTCCAACATATTGGAGGCTGAAGAGATGTCAAAAGAGGACCTGAGTACTGGGCCGTTAAATGTTTTTTGTATTACATATATATATATATATATATATATATATATATATATATATATATATATATATATATATATATATATACTAAGTTATGAAACTAGTTGGGGAACTCGGCAAAAAACGGGCATCAACAGATGTTCATACTATATTCATTTAGCCAATATTTCGGTCCTAGGTTGGGACCTTCATCAGGGCACAAACTGAAAAAGAGATAACGAAGCAACCAATAAAGAAAATTAGGCATAAAGAATTGGTGTTATTAAGTCAAGTTTTTAATTATTAATTTTAATTATTAATTTCTAATTTGCAATTTTTGATTTTAATCTTACAATTATTAATATGTAACTATTGTAATTTAACAGTATTATTATTCTAAACAATCACAAATTATTATTATCATTATGAAGAAATGTCAAAAAACAGCTGACTCACTTGTAGCATGAAATTTAATCTACTCCTCTCCTACATCAAGCTTAAGCAAATTCTGTGCAGATATATTAGAAAAATCCTTCCAAAATTACCATCCATATGCTGTTAAGGACTCCTTTGCCTTCAGTGCAGAAATTAATAATTTCTTATTACCTGAGAACCATGTCATCATTTCTCTGGATGTAGTCAGTCTCTTTACCAACATTTCATGGCAGTTAGCCAAACATATCATTGATTCTGAATGGGCACTAATCTCGCCCAACACAAAATTAGATAAATCCTTCTTCCTCTCTGTCATTGAGTTTTTCTTTCAATCTACCTTTTTCAAGTACAAAGAAAATTTCTACCGACAAACCTTTGGTTGCCCTATGGGCAGTAATTTAAGCCCCACTCTCGCAGCAATAGTCATGTCCTATCTTTTGAAAAATTGCATCGAAAAGTTATCTTTCAGACCCCCTTTTCTCTTTCAATATGTTGATGATCTTATTCTGTCCATACCAGAAAATGGTAAAGAAGAAATCCTTCATGTCTTCAATTCTTTTGATCAACACCTACAGTTTACCATGGAAGAAGAGTCAAACAATTCTGTTCCCTTCCTGGATACAAGAGTCATCAGATGTCCTGATGGTGTGATCAGACTGGACTGGTATAGAAAGCCAACTTCATCAGGCAGATATATACATGCCAATTCTGGCCATGATTGGAAGGTTAAAATAAATGTCATAAAAGGCCTATATCGAAGAATCAGAAATATAGCTCACCCAGATTATCTTCCTCAAGCACAAACACTACTTACCAATCTCTTTATGGAAAATGGGTACAATAAGAAGTTCCTGCTCAAGACCAAGGACGAAGTCGACAAGCTCTTCCTCTCTAATGACATTTTACCAGAACCTCCTCCTGTACGCTTATCCCCTCCTCCCCTTCCACCCCAGCTACCCCCTGCTAGCCATACAGAAATAAGTCCTTCCCTGCTCTCTTTGCCATTTATACCTGGTCTTACTTCAAAATTGGTTCATATTTTCCGCGTCATTCCCAATGTTAAGATTGCCAAGTACTATTTCTATAAAAATAAGCGTATTTTCAGCAAATTGAAATCTTCTCTACCTATTATTTCTATGTCAGATGTAGTCTATTCCGTTTCCTGTCTTGATTGTCCTGCTGTATATATTGGCCAGACATCACAATGTCTCAACCGTAGCATCGCATTACATAAAAGCGACACCATATGCCATCCACAAAGATGTGCACTGGCAACTCACTCTGTTGATAATGGACATTCCTTTAATTTCAGAGAACCAAAAATCCTTCATATTCAAAAAAACCTTCTTAAAAGAGAATTCCTTGAGATGTGCTATATCAACGAGACTCCCCAAAATATTAATAAAAGAACTGATCTTGACGGCTTGAGCAGCATATACAGCTTTCTTCTCTCTTGTGATCGTCATCCTTATATCTCTGGGTCGTCATACTCCTCATAATAACTTTCGTTTTGGTATTTGAAAGCTCTGTCCTTCTGCATGTTGCCCTCTGAGTACCATCTTGTTTAAGTACATGTTTTTCTTGGTTTCCCTTCAATTTCTTTATAATTACATTCCTATTGAAGTAACATTAATAATAATAACAATTATAATAATAAATCGATTAATATGTTCCCAATTAATGAAAAACCCTTTCCAATTGCCGCCTCCTCTTTTCCTTGCTCTACTCCCCCCAGATGAAGTAAAAACTGTTTCCTTTATATATGTCACTCAATGGTCATAATAGCGAAAATTTGCTTTCCCATTCGATATCCTTTCCCTTTATACCAAAATTTTATTATATGACGTAGCACTTAATTTCGTACTAAACCGGTCCTTTCCTGGTCGTTCGACCTTTCCTTTTATTCTTTTTGAGTGATCCCTTAAATCTGTCAGGTGGTCGTCCTTTGTCAGCGCCCTGTCAAAGTTGTCACTTTTCATTTTTCTTTAAGATGGCAGGTGGTTAATTAGTTTTGAATTTCAGCATCCAACGTTATCAATGGCATCCCTGCTGTAAATGCCATGTTTTTATGTTAATATGTTAGTGACTAGTGGTTGTTTTATTTCAGTGTTGGTTTTTACTATGGCGATTGTTATTGATGGTCATTCTTGTTAGATTAAATTTCATGCTACAAGTGAGTCAGCTGTTTTTTGACATTTCTTCATAATGATAATAATAATTTGTGATTGTTTAGAATAATAATACTGTTAAATTACAATAGTTACATATTAATAATTGTAAGATTAAAATCAAAAATTGCAAATTAGAAATTAATAATTAAAATTAATAATTAAAATCTTGACTTAATAACACCAATTCTTTATGCCTAATTTTCTTTATTGGTTGCTTCGTTATCTCTTTTTCAGTTTGTGCCCTGATGAAGGTCCCAACCTAGGACCGAAATATTGGCTAAATGAATATAGTATGAACATCTGTTGATGCCCGTTTTTTGCCGAGTTCCCCAACTAGTTTCATAACTTAGGATTTTGTTAGATACGGCAACTTTTGCTTTCTCTCTCTTTATTTGTTATATATATATATATATATATATATATATATATATATATATATATATATATATATATATATTATTAAAATTATCTGTATAGAGGGTTGTTATAGACTATCGATATATTAAACTTATTATCACGCATCCTTAATTTTAACTAGAATCCTCATGTTATCAAATATCTGTGATGTGATATTGGTGGTGTACGTTATCGTATTATTTTTTGAGACAAACTCTCAAAGTACATACATTTTTCAAGACCTACCGTATTTATAGGCAGAGTGATAATCGATTTTCGGAACTGATGTGGTGTACAGCATACTTTACTCTATCGTTGACTCACCCTGTACTATTGAAATTACTGAATTACTGGAAGCCCTAAACATCAACAGAGAAATAATTAAAACCATTTCGGAAAAAGATCTAGACAAAACATAAGTTTCACACATTCTAAATGAAGATCCAATGTTATTGATTCAATGAAAATCAGGCGAAGGTCTAGAAACAATCCAAACTTCCTGAAATCAATGATTACTGATGATATGCCGTGGTGTTTTCAATATAACTTCAAAGTCAAAGTGTAGAATCAAGTCAAAATCAAAACTATAAGCCAAAAATACTTGAAATGTCATTAAAACTCAAAAAAAAAATTGATTACACTGGTCAACAAAAAAAAGAAAATTGCTTGTTTCCTGTGATTTTTTTTTGTTTCTGTCTCAAATTGACGCGTATTTTTTAAATATGGCAACAATTTTTCTCTGGCAGCTTTTGTTTTTGAGTTATAGCTAACTACCCTCATTTACTATTTTTACTTAGATTTTCGTTTTTTATTGGACACTAAAATATATTTTGTTGTTATTTTAGATATGGCTTCGTCAAGAAGATGTTGTGTGCTTAATCCCGATTGTTTTTGCTATATTTGTGGTGAATATATATTTGCAAAATATCGAAAACCTATATCGAACTTTGTGAAAACTGCGTATCATCAATACTTTAAAATAAAATTGTGTAATCAGGACAAGCCATGGGTTCCTCATATTGTATGCCAGAAATGTGTGGTATGTCTACGGTTATGGTCCAGTGGAAAAAGAGATGCAATCATGTTCGTAACACCCATGATTTGGCGAGAACCTCGAAACCATCATGACGATTGCTACTTCTGCGTTGTGAAAATAAACATTTAAACAAATTAACCTTGGAAATCGAAGTAAGTGGTCATATCCTAACTTATCTTCTGCTCAACGACCTCAATTAAAATCACAAGAGGTACAACCCAGCACATCTAAATCTTCTTATGATCCAAATCTCTGTGAACCCGAACGAAATACATCAAGTGAAGACTCTGATTCAGACTACAAATGTAGCCTTTCAGAACCTCAACCATTTAATCAGAAAGAACTAAATGACTTAGTAAGAGATCTGAACTTACCAAAAGAAGCTTCTGAAATTTTAGCATCTCGTTTAAAAGAAAAAAATTTGCTTACTCCGGAAACCAACATTACATTTTATTGTACCCGAGAAAAAAATCTGTTACCGTATTTTTCTCAAGAGAAGGATTTAGTTTTTTGTAACGATGTTGGTGGTATTTTGCAGCAGATGGGATTAAAACAGTACCAACCTAGTGATTGGCGTCTTTTCATAGACAGCAGCAAAAGAAGTTTAAAGTGTGTTTTGCTTCATAACGTTAACAAGTACGGATCTATACCTATTGCACATTCGACGACTTTAAAAGAAGAATACGTAAATGTTTCTAAGGTTATGGAAAAAATTAAGTATCAAGACCACAAATGGGTCATTTGTGTTGATCTGAAAATGGTTGACTTTCTTTTAGGTCAACAAGGGGGGTACACAAAGTTCCCTTGTTTCATGTGTCTCTGAGATAGTCGTGACAAACAACACCATTGGTCACAAAAAGTTTGGCCAGTGTGGGAAGAGCTAAAAGTTGGTACAAAAAATATTATAAACGTGCCTTTAGTTAGCCGAGACCGCATCATACTTCCACCACTTCATATTAAACTCGGCATAATGAAACAGTTTGTGAAGGCGCTTGACAAAAGTGGCGAATGTTTTAATTTTCTTTCACGCAAGTTTCCAGGATTAAGTTCAGAAAAATTGAATGCTGGTATTTTTGATGGGCCACAGATTAGGCAACTCGTGAAAGATTCTAATTTTGTCAAATCAATGACTGAAGTCGAATCCAAAGCTTAGAATTCATTTGTTTTGGTTATGAGTAGCTTCCTAGGCAAAAAGAAATCTGACGACCATGTCGAGCTTGTTGAGTGCATGCTATCGAACTTGCAAGAGCTAGGGTGCAACATGAGCATAAAATCCACTTCCTGTACTCGCATTTAGACCGATTTCCACAAAATCTGGGTGATTGTAGTGAGGAGCAGGGTGAAAGATTTCATCAGGATCTTCGGACAATGGAAGAGCGTTATCAGGGGCGGTGGGACTCACATATGATGACAGACTACTGCTGGAGTTTGCAACGAGATCTATCTAAAGTCGTTCATTCAAGGAAATCTTATAAAAGATCATTTGCTAGTGTTCAATAGAAATTTTGCTAACATAATGTATTATTTTTTTGTATTTTTTTGGCAAAATAATAAAACTGTATATTTCAAAAGGTAAAGCTGTTAGCAATCTCCCAGTATTTTTTTCATAGTCAGGGCCATAGAAATATCCAATAACAGAAAAAAAAATAAAGGAAACAAGACTTGTGTTGACCAGTGTTATTATTTACGATAGCAGGGTATTTTCGTCGTAAATTTGTTTCAACTGATAAATTATAAAATTTTGGTATTATTTCGAATTATTGATGAGTACACAGTATGAGTTTTTGAAATGAAATCTAGGCTTCCGGAATACCAACTGCAACTATTGTCTAATCTTTTGCTTTTTTTTTTAAAAAAAAAAAATTTCGTTTATTCCTAAATCTTCTTAAATAATTCGAGAAATTATGTGCCGTTGCTCATTTCGCATGCAATCACTTCTGATTTTTTTACAGAATTTCGTACATGTAAGTTTTTTTCAATTTGCCGATAACACGTTGTTATTGATGGATAGTAAAAATCTTAAATCTCTAGCAACAAATAAAAATACCTACTCGTATTTAGACAAAATTGCAAATTGGTCAACTAGCTTGTCAATGAATCCTGAAAAATCTATGATATGAAATTTAAAAAAAAAATCGTAGAAGGTTTAAGTTTATTGCTTAAAACTAGCCAAAAAATTATTTAAATACCGTTTTAGGGGTGTCTCCAATGAGCTCTATTGTTTGTTTTTTTTGCATTCAATTATCAGCTAATCTTTTTCTGTCGTTCGTCCATCTTGTTTGTGTTCTAACTCTGCATCTTTTTTGTTCTCTAGGTCTCCATTCAACCATACGGCGTGTCCATCTGTTATCATTCATCCTTGCGATATGCTCAGCCCAATTCCACCTTAATATACATAATATATTCATATATTTTTTTTTATGGGTCTAGCATACTTGCTGCAGGAAAGTGCCTGAAGCCCTCCGGAAGCGGCATGTGTGCGGAAAAACCGATTCGCGTTGTTCTTGAATCGCTGTAAGTTGTACTCGGTAGGAAACACAGCGCTGGGCAAATTATTCCAAAGGGATGAAGTTCTCTATACAAAAAACTGCTTGAAAAGCGTTGTACGCGTAGTAGCAAGCTGAACCTCATACGGATGTGAAGCACCAGCGCGACGTATATTTCTAACATGCACCGCTTTGGGAGGAATTAAGCGGGCTACATCCCTCGAGCACTTTCCATGAAAATACTTGTAGAACAGACTCAAGTCACCCCCCAACAGTTGTTGGGGGGTGTAAAGCTTTCTGGTTCGAAATAATATTCCCAACTTTTGAGAAGCTCTCCTTGCTATGCCTGCAACATGTTCATGCCAGGGCATATTTGCTCCCAAACTAACGCCCAACAAATTGAGCGACGATGCTAGGGGAATGGAGTGCTCCGACATAACTATGTCAGGTTCAGCAACGTTAACTTCTTTAGAAAAAACTGCCGCCTGGGCTTTTGTAGCGTTAAATTCCACTTGGTTACTGTTACCCCAAGATAGAATTTCTTCCAGGTCTTTGTTAAGTTGAACAACCTCCTGCTGTCTGCGGATATTCGCCTGAGCAGCCGATGTCCGAGCATTCAAAGTGAATGAAGAGACAAGCGTACTGTCATCTGCAAAGCTGTAGATTGGATTCCCGGTCTTTTCCAGCAGATCGTTAATGTAAATGAGAAAGAGAGTAGGAGACAGTATGGAGCCTTGGGGCACAGTGGCGTTGATAGTGAAGGTGTTAGAGAGAAATCCGTCGACCGCCACTCGTAAAGAACGCTCTCTGAGGAAACATAAGAACCACAAATAGAACCTTTCAGACATACCATAAGAGCGTAACTTAGCCAACAGTCCATCGTGCCAAACACGGGCGAAGAGCAACCACTTGAGATTCTCCAAAGTGTTCAATTGTGTTGTTCCAAACATGTGTTACATAAGTCAGAAGATCTCCTGTTGATCTATGTTTACGAAAGCCATATTGGTGATCGCTAATAATATTGAATCGTTCAAGATATTTTAGAAGATGCTGATTGATATCCTTTTCCATGACTTTCGATATTATTGAAAGCAGTGCGACTAGTCGGTAGTTATTTGGCAAGGTCTTCTTGCCTTTTTTAGGTATCGGCTGAACCGTGGCACATTTCCAGCAGGACGGAAATATTCCCTTTGTGTAGGATAGGTTGAAAAGTCTACAGAAAATTGATGTTAGTTCCCTTGCACAGTTTTTGAGAACTATGGCAGGTATTCTGTCAGCGCCAGAAGCCTTTTTGGTGTCTAGCTTCATTAAAATACGCTTTATGATACACTGTCTGAAGACAACATCGGGCATCTTTGACTACAATATGGGAATAGTAGGTAATGTTTTTCCTTGGAAATCGACAGTAGAATGTGAAGCAAAGAGTTCAGCCAACTAGTTCGCTCTCTCAACAGATGTGGTTGCAATGGAATTATCTGACCGTGTGAGTGGTGGTATGGTGGATTTGGTGAAATTTTGACTAACTGTCTTAGCGACTGCCCAAAAGGACCTGGAATTATTGGGAGAAGCGAGAAGTCTGTCTCTGATAATATATTAATTATATTAAACATACTACTTTTGATCTTCTTCGTATCTCGATGTTACGAATAGGATTTTGGAGTCTAATATTTAGCATTCTCCTCTGCATTACTCTTTGGGTTACCTGGAGTTTATATATAATACTTTTATTTAAAGCCCACGTTTCAGCGCCATATACCGGCAGTACATATTGATCGAATACTGGCTTTTATGGTATTTGGGATGTCCAATTTAAATGTGGATTGTAACCTTCCGACCGCAGACCAAGGTAACGAGACTCCTCTATCCAAGTCAGCTTTTAAATTATTTTTTGATATTTCGCTTTTTTTTCCTAGATCTATGAGTGTTTTTACCTTTCCTATTCTTTCATCTTCTATTAATAGTTCCTCGCTGTTATTTTCACTTTCGTTGTTTAAATATTTCGTTTTAGTTAGGTTTATTTTTACACCTATTTCTCGAGAGTTGTTTTTTAATTTTATCAGCATATCTTGTAATTCTTCTTTTGTGTTGGCGATCAGAGTGTGAATCTTAAGTGGTTTAATCGTTTACCGTCTATTAAAGTATTCCTTTATTTTCCCACTTTCGCGATTTGAACATGTCTCTTAGAGTTAACGTGAACAGCTTTGGAGATACTGAGTCGCCTTGTCTAACTCCTCTTTTGATTTTATTTGTTTTTTCGACAAAATGGTTTTCCAGAAAACCAGGCTAACATTAGAAAACATGACAGGTGTTAATTAAATTGAACAATTGAAAACCCTGCGACGTACGATGTATTAATATTAGAAAATTATTTTGACACATGCACTCATTGAATCGAATTGACACAAACTTTTGTACGATAACAGAATTTTTAACTACTTTATAGTTTTAAAAAATTTAAACTGCAATTTTTATGATGACAGCCTCTAACCTAGCATACACTAGTAACGCGGCGTTATCCCGATCTCCTACGCTCCAGATCTGAATTTCCAAGAACTGTGTCACACAGGGTGAAAATATCGAAAAACCAGATCAGATCAAGGGGTTAATGTTTACCCTTTTCATAGCTTTTTTTTCGCGTTTTTCCTTCTTATGGTCATTTTTCTAAACTAACTGAGCTTTAAAGTTATAAAGGGTTTTTAAACGTGACTTTATCTTTGCCGATTTTCTTTATCAGATATTAAAGAGAATTCGCTACATATATTGTTTCAAATTCTTTAACCAAAGTCTTTAGAGCATTTTTAAGAAAATTTTTTACGGATGTAGCACGCGTTTGCACACTGGGAACGAATGGCGCGTGCGATAAAATGACGATCTACATTGGTCTTGAATCAACGCAAATTGTATAGTCAAATACACTCTTCAGTAGGGCAGGAGATTTTCTTAATATATTTTAAGTTATCGATAGAAGTCGATATATCGAATAACATTAGGTGATCCAAAAATTATCAACATATCGATAACCATCGACATGTTCATAACCATCAATATACCAAGAATTATTGAAATGTTGATATCTATCAGTATATCGATAAATCTCCATATATCGCCATTTTAAATATATCGATAAGTAAGTTGATCACTAATGATAAGTATTAATAACTATCGTTAGATATCGATATATTGTTAGTTATCGACATGTCGAAAGTTTCCAATATACTGATAGTTTCCAATATATCAATAAATTGATTAAAAATTTTATTTAAATGAAACAGGATAGGTATCTTCTGCAAAAATGTGATATAAGGCAGCATTGATATAACAACTAAAAAGGAATCGAAAAGGCTCGCATTTTTAGAAATTACCAAAAGTGTTCTTCGTATTTTCTGAACCATCCCAAAACGCGTTTCGCCATATCACGACTCATCAGCTGGGCTAGGTTCAGCAAATACGAGAACACATTTTTAGTCCTTATCCAGGTACTAACGGAAAACTATAACAAATAGATGCTTATACTGCACTCTGTCGGCGACTTACTAAGTTTATTCAAGCAGAGCAGCACAGCATGGCTGGCACTTATTGCAGAAACGCACGTGCCAGCCGTGCTGTGCCGCTCTGCTTGAATAGACTTAATAAGTCGCCGACAGAGTGCAGTATAAGCATCTACGGCGAAACGCGTCTTGGGATGGTTTAGCAAATACGAAGAACACTTTTGGTAATTTCTAAAATGCGAGTCTTTTCGATTCGTTTTTAGTTGACATACCAATGCTGCCATCTATGCCTCGAGCAGTAAGCTGGAGAAAGGTGCGTTTCTGCCATAAGTGCCAGCCGTGCTGTGCCGCTCTGCTTGAATAGACTTAGTAAGTCGCCGACAGAGTGCAGTATAAGCATCTATTTGTTAAAAAATGTGATATAAGTTTTAAAAATGAACAAACCAAAAAGAATCCTATTTCAAATTATACCAAATACACAATTGTCCTAGCTCTGACAGAAGAATAGAAAAGGTACAAACATTCATATACGAGGATGGATTGAAAAATTCGCGGCCTCCCAAAAAAATAATTATAATATTTTTATTATAGTATCCTCAATAAGTTCATACTTTTTTTGGTTATCACAGTGTAAAATTTTGTTGCTGTAGAATTTTTGGTTTTTAGATTAGAACGAGTGATATCAGGTACAGCGTTTTTGGAAAAATGGAAAAACTGTACAACGTGCGGTCATCAAGTACCTGTTTAAAAAAAGATTTACACCAGAGGAGATCCACGATGATATGAAAACAAATTAGGGGAATCTGCTCTGTCATATACCACTGTGAAAAAATGGGTTGCAGAATTTAAACGTGGCCAAGAGAGTATCGAAGATGACCCTCGCTCAGGCCGGACCACGACGTCTACGACTGAAGAAAACATCGTCAAAGTGTATGATTTCATATCGAAAGACCGTAGATTAACTATCAGGGAGATTGCAGACACTATAGGCATCTCGTATGAACGAACACAAAACATCATTGCCAACGAACTCGGATTTTCTAAGGTTTCCGCTAGGTGGATCCCCAGATTGCTTTCAGTTGAACAAAAACGAATTCGAGTCACAATATCTCACGACTGTTTGGAGATGTTTGAAGCTGATCCGCAAGATTTTCTTAACAGGTTTATGACGATGGACAAAACCTGGGTTCACCACTATACTCCAGAGTCAAAACAACAATCCAAGCAGGGGAAAAAATCTGGTAAACCGACCCCAAAAAAACGAAGGCAATTCTGTCAGCTGGAAAAGTGATGGCGTCAGTTTTTTGGGATGCTAAAGGTATTATTATGGTGGACTACCTTCCGAAAAGCGAAACAACAAACTCCCAGGATTACTGAGAAAGAAAGTTTTGTTCCATCAGGACAACGCTCGTGTTCACACGTCTGTTGAGTCTATGGCTCAAATTCGTGATTGTGGTTTCGAATTGCTGCCCCACCTGGCTTATTCTTCTGATTTGGTACCTTCTGACTTTCATCTGTTTCCAAACCTAAAAAAACACCCCGGTGGCTAGAGATTTTAATCAAATGAAGAAGTCGAAGCTGCAATTAACCAGTATTTTGAAGACCTTGAGGAATCTTTTTTTCAAACAGGGGTGGAAGCTTTGAAAAGCAGGTGGAAGAAGTGCATAGAGCTAAGTGGAGATTACGTCAAAAATAAAAATATTTTTGTACGTATTTTATTTTGTTTTCTTGACTAGGCCGCGAACTTTTAAATCCATCCTCGTATTTAGGATAAAAAATCGAAATATAAAAAAATAATTTAAAGGCTGATTTGAGTAGAAGCGTCTCGTTAAGTTGGTCTGCGTTCGAAAGGTTACAATTCACATTTAAATTGGACATCCCAAATACAATAAAAGTCAGAGTGTTCGATCAATATGTACTGCCGGTATTAACATATGGCACTGAAACGTGGGCTTTAAATGAAAGTATAATAAATAAACTCCAAATAACCCAAAGAGCAATGACGAGGAGAATGCTAAATATTAGAATCCAATATCGAATTCCTAACATTGAGATACGAAGAAGATCAAAAGTGACAGATGTAATACAACAAATATGTATATTAAGGTGGAATTGGGCTCTGCATCTCGTAAGGATGAATGATAACAGATGGACACGCCGAGACGACATAAAAAGATTAGCGAGACAAGATTGGATGCAAAAAGCAAACAATAGAGCTCATTGGAGACAACATGATGATAATGATGAATATAATTATGTACGCATCGATAATTATCACATAATTATTCATACATCGTCATATCGATACCTATCGGTATATAAGGAAATATTGATATATCCAAAACTATTAATTTATCGATAGCTATAAATATTGATAAGTTAAATTTATCTACAGACTAGCCGTGCCCGGGGCTCCGCTCGCGTGGACTTGATTCACTACTATCATCACTGCTTATTCCTTATGTTATCTAACGTAATAAGATATCTGCCATTATTTCCTCTTATCTCCCATTATTTTTCCTTATCTCCCATTATCTCTCCATAATTTTCATTATCTAGGCTTATCTCGGCTCATCTCCCATTATTTCTCCTTATCTCCCATTATTTATCCTTATCTCCGATTAACTCTCCTTATCTCCCATTATCTAGGCTTATCTCGACACTATCTCGCAATATTTCTTCTTATCTCCCATTATTTCTCCTTATCTCCCATTATCTCACCATAACTCCCATTATCTAAACTTATCTCTGCTTATCTCCCATTATTTCTCCTTATCTCCCATTATTTATACTTATCTCCCATTATCTCACCTTGTCTCCCGTTATCTAGGCTATATCGAATTATATAGAACGTATGTATAAATTTATAAAAACACGTAAATCGAATAAGTGGTTCTCAAGTGATAAGCCCGCTAACGGACAGACAGACAGAGAGACGTTGCATTTTTTATATATATTATATTCTTTGCAACATGATATTGTTCCATATTTAATGGTTTAGGCAGTGTATTGCAAGAGAACGCGCTAACGATAACCCTTTTTCCGACTTGATTCACTATTATCGTCACTGCTTATTCTTTATGTTACCTAACGCAATAAAATATATCCTATAACTTGGCCAGAGAACATACGTGTGTTTTAAAAAAAAAGGACGTAACGCACTAACGGACAGAGAGACAGATAGACAGACAGACGTTGCATTTTATATATATTATAGATAGATAACCTGGCCAGAGAACATATGTATGTTTTAAAAAAATCGGATAAGTGGTTCTCCAGGAATAAGCATACTAACGGACAGACAGACAGACAGACAGAGATACGTTGCATTATATATATATATATATATATATATATATATATATATATATATATATACATATATATATATATATATATATATATATATATATATATATATATATATATATATATATATATATATATATATATCATAGATGTGATAAAATATATATCTATAACCTGATCAGAGAACATATGTATAAATTTAAAAAATTACGTATATCGGATAAGTGGTTCTCGAGGGATAAACGCACTAACGGACAGACAGACAGGCGTTGCATTTTATATATATTATAGATATAGATTATTATTATATAAGCTGGCCGAAGAATATGTGTATGAATTTAAAAAAAGACACGTAAATCGGATAAGTGGCTCTCGCGTGATAAACGCAGTAATGGACAGACAGACAGCCAGAGACATTGCATTTTATATATATTATAGATTATAGGTTATAGATATTCTCTGCTACATAATATTGTTCCATATTTAATGGTTTAGGCTGTGAATTGCAAAGGAACGCGCTAGCGGCAAACTTTTTCCCGACTCCATTCACTATTATCGTCACTGCTCATTCGTGATGCTACCTATGGTAATAAAATATAGCCTATAACCTGGCCAGAGAATATATATATGTTTTAAAAAAAAGTACGTAAATCGGATAAGTGGTTCTCCAGTGATAAGCGCACTAACGGACAGACAGACAGAGAGACGTTGCATTTTATATATATGATAGATGGGTTGCAACGGTCTATCGATAGGTAAAATACTTTATTACCCATCTTTGCTGATCTTGACAACGCTCAAATTTAGATAGATATATAAGATGTAGACTGAAAAGTTTTTGGTCTAGCTACTTAAAGCAAATTTTTTTTTTTGCAAAATTCGACTTTATTCATCAATATAGTCTTCTTCAAGAGCGATACAATCAGTTCAACGTTCTTCTAACATTTCTATACTACCTGCATATAGATAATAGTCGCTGGGGGCCAAATCTGGAGAATACGGAGGATGAGGAAGCAATTCGAACTTCAATTCATGCAATTTTGCCCTCGTAACCATTGACTTGTGATACGGTGCATTGTCTTGATGAAAGAGAACTTTTTTCTTGTTCATTTAATAATATATAATATTCGCTAGGGATGGTTTTTCCCTTTTTTCCTTCTCAGCATAGCCGATGAAAATTATTCCATGCGCATTCCAAAATACAGAGGCCAATACCTTCCCTCCGACTATTGTGTCTTTGGTCACTTCCAGTCAGCTGACGGCCGATTTGATTCCGGTGTGTAGTGGTGGATCCATGTCATCCATTGTCACATATCGTCTGAAAAAATCCTTTTTATTGAGCTTAAACAGGTCCAAACAGCGCTCAGGATCATCAACACGTTGTTGGCTTTGGTCCACTGTGAGCAAACGCAGTACCCATTTCGAACAGAGCTTTCCATGCTCAAATGTTCATGCAAAATATGACCAACACGTTCTTTTGATATCTTTAGGCTGTCAGCTATCTCATGCAATTTCACTTTACGGTTATCCAAACCAATTTTGTAGATTTTTTGATGCGTTCCTGTGTAACTACCTCATTTGGGCTTCTAGAGCGTTCAGCATCATTTGTATCTGTACATACCAGTAAATGATGAGCGATTTTCCAGGGGCAAAGTCCTCATAACATTTATCAAGTCATTGCTTTTCTTGAACGGTATTTTTTCCCATCAAAAACAATGTTTGATCAACACACGATTTTTTCCGTTGTTTTGAAATTATCAAAAGTAGCGTCACTAAAACCACTGTTACTTGTAAACTAATAGTCGAAATTTCATGAAATTTTGACATATACCGTTTGAAGGTCGGTACTTCCTCAAAATCATATGGATTCTATCTATGTCAGACCAAAAACTTTTCAGCCTACGTGTTAGATCAAAGGGGAGACTTTAGACAGAAAGTTAAAACTGGAAAAAACTTTTTATTCCAAAACAGCCCACGTAAAGTTCATATACATATTGTGTTAGTCAAGAGTTATGAAACACATGTTTGGAACAACGCAGTAGACACTTTGGCGAATCTCAAGCGATTGCATATGATATATCCAAGGCATTTGACCTCGTTCGGCACGAAAGATTATTGGTTAAGCCACGCTCTTATGGTATATCTAAAAAGTTCTGTTTACCATTCTCGTGTTTCCTGAGAGAGCGTTCATTACGAATGGCTGTAGACAGATTTCACATTCACTATCAACACCGGTGTGCCCCAAGGCTCCATACTGTCCTCTACTCTCTTTCTGATTTGCGTTTACGATCTGCTGGAAACGATCAGGAATCCAATCTACAGCTTTGCGCTCATTTCTTCATTTACTTTCAACCTGACCTCATAGAAATAAACAATTAGAAATTAGAAAACGTACGAGACTATATATATATCTAGGTCAAAGAGTCACTGTAAGTAAAGAAAACAAGGACATCGATGTTGAAAGACGAATAAGGCTCGGATGGAAAAAGATACCCTTACACCCTCGAATCAATGTATTTTGCTTGTGGTTACTTATGGCGCGCAGACTTGGATTTTTACCAAACAAATGGTAAATAAACTTAGAGCAATGGAAAGGAAGATGCTAGGTCTGTCATTACTGAATAGGCAAAGAAACGATTATATAAGGAATAAAACCAAAGCAATGGACATAGTAGATAGGGCATCACACCTTAAATGGGACTGTGCGAGACACATTACCCGGATAGACGACGAGAGATGGAACGGAAAGATGTTAAAATGGAGACCATGGACTGGCAAGCGTTCAAGAGGAAGAACGATAACACGTTGGTATAATGTTATTAAGAGAACAACGGGATTAACCTGACCAATGCTTAACTCTGGGCGTCTTGAAGGATCAGAAGAAGCAGATATATATATATATATACTATACTCATTGTAAGCACTATAGTGCTTCGAAATAAATTAATGATCTATGGTATAGTGGTTTATGTATGGAATTATGTGTAGTTTTGATTTGCGTCAAGTCTTGTCGATATTTGCAGTTTGTATCTATAAAACTTTTCGGCAGTTTGGTCCAACTGTTCTCGTACCGTTTGTATGTTTGTCATATTATGTAAATCTCTAATTCTGGTGTATCTGTTACTTGAGGTTACCCGTCTTAGTATTTTGTTTTGCATACGTTGTAGTCTGTATGTTTGTGTATCTGATATACCACACCAAACTAGTGCGGCATATATTAGTACTGGTCTAATAATTTGTTTATAGATCATTAACATATTTCTCGGCTCCAAATGTGAATTCGGTGCCAATAGTGCATACAAGCTTTGCATGGCAACAAATGCTTTTTGGAGAACGTGTGATACATGCTGATGGAATTTTAAGCGTGAGTCTATCATGTTTAGTTTGTTTTTGATCGGTATTTGGGCGTCATTGAATTTTAAAGGCATGTTGATTTTATTGTTTTTAATTTTTTTTGTTATTATTTATCTATTGTTATTAGAGTAGGTAAAAATCAAATTTAACAGTAATTAATTTCCTGTTCCGCCCATAATGCGTTAAGCCTACTAAAGCTCCTAAGAATTTGACCGTTATCCGCATATTGTCTCAGCCTATAGTTGTCAACACAACAATGCATATCCGTTGTAAAAATGACAGACAACAGTGGTCCCAAAATCGTCCCCTGAGGTAGTAACCAGAAGTGAGAGTGCTAAAAAATTACTAAATAAGAAACACTGGATCCTAAATAATGTAATATAGGGTCGGTTGTTTGAAGAAAATTACATAACTTTTATATTAAATTGATTTAAAAAAATATTTTTAGTTAAGTTCCGACTTAAATACCACTGCACTCTATCAATTCTAATGGAGTACATATTGATTGACATAAATTATTTGAATAATTATAATGGACCTGTGTATTATTTTCTGTTAAAAATTTGTGTTTTTTGGACATGGGGGTGTAAAATTCAGGGCATAAAGTCTAATTTATTTTCCCTGAAATGTTAATAGCCTCGTTTTCCGCGCCAGTCCAGTGCCATGTATCTAAAATTTAAAGCTTACTGCCTGCTACCCTAAAAAAACTTATATTACAGCTGACTAATTCCAGTTTTTTCTACTCGTTGAGTCGGAAAATAAAATGACACTGAAGCTGGAAAGTTATTGGCCCTTAAATTACCAGTTTTGGAAATACACCGAAATGGAAAAAACAATGGTCAAGATAGATAAGAAATCTGGACCTAACGGTTAGATAACATTAGATTATTTTCGATTTCGGGGAAAAAATCTAACTTACGATGACAATATATATATATATATATATTATATATATATATATATATATATATATATATATATATATATATATATATATATATATAGATATATATAGATATATATAGATATATATAGATATATATATCTATATATATATATATATATATATATATATATATATATATATACATATATATATATATATATATATATATATATATATATAGATATATATATACATATATATATATATATATATATATATATATATATATATATAGATATATATATATATATATATATATATATATATATATATATATATATATATATATATATATATATATCAGCAATATCAGAGGCCTTCAGAGATGAAGTTTGGAAAAACAAAGATCTAAGTGTAGAAGCAAAAACAAGAATATAGAACTTGCGTTAGACGCATACTGGCTTATAGCATAGAAACACTGGCAGACACAAACAAAACCAAACAGCTACTAAGAACAAATAAAATGAAAATACTAAGAGCAGTAACAGGAAAATGTTTAGTATATAGAGTGTGTAACAACACTATAACAGAACAGTGTAAGGTAGAAGATACAGTCAGATGGGGAAGGAAGAGAAGAAGAGAGTGGCGTGAACATTTACAAAGGATGGAAGATACGAGAATGATAAAAATATGTATGAAAAAAAAAACCGCATGAAACAAGACCAAAAGGACGACCACCAAAGAGATGGAGAGATAGCTGGACATCCGAATTACAAGAGGCTTAATAACGAAGTAGAACAGGTCTGTGACCTACTCAGAAGAGGAAGTAAGTAAGTGTATATGTATATATATATATATATATATATATATATATATATATATATATATATTTATATATATATATATATATATATATATATATATATATATGTATATATATATATATATATATATATATATATATATATATATATATATATATATATATATATATATATATGTATATATATATATATATATATATATATATATATATATATATATATATATATATATATATATATATATATATATATATATATATATATATATATATATATATATATATATTGTAACATTCATTTTTTCCTAGATTTTAAGACCATGTAATGTTACTGATTTTTCACTTCAAATTGTACTTATTTTCATTTTTGTATCGAACGGTATATTAAACAGAGATTCCAAGACGTTCGGTATATACTGTGCAGTGCGGGTTCCTGACCGAATCTACCGCTACGCCGCGATTGGTGAAATGTGTGTATCCGCAGTTTTGGTTCCGGCGTCGCCATATTACCGGCAGAGTTTGTACGGTTTATTTAAGGGTCCCGAGAAACGACTGTCTTGGTGAATTTCCATCCAGCCGCCGAGTAGGGCTAATTTCCATCCAGCCGCCGAGTAGGCGAGGCTAATTGCATCGGAGCCGCCGAGTAGGCTTCCTTCGACTGAGCTACAACCCCCCCCCCCCCCCCCCCCCCCCCCCCCCCCCCAAAAAAAGCTCATAACAACCATCATGCGAGCTAAGTAAAGCACCAGTTTCTTAACGAAAAGCCGTAGTGTGCTCTCTAAGTGTTTGCTAGAAAAGTGTGAAATCGGTCGTATTCCATCAAAGCAGGAATAAGAACAGTAAGTTACCAAAGCATACTTCAATAGACCTGTCCCTGAGTAGTGCCTTAACAGTAATTTAAAACTGACTAAAAAGTGAAGTGAAAAGCACTATTTTTCGTCTTCGGGGGCTGTCATAGTTCAGAATTTAAATGTAATAACTACTAGTTAGGCTAGAATCTTTTTGTAGAACTGCAAAGGTTAGAACTTTTTATTTTTAAAAAAAAACTTGAATAAATTTTCTTTTTGTTGATTAAAGCTAGTGTCTCACTGAATACCTATCTTTCTTTTCAGGATAAGGACGGCTGTACCAAACTAATTTTTTATTTAACAACCATAAAACCCTTCAGTATTTTTTCATTTTTTTAGCTGAAGTTAGATCCTTTCTATTTTAAAATGAATGGTGCCCAAAAAAAAATCGTACAGCTAAAGCTTTTTAAAAATAGAAAATAAATCCAAAAAGACGTACAAAAATTATCTCTTACCCATATCTTTCTACCAAAGAAAACTGAGCTAGTGTGTGTTTAATTTCTTTAGTTCTTTTAAAATCAGGGTTCACTCGATCCATTATCAGAAATTAAAGTGGGGCGCAATTAAACACCTTTTCATAGGCTACAAAATGACGCCTCAAAAAGCGGGTAAGTTCAAAGGTTACAAAATAGCGCTGTCAACGCGGGGCTTTTGGAATTTTATTTTTTAAAGGGTTCAGTGTACTAGCTTTCGAACAAAGTAAAAGCTTTGCAGATATTTTTATTTCATAATATTTATTAAACGAAACAACACTATGGCGATAAGACAAAAGCAGGAAATTTGTAGAATTATTTATTTCAATTTATCTGATGGTGGTTTAGATATTTGAATTTTGTTAATCGACTCAAAGATAAGAGATTCCTACTTTTTTCTTAAAAGCTACTTTTATAGTTCAGATTAGCAGATGTGCTGGTTTACTTTAATTTTTTTTTCAGTGTTAGATTTATTTTGCGGTTAACCGAACAAAAAAACTGTTCTTTCTTCTCACCGATGTTTTGCATGAATATTAAAAATACTTTGTTTATACGAAACGGTATTTAGAGATTTTTTTATAGGAAATTCTTAAGATATTTAGTAAAGGAATGTTAATAGAAGGCAATACTTAGAAATTTTTTTGAAATGGTCGAAGATTTTTTTTATGTTTGGTAAAGAAGTTTACATATTTTAAGTGCCTTTACATATTTTGATTTTATTTAGACTATTGGGAGCACAGGAGAAATATTTTTTACGATTTTTTAAACAATTCTTTTAAATTGTATTCATTTATCATGGAAGCTTTCAATTTTAAAGTCAATCACCTACTGGAATATGAATTAGACTATGAACTGAAAATCCGTCGTATTTTCTCAGAACGTCCGGTCGCGGATAAAAGAAAGAAGATTCCAACGGGGATCTTAAGTAAAGAAATAATCCAATAGATCAGATTGGACTAAATAGTTACAAAAGTTTCTGATTTTTTTAAGTCTAATAAAAATCCTCCTTTTCAAGTCAAAGCTCCTGCTTCTCCAAATGGTCACATGTCTCCTTTATTCGTGCATAAATATTCAGATAACAGACCGCATATCAAGATAAATCTATTAGGTGCCCATTTCTCGGCTTTATTTGACTCTGGTGCAACTGCCTCCGTTGTAGGTCAGAATGGTATTAAGATTTTAAGTCGTTTAAGTATAAAAATATGCCATGTCAAAAATAGAAGTGTTACCACTGCAGATGGCAGCCGTCTAAAAGTTTGTTAAAAGTACGGTTGAGTTGCCGCTAGTCTGCAATGGTCATTGTTTAGTAATCTCTGCTCTAGTAGTACCTTCTCTATCACATACTTTGGTTCTAGGATGTGATTTTGCACAAAAATTCGGAATTTTAGTAAATTTTAAAAATAATTCGTGGTATCCACAGTCCCTAGAAGTCAATGCTCACACAAGTTTTAAAGATAGTTATTCAGAAAGTTCATTAGAAAACCTTTTCTCGCGTCTATGTACCCTAGATGATCTCTCGCGGACGGAACGCTTAAAGGCAGAAAAAGTAATAAGCTCTTTCAAAGAAATAAGTAGTAAAGATAGGTTAGGCCGAACGAATAAAATCAACATGTCTATAGATACGGCTGATGCCAGTCCTGTAAAGACAAGGCCCATCGCCATGTCTCCGTACATGTCAAAAGTATTAAATAAGGAGTTAGACGAAATGTTGAAACTCGGAGTGATATCGTCTATGCTTTGACGGAAGAAAGCTCAACGAGGTCAGCAAATTTGATAACTATCCATTACCGAACATCGACAGAATTTTGTAAGGAGTTAGACGAAATGTTGAAACTCGGAGTGATATCGTCTATGCTTTGACAGTAGAAAGCTCAACGAGGTCAGCAAATTTGATAACTATCCCTTACCGAACATCGACAGAATTTTGACATCACTCAGGAATGCTAAGTATGTATCCTCGATAGACCTTAGAAAGGCTTTCTGGCAAATTCCTTTGGACAAATCCTCTAAGGAAAAGACCGCTCTTGCAGTAGTAGGCCGAGGTCTATTTCAGTTCGTCACTATGCCGTTTGGTCTAAAGAACGCTGCTCAAACTCAGCAACGTTTAGTGGACGCTATATTTGGTCCGAAATATGAGCCACATATTTTCACCTATCTCGATGATATTTTAGTAACATCGGAAGACTTCGAATCGCATATTCGCTTACTTAAGGAAGTAAAAGATAAATTGAAAGAGGCCGGACTGACGATAAATTTGAGCAAATGTGATTTTTTTCAAAACTTCTCTAAAGTTTTTAGGCTATATTGTAGGCTCAAATTCCTTGCGTACCGATCCGGATAAAGTAGCAAGCATGGTTAATTATGCGAGAGAGTTAAGCGCTTCGTAGGAATGTGTTCATGGTACAGACGTTTTATCGAGAATTTTTCTACCCTGTTGTCGCCTATTAATGACCTTTTGAAAGGACGAAAAAAAGGACAATCAATAGATTGGACAAAGGCAGCCGAAGAATCTTTTATAAAGATTAAAGAGCTATTGGTTTCAGCTCCAATTTTATCCCAACCAGATTTTTCCCAACAGTTTTATATTTCTAGCGATGCTTCTAATACCGGTTTAGGGGGCGTCCTAACACAGAAAATCAATGGTGAGGAAAGAATGATAGCGTATGCCAGTAGAACTTTGTCAAAGGCTGAACGTAACTACTCGGTTGTTGAAAACGAATGTTTAGCAGTACTCTTTAACATCGAAAAGTTTCGACCTTACATAGAAGGTGTTCCTTTCACGGTCATAACAGATCATTATAGTCTATTGTGGCTTAATTCTATTAAAAACCCTAGTGGCAAACTAGCGCGTTGGGCGATTAGGCTGAGACAACATACATTTAATTTAATTCATAGAAAAGGAGTCCACAATGTTATTCCTGACGCTTTGTCAAGAATCCCAGATCATACCGTGGACGAAAACAGTCTTAATGCACAGATTGGCGTAAGAATCGATATAGTTGACATAGATCGCATAGATCCATGGTACGACAATTTACGGCAGCAAATCAAAGAATTTCCTGAAAATTTTCCGCAGTGGAAAGTGGAAAATGATTTCGTGTACAAGTTTATCCCAAACCAGTTGCCTTTAAAGGTTAATGTACCCGAGTGGAAAATACTAGTTCCTAAACCACAGAGAGAGGAAATTATAGACATGTGTCACACTCCTCCTACTTCTGGTCATTTTGGCTTTTATAAAACTCTTCACAGGTTCAGGAACAGTATAATTGGCCAAAAATGCGTTTTGACATCGTAAAGTTTGTGAGGACTTGTGAAGTATGTGGAGCGCAGAAATCTCCAAATGCACTACCTATGGGACTGATGGGAAAAGAGAAAACGGTTAATTACCCCTTTCAAGTCATAGCAGCTGATCTAGTAGGCCCATTCCCCGTTCAAAAAAGGGAAATAAATGGCTTCTCGTGGTTTCTTGCTGGTTTACAAAGTATACCATGCTATTTCCTTTGAAAAGCTCTAAAGCTGGATATATAGAGAGAATTTTGGAAAATAATGTCTTTCTAATCCACGGGGGTCCCATCGCTCTTAATATGCGATAACGGTATTCAGTTTACCTCTAAAAGTTTTAAGAGCTTAAGTGGTTTTAACATCTGTTTTAATCCCGTGTACTCTCCCCAATGTAATTTTGTGGAACGTAATAACCGAACAGTCGGGACCGCTTTAAGAAGTTACGTGGATTCCACATGACACTTGGGATGGCAATATTTCCAAAATCCAACAAGCGATAAATACCGCAAGACACGAAGTAACAGGGTTCACACCGTCTTTCTTAGTTTACGGCAGACATATACCTCTATCTGGGTCGTATTATAAAAATTTAGATTTGGATGTCAATGTTGACAGCGAAATAATTCCGGGTAACAGGGGTGCGTACGCCGAAAATTTAAAAGGTTTAAAAGATATTTTCACCGACGTGCGTAGTAAGATACATAAGGCTTATGAACGGAACAGTAAGTCTTACAACCTTAGAAAAAGGGATTTTTCCTTTAAAATAGGTGATCACGTTTTGGCGAAAAAATAAAATTCTTTCCAGTGCAGCTGATAAATTCACATCTAAGTTGGTACCTAAGTATGTGCATTGCGTGATTAGAGAAAAGATTTCAGATTTAGTTTTATGGTTTAGTTAATTTAGATGGGACTAAAATAGGACGATGGCATATTAAAGACTTAAAACCATTCAATGAACCTAACCCTAGTGAAAGTTTGTCAGAAGAAGAATAATTTATATTTACATTATCTTAATTGCTTTACTTTATTTTTTTTGATGTTGCTCTGTAGAGGTGACGACCTCGTTTTTTTTGACTGTTATAAAAGTTGAGCAGAGAATAGCTTACTTTTATTGTTTAATGCTAAGGTTTTGGGTACTGATCATATCCAAACTTAGGTTGATTGTGGTTGATGTTTAGCATCGACTCAGCTGTTGCGAGCTTGCGAAAGAGTCACACTCAGGATATATCATAAGACTGGTATGTCGGTGGTCGCGGGATTTGATTTGTTTATGACCCCAAATAATATCCATTCTTGACACTTGGAAGCGAAATTTTGATTAGAGGGAATCCAAGGTGATCTTGAGTTAGGACAAGCGCAAGATGTAGCTCGTGTAGTGTGATGTAGAGTCAAAATTTTTATGAGCAATTTCAAAGTTTGTTACCCGAGTGGGTGTATTTCTATTACCTTAGTGGTATATTTTGGGTGCGATTAAGAGTAAATTGATTTTGGTTTATCCAGTAAGTCTAAAACTTCGATTATTTTGATTTAGATCTTCTTCTGAATGGACAAACTGAGGGTATTTTCTATTTTTTTTCAGAGCCGTTTAAACGTTACCTTTGAGTCACTAATTTTTTTTTAAATTTTTTTTTTGCATGGACTCATAGGCGTATGTTGAGTTTTTTCGGTCTACTATCAGATTGATAGAAAATTGAAGTTTCTGCAGGAGAACTAAAGGCTGATCATTTACAGGAGATGAGAGCAGAGTAAGACAGTCGTTTCACAAAGATATGATCAAAATCTAATACCGAGATGAGAACCTTGTCAAGAGAGGCTAGGCGCAGTGAAGGAAGATTCCTAACCGAATTTTTAGATTTCCAAGAGGTAATCTAGAAGTTTGGGCTGACAGAAAATGGTTATGCCTGATACCTGTAGCAGTTTCTTCTAGAGGCTATTGTCTAGGGAGACGATTAACACCATGGTCGAATATTTTAGCTGTCGACGATGTTTTCTTCTTGTTTCTGATTAAGCTGGAAAAGCTCTTGCCGTCTTCAAAAGTTTTGTTGCGTTGCCACGAAAAATAGAGAAATTTTTGCTTCATGTAGCCTTTTAAAGCTCATTTTCGTAGTTTGGAAATTTCCGTTAGAAGCTTGGTTTAAGTCAACCTTGTAAACCTTTTAGGTTGTATCCCATGAGTTATCTGTTTTTTACAGGCTGTGATGCACCGGGTGCTAACAGATGCCGTTACGACGTTTGGCAGGGAGTTAGTCTTCCTGAGGAACAGACTGATTGGAAGGGTAGTCTATGGGGGGTGAACGTTTGACCTTTGGGACCTTTAGGGGGGTTTTGTTACCCAATGGTTATTTCTATTTGAACCAAAGGAGAGCCTAGCTACTGTAGTCGACCTCAGCTCCAATTAGCCTATTAGTGGTGACAGGCTGTTGACAGTAGTGTGTTTCGGAACACCCTATTGATTAATTTTTTTTTGACTTATGGTGGTGTGGTAGACACCGTTTTAGTTTAGTGGATGCTATAATCTACTCCCTTTTGTTGGTGGACTCCAGGGTCACCATTTCCGTATTTTATTGTCTCCACCTTTCAGTATATCGTGGTGAGGTGTTTGTCTCCTGTTATGTGGGATGGATCGAATGTTTTTCGTTGTTGTTCTAGGGCGAGACCAGTACACGAGGGTTCTTCATGCAACTTGAAGAGGCGCAATGCTGGTTAAGTTTTATATCTCAGTGTAGCCACCCTGAAGAATGACGGAGGGGCGTTTTTTTTTTCTGGCTCATGTTTCTAGGCAGATTTGTCACTTTGGTGCGATGTGCTGAAGATTTGATTAGCTTTTGCTAAGAGCTTTCACCAAGCTCAGTATGGAGTTATCATAACCAAGAGTTTGGGATTTGAACTCCTGTATGTATTTCTGTATATATTTCTGTATGTATTTCTGTATATATTTCTGTATATATTTCTGTATATATTTCAGTGTATGTTGGTTGCCTGAGGGCATGTGCTCAAAATGTGTGATTTTGAGTCGTTTTTTGTTTATTTACTCCCATATATAGGATTATGACTTTAGGGAGGTCCTATTTCGAGACTTGCTGCCTCACATAGTTATGTTAGGAATGTTTCCTTGAATGTTA
>CM032448.1:31293007-31404437 GCA_019049505.1 Pachyrhynchus sulphureomaculatus
AGTAAAATTAGAAATGTGCAAAAAATGTGTACGTAAATTAGATCAAAAAATGACTATGTATATATATATATATATATATATATATATATATATATATATATATATATATATATATATACATATCAAAATTAAAAATGTAAATATGTGTATAAATAGGCTAAAGAAAATGTATATACCCATCAAAAACATAAAATGTAAAAAAGTGCCAAGTCTCGCAACGCAGTCCTTCCACCACAAAAAGTTGTGAGATCTCATGTAAAACCAAGTCAGTTATTTTATTTAGTATCTATGGAAGCATCTATTCAACAACTTTGTCATAAATTGTTATCTATTTAGTTACCTACCAACATTTATAGTGACCGTATCAATATTAGACATCTTTATTTCTATAATAAATATAATGACTTGGCAATCGCACGGCAACATAATCACATATCTATTATTTCAATTGCTAAGTAAGTCTAGTTGACACCCTACAGATATCAAAATAAAATGTTGGTCATATTTTGCATGAACATTTGGGCATGAGAAAGCTCCGTTCGAAACGGGTACCGCATTTGATCACAATAGATCAACAACAGTAACATATTGATGATTCTGAGCGCTGTTTGGACCTGTTTAAGTGCAATAAAAAAGAGTTTTTTCTTGCGATATGTGACAATGGATGAAACATGGATCCACCACACCGGAATCAAATCGGCGGGCAGATAAGTGGACAGCAGTCATCACAGATATTTCCCAACGTCCGTAATGAAAGCTGCGGGAAAAACAAAGCAAGGGACAAAAGTTCGTCACGAACTTCTTCTGTGTCGGTTTCGGTGAGTTCATAACTTTTGCCAAGCGTGTGTCTCGGTAAGCCGTTTTTCACAGCTTCTTTGCGGATCGAAATATTCTCTATCTATAGAACATTTTATGTTTTTCAAATCGATTTTGAATAACCATTATGGTTGTGTCATGTATAACATTGTACGTTTTTATTTCACACTTTTTGATTGCATCATTCGCACTACTGTTTTTATTTTTAGATTTCCGCTGTTCTGGCATCTTTGTTTCTATTTACAAAATCATAAGCTCTGCGTCCGTAAGAAGCACGAGATTTTCCGAAAGCTCCTTTTTTCATAACTGCAGACTTTTCAAGATGTTTATTGAAAGTAGGATCGGCGTTTCTAGGGCGTCTTCTAGTCTCTTGTGCCAGCTCACATATAATAAGTTATATTTATACACGAATAAATCTAGATTTATGTAGGATTATAAATGTCTAAATTCGGATACTACCTGGACATATGGACAATTTTCGTGGGACTTGCGAACATAAATCTTACATATACCTTGTAAGTTTGAAGACGGCACCTCTAAGGTTGGCGCCCTGAGAAAAGTTCCAGCGTCTCGGTGGGTCAGCATATATATATATACATATATATATATATATATATATATATATATATATATATATATATATATAACATATATACATATATACATATATATATATATATATATATATATATATAATATATATATATATATATATATATATATACCAAATTTGAAATTGATATCTCATTTCATTCCAGAGTTATCTTACCAACATACCGATATACAACAGATTGGTAGACAGACTGACGGAAATGAGTGTTTTCGTGATCTAGGAATCTTAAAATGTGATTTTTCTACGTATACAATACCCTCCTTTAACAAGGATAGAAAACAAATTTTAAAGACTTTAACGTTGATTTTATAAAAAATTCTTTTTTCAAAATAATTTTTAAGATCATAAATTATCACATAAAAAATTTAATTTTTACCACAAGATTAAGCAAGATAACATATAATAATGTAGCTTCATTTTTAGAATTTTAAAAACCCAGTTTACTTCTTAACAAAAAATATTAGAGATAATTTATACTTTGTAAACACCAGTTTTTTCTAGGTTTTTCAACTTGTCACACAAAAAAGGATTATTTCAGGGCCTAAAAAAAGCTAAAAGATTATGTCCGATAACTGTCGACCGTCGGATTGCTTTCAGTAGTAACAAGGCTTATCGAAGAAGCTAACATTCAACAAGTATTCGGAAGGATTTAATATTATTGACGACCACTAATCTGACTTTCGTAAACATATATACATACATACATATATATATATATATATATATATATATATATATATATATATATATATATATATATATATATATATATATATATAGTAGAACCCCGATTAACCGAGACGCGATTATCCAAGCTCCGGATTAACCGAGCCAATCTAAGAACCTGATTATCCGAGGTACGCGCGCCTATGCTGCGTATTAACCGAGTTTCTAAAGTATGTATCTACATATTTCCATTTAAAATTGTTGGGGCATTCGGGGAATCCCCCTGGTCCGTGTAAGGGGTTCCCCTATTTATTTTTTTTGGACTCTTTCAGCATGTAAATTTGCGTGAATGCAGTGCGTTATAGCGTTTACTACAGAGAAGTACGAGTATACTCACATAATTTATTTGGTTGGAGTTCTGGTAGTTAAGTGTATTTAATGCGAACTGCTTTGTTTGAATTTTTGTTTGTCGTATTATAATGGAGCAAAACAAGCGTAAAAGAATCGTCGTTCCTATTGAAGAAAAATTAAAAGCCATCAGAAGAATTGAAGCAGGAGAGACAATTAAAGTTGTCGCACGAAATTATGGAGTGAGGTAACAGTTGGAGATTGGAAAAGAAACCGCACAAAAATAGAAGAGTGGTGTATAAATCAAGTCTCCTCGTCCTCAGGAAGAAAATCAATGAAATCCGGCGACTATGAAAAGGTTAACGAAGCTTTATTCATGTGGTTTAACCAACAGAGATCAAAAGGTGTACCCCTGTAAGGTCCAATTTTACAACAGAAAGCAATAATGATTAGTAGGCAATTCCCAGAGATAGATCAGTTTACCGCCAGTTCTGGATGGCTTGACCGCTGGAAAAAACGGCACGGTGTATGACAACTGACTGTATGTGGTGAAACACTATCTGCTGATGTGTCATCAATTGAGAAGTTTAAGCAGAACTTGAAAAAGCAAATCGAACATTGTGGATACACCTGTGACCAAATTTACAACTGTGACGAAACTGGTCTGAATTATAAAATGCTTCCATCAAAAACATTGGCATCTCGACAGGAAAAATCAGCTCCTGGGCACAGACGAAGTAAGGAAAGATTAACTATAATGGTATGTTCCAATGCTTCTGGCAAGCACAAAATCCCACTGATGGTGATTGGCAAGTCTGCACGTCCAAGAGCTTTAAAAGACATCTCACCCAAAGCCCTACCAGTCTATTACAAAAGTCGGAAGAGCGCATGAATAGATGCGACCTTATTTACTAATTGGTTTGAAGAAGAGTTCGTGCCATCTGTGACTAGATTTTTGAACAGAAACCGTCTTCCTATTAAAGCAATTTTGTTAATGAATAATGAGCCCTATAACCCTGGAGAAGGACTTCAAGTGGGCGAAATTGTTGTAAAATTTTTTTCCTCCAAATGTAACCAGCATAATGCAACCAATGGATCAAGGCATCCTCGAAAACATTAAAAAAAAATTATAGGCATATATCTTGAACATCCGTTAGAATACACAGAAAAGGAGGATATTATCAATGGAATGAGAAAGGTTACACTGAAAAGTGTTATTTACTGGGTAAGTCAAGCTTGGGATTCTGGGCGTACTACCACTATTTAAAAATCTTGGTCAAAAGTTATTGATTTTGAGGACTATAATGGCAGTGAAGATGATACTCCATTAAATGAATTAGCTTTGAAATTGAAAAGCCATAGAGAAATGTCCTGTTCAAATTTTGACAGCGAGACAGAAGAAAAAGAAAAAAGTGTATTTGAATTAATGCAAAAATTAAAAGGTTGCAAAAATGTGACAAGAGAAGATGTTGTTGAATGGATTACAGCAGATGATTTAGAAGAAGAAATGAGTATGGAAGAAATAACGAATGCCTTTCAGGAAACCGAAAAATCAGATGACGATGACGAAGCAGCGGTGGATGAACAGTCTCCCACTAAGATCTCTCATCAAGAAGGTTTTGCTTCTTTGGAAAAAGCTTTGAGGTATATCGAACAACAACCAGAGGCAACCCACCGGATTTGTTTCTTCTTAATAGATGGAGAAACATTGCAGCGAGAAAAAAGAAGATGCAATATGAAATAGAAGCGCATAGATACTTATTTCACTGTTTTATAATGTATGTACCTATTTATATGTTAAAAAAAAACGTTAATACATTGGTTTAAAGTATTGGTGTTTATTTTTTGAATGAATAAAAAACAAATCCGGATTATCCAAGTTTTCAGTTATCCGAGGAGGGTGGCCCCCCACGTTACCTCGGATAACCGGAGTTCTACTGTATATATATATATATATATATATATATATATATATATATATATATATATATATATATATATATATATATGTATATATGTATATATATTTATATATATATATATATATATATATATATATATATAATATATATATATATATATATATATATATATATATATATATATATATATATATATATATATATATATATATATTATATATATATATATATATATATATATATATATATATATATATATTATATATATATATATATATATATATGTATATATTTTTTTCTCACGACCGTGCTCATAATAGCGGGGTTTGCGGTCTAATGAAACAAAATTTTTTTAATTCTAAATCCTCTATATTTCGCCGATTATTTTTCAGCATTATCAGGAGGCAATAGTTAAAGAGATTACTAAAGCAATGAAAAGACAAAAAAAACAGAGTATATAAACATCAAAACGCGAAGCCACAAAGGACCAAAACACTTAATCGTTAAAATTACAAAAAAAATGTAAATATACATGTATAAAACTTACAATATGGAATTAACTACACACTATCACTGGCAGTTTACACATTTCGACTGCTACTGTTCGTTAGAATTATGTGATCGAGACATACAAGCAAAATTAAAAATTAAAAAAATTTAATCTAATTACATTCTTTGTCACAGATAAAATGATATGCAGAAACAAAAAAATCCTTCCCATTCATCAGTTCAATGTATTAACAGTGTGAAGCAAGGCATTTTTAATGTTATTTTATTTCTTACTGGAGTACATTGCAGTATATCGCACTCAATTGATCTATATCTGATCTGGAATTTATGGAATTTTTATCTTTATTTATGTGTGCCATCTCCAAAAACAATCTCTTGGTGTAGGCAGTCTCTCTTTCCAAAATAGTGCTACCACTAAAGCCAAATTGATGATTGTTCGTTTGGAAATGAGTGGCCAAGGCGCATGATTTTTTACCAATTGAGCTGTCACTTTTGTGTTGTGTAATACGGTACTTAAGGTTTTGTGTTGTTTGACCGATGTAACAGCCTTCACAATCCTGGCATGGTATCCTATATACTACATTGGAATTTTGCAGCAACGGAATCTTATCCTTTGTTTTTGTGAATAAAAATCCAATCGCACATGAACTATATATCTTGAAATTCGCAAATTCTTTAAAATAAGATATAACGTTGTCGGTCAATCCCTGAATATACGGTAACTTTTTGTATCTTATTTGAGGTTGGTCCTTATCCTCAGAGAGGACCATCATAAAAACCAGTGCTGTATATGAGTTTATTTAATAACTTTTGGGGATACCTGTTATTTTGAAATAATTGACAGAGTTTGGACAAGTTCTCTTTTAAAAATTTATCGTCAGATATATGAACTTTTTTAAAGCTATAACAGTATTAAGTTTTTGACTCATCGGATGGTTCGAAAAATAATTTATATATCGACCAGAACTAATAGGTTTCTAATACCAGTTTTAATATAATTTTATTATTTTCTAATCTGATTACCTTAATGTCTAAGAAAGGAGCTGCATTTTTATTTTCATTTTCGAGAGTACATATACAGTTTAATTTTTAATTTTGCTTGTATGTCTCGATCACATCATTTTAACGAACAGTAGCAGTCGAAATGTGTAAACTGCCAGTGACAGTGTGTAGTTAATTCCATATTGTAAGTTTAATAGATGTATATTTATATTTTTTTTTTGTAATTTTAACGATAAAGTGTTTTGGTCCTTTGTGGCTTCGCGTTTTGATGTTTGTATACTCTGGTTTTTTGTCTTTTCATTGCTTTAGTAATCTTTTTAACTATTGCCTCCTGATGATGCTGAAAAATAATCGGCGAAATATAGAGGATTTAGAATAAAAAAAAATTTTTTGTTTCGTTAAACCGCAAACCCAGGAAAATAATTTCTTATATATACATATATATATATATATATATATATATATATATATTTATATATATATATATATATATATATATATATATATATGCAAAGTCAAATCAGTGCATATTATACGTGTTTGCAAGGAAAGAACTCTTTATTAATTTTTTGTTTTCCGATAAAAATATTTGTTTCTTACGTAATTAGGAAGAACACAAGAAATATCTTTTTGATTTTTGTTTTTGAAATTATAAAATCTTAATATTTCCGTGCCTAATCGGGTGCTGCTATCAACAGCAAACAAAATTAGTCTTGAATTATTTTTTGCGGCTATTGAGGAATCCTCTCTAAATCTACCACCAAAAAGTAGTAATTCAGGATTAGGTCGAGAAAACTTTTTCAAATCAAATCAAACTTAATTAAAGAAGAATTCGCTGAAATTAGATCTTTAAAAACGATAATTTTATAAAAATTTTATCTGACGATAAAGCTAACGCTCCAGTAATTATGAATATAAATTCATACAATGATAACATAATGACTTTAATTAAAGAAGGTAGCTGTTTAAATGAAATAAAAATCCTACAGAATAGATAGAAAGGAAAATTTCTAATGACTCCAAAAACATAAAAACGAATTTAATAACTCGGCTTACACTACATTTTAGCATTGGCATAGTTACGTTTTTTGGTCGGAGCAAATGGATTTAAAGGGTGTTTTTTTAGAAATAAATATAACAATAATGAGCCTTAATAGGAAAGAGCGAGTTATAGGTGGGGCGTTTTTTTCTAGGCGCATATGATTGGGCGGCACATCTCTGCCTGGATCCCTCCTGTCTACGCCACTACATTCCAGTAAACTTTTATGTTTTTATGATTTTCCTACAATAAACTCTCCAGGTCACCTCTTGTATATATACAGGGTGAGTCAACGATAGAGTAAAGTTCATTATCTCGTTTGTTTCGGGAATGACGAAAAAATGTTAAATACAATAGTTTTAGGGAATGTTAAGGTGCACACTTTAAAATTATTTTTGAGTATACAGGGAACTTCAAAAAAGTGTGGCCAATATAACATATGTCTTTTTTAAATGGAACATCCTATTTTCTAATTTATTTTTAAATTCTGCGTAATATTTTATAACTTTTTTATTAATAATGTTATATACCTAAACCTAGTAGTTTTTCTATTATTTCAATTCTTTTTTTTAAATACTAGTTTTCAGTTTTGTAAAAAATTGCCAGTAGCGCCGTTGTTTCTGAAGGTGGAACACTCATAATTGCTATGAGCGTTCTATAGAGATGAAAAAAAAAGATACATGTAATGAAATTTGAGTTAGATGCTACAGAGTTTTCAAAATAAATTTATGCATTTCGACTATTTTAAATTGAAAAATCTGAAATTTTTTAAGTGGCACACCCTGTATATTGTTATTTTTTCAGGTAGATTTTACAAAACCCTCCAACTTTTATTAAGTATGTCATATACCTATTTCTAATAGTTTTCGATTTATTTCGAAAATTTCAATTATTACCCTTGTTTTTAATACACTTAGGCAACATCATAGTTGCCAAGACAAAACAAAAATGTAGGCATCGTCAAATTTTGAAATGTCTATTAGGCAAGTAAAAACAGTTTAATTTGTTGTAGTAAGTGGAATAATTGTCTTTTGGCAGTAAGGCTTTACGGAGCGAAGAACCCTAATAGATGTACACCATCTAAAAAATCTTTTCAGTGATTAATGGTTCGGTTTGATGGTAGTGGTAGCGTTAAGTATACGAAACGGAAAGTAATAAACCAGAATGCTACCAATGAGGAAAAAGAAATGAACATTTTACTTTATGTTGAAGATAATCCTCAGGTCAGCAGCCGTCAACTAGCTGAGTTATCTGACACATCCCAATCTACAGCTAATCGCACCACGAGAAAATACGGAACTACACTAAGAACTTCAAGACTGTTATTTTGAATGATGAATAAACTTTTGTACCACCATGAATGGTGCAATAGAGGCCGATCCAAATTTTTTATCCAAAAAATAATATTTTCTGATAAAGCTACTTTTCGCAATAATGGAGCAGTTAACAGCCATAACATGCATTATTATTCCACAGTTAATCCATTTTGGGTTCGGAAAGTTCAAAAACAAAATCACTAGTCGCTTAATGTATGGTGTGGTATATTAAATTTTCGAATTTCCATATTTTTTCCGCGAACCGATTAACGGGTCTAGATATTTAAATTTTTTGCAAAACGAATTACCCCAGCTTCTTGAAGAAGTTGATAAGTTGGAAAAGGAAAAAATGTGGATTTAACAAGACGGAGCTCTTGCTCATTACCACCGGGAAGTTCGGGAATTTTTAAACTATCGTTACCCACAAAAATGGATCGGTAGGATGGATTCACTCAGTGGTCCCCTTGATCATGTGACTTAACATATTTAAACTTCTTTTTGTGGGGCTACTTTAAAGATCGTGTTTATGTGAATACCCCTACAACACCAGTAGATATGGAAAATCGGGTACGGGATGCGTGCAGGACAATAACGCCCTATATGCTAAGGAAAGTGAAGGAAAATATAGTAAAACGACTAAACATGTATATCCAAGTAGACCGGCATATTTTTGAACGTTTATTACGTTATAATAATGAATCATTAGATAAGTTAAACTATACTAAAATTACTATTAACTGTTTGTTTATGTCTTAAAAATAGCGTAAGTGTATTAAAAACAAGGGTAAAAATTGAAAAATTCAAAATAAATCGAAAACTATTAGAAATAGGTATACGACATACTTAATAAAAGTTGGAGGGTTTTGTAAAATCTATCAGAAAAAAATAATAATATACAGGGTGTGCCTTTTAAAAAATTTGAGATTTTTCAATTTAAAATAGTCGAAATGCATAAATTTTTTTGAACACCCTGTAGCATCTAACTCAAATTTCTTTACATATATCTTTTTTTTCATCTCTATAGATTGCTCGTACCAATTATGAGTATTTCACCTTTAGAAACAGTGGCACTACTGGCAATTTTTTACAAAACTGAAAACTAGTATTTTTTAAAAAAAATTGAAATATTAGAAAAACTACTGGGTTTAGGTATATAACATTACTAATAAAAAAAGGTATAAAATTTTACGCAGAATTTAAAAATAAATTAGAAAATAGGATGTTCCATTTAAAAAATCATATGTTATATCGGTCACACTTTTTTGAAGTACCCTGTATACTCAAAAATAATTTTAAAGTGTGCACCTTAACATTCCCTAAAACTATTGTATTTAACATTTTTTCGTCATTCCTGAAACAAATGAGATAATGAACTTTACTCTATCGTTGACTCACCCTGTACAGTAATATTTATTTTAGGTTTTGTTTGGTCCTCATTTTTATGCAACTAGTTTATATCAGAATGATATTAGCTTGAATGTTTTCGTGGTGTAAGCAAATCTTCAATAACACAGGTGTGCAACAAAAATGCTGTCTGGATGTTTTCAACTGATTTTTATGTATTTAGGTGTTCTGAAAACTAAAACAATACTCAAAAAATTCCAGAACGTCAGGTTATTTTGCAAAACGCAAAATTTTATTATAAAAAAAGGGTTTTTTTGGGCTAACTTGAAGTCATAAATAAATAGGTACAATTTTATTTTGATTACTGTTTTTGAATGTATACAAGACATAACAATCATTACTTTCTAAATAAAGATCGCCCTGTGTGAGCTAAATTAACAAACATAAACGTTGTAACCAGAACGTGCGCGCTCCGATACTGCAGAAAGTGGCGCGGTACAATTACGTGTTAACTCGTCATTGTTTTATAGATCTTGGTTCAATATAGTGCAATGTCATCTGTGCGGAAGTGTGTGAATTCGTCTGACAGTTTCTGTTATATTTGTGGCGAATATATGGTATTAAAGCAACAACTTAATATTACGGACTTTGTAAAAAAAGTATACTTCACGTATTTTGGCTTAAAACTTGGAGATCAGGATAAAGTTTGGGTACCTCATAAAGTCTGCAAACGATGTGTTGAAGACCTTCGAAATTGGTTTAAGGGCAAGAAAAAAGCTTTCCGATATGCGATTTCTATGGTATGGCGCGAGCAAAAGAATCATAGTGATGATTGTTACTTTTGTTCACGTAATGTGAAAGGGTATAATTCAAAATGGAAGCAGTCCATTTCATACCCCAATCTGCAATCAGCTATTCGTCCCATCCCTCATGGGACCGAAATACCAGTGCCCCAGGCCCCTGCTACCTTGGAAGAGATTCCAAGTTCTGACGAAGATGGTGCTGTACCTGAACCCGATGACAAGTCAAGTTTTCATTTTGAAGATGACAGCAGTCCGAAATTCTTTTCCCAGGGCGAGCTAAATGATTTGGTAAGAGACTTGAATCTTCCCAAAAACGCTGCTGAGTTGCTTGGATCAAGGCTCAAAAGCAGGAACTTACTTTTGTCGGGAGTGTCTTCCTCCTGGTTTAGATATCGTGAGAAGCAGTTCACTTCCTACTTTACCCAAGAGGACGAGTTGGTTTATTGTACCAATATTGAAGGTTTGATGGATACATTTAAGATCTCACCCAGCACGGTGGCGTATTTTCATAGATTCTTCAAAAAGAAACCTTAAAGCAGTTCTGCTTCACAATGGCGGTTTCTATGCTTCCATTCCTATCGGTCATTCCGTACACCTCAAGGAAACCTACAAGAACTTGGAACTGGTTCTTTGCAAATTAAAATATAATGATCACGGTTGGCAAGTGTGCGGTGATTTAAAAAATCTTGGGCATGTTGCTCGGACAACAATCTGGGTTTACCAAATTCCCTTGCTTTTTGTGTCTATGGGATAGTAGAGACCGAGCAAATCACGGGACCAAAAAGTGTTGGCCTCGGAGGGAGCTTAAAGTTGACGAAAAGAACGTCCTGCATGAAACTTTGGTGCCTCTTCATAAAGTTCTTCTACCACCGCTTCACATAAAGCTGGGATTGATGAAGCAATTTGTAAAGTCACTTCCAAGAGATGGAAATTGCTTCAAATACTTAATATCAAAGTTTCCAGCCTCTCGGAGGCAAAGTTGAAGGAAGGTGTTTTCGTTGGACCAGATATTAGACGGCTTATGGCTGATCCACAATTCATCACAACTATGACGGATCCTCAAAGAGAAGGGTGGATTGCCTTTAAAGAGGTCATAGAGAAATTTTTAGGCAATAACAAAGACCCTAACTACAAACAAATCGTCAAAAGAATGTTAAAAGCATTTCAAGCTTTAGGTTGCCTAATGAGTTTAAAAGTACATTTTCTTCATTCCCACCTCGACTACTTTCCAGAAAATTTAGGAGATCCGAGTGAAGAGCAAGGTGAACGATTTCACCAAGATATTAAGGAGATGGAAAAAAGATACCAGGGAAGACGGAGCGTCTCAATGATGGCAGACTACAGACGCTTCAGAGAGACCTTCCAGATGCTTCCTACAAGCGAAAATGTACCAAAAGGAGTCTCCCTGGGAAAAAGAAATGTGTTTAGTGCTTACCAATGAATGTATTTTAGATAAAAACATAAGTTTTGTTACGCAATTATAAATTTAAAAAAAATTTTTTAGTCTTTTATCTTTTATTTTAAGATGATAACTTGTTTAACATAGATACCTACATTGTCAGAAAACGTGACGTTCTATGACAAAATGAAAGTCATTTTCGGATTCAGTACACCCAAAAACATAAGAATTACGCAAAAAAACCAAAACAGCTCTCAATTATTTTTTTTTGCAGACTTGTGTAATCAGATGTTGTCAAAATTTTATAGTTTTTGTTTATCTAGGTTGTAGAACCCTATTATGGCTAACACCAAGGTTTGGTAATTATTTTTGCAGCCTTTTTTCAGGCATATCAAGGCAAATCAAAATTAATCACATACTAAATGCATTTTTATGTGTAATGTAAAACAAAATCATAATTTTAACACAGGAAATAGAAATACATTTATATTTTATCTTCAAAATACGGTGACTAGTGTAATGAAAGACTAATATTGTCAAATTTCCACTTTATTTAGTTTCACTGAAACTGTATGACGCGTTTCGCTATACTATAGCTTCTTCTGATACGCTATAGTATAGCGAAACACGTCATACAGTTTCAGTGAAACTAAATAAAGTGGAAATTTGACAATATTAGTCTTTCATTACATTCGTTATGAATTTCCATCAAGTAACAGCCACAACAATTCAAAGTTTACGGTGACTAGAGTAGTGCATTTTTATGCGATTCATCATATCACAATGTTAGCATTTTTTAGGAGAATTTAGTTATTAAGATATACTCTCGTTTGAATTCATTCCCCAATTTCAAGAATTACGGCCCGGAGCGTTGCATACTAGGAATACATGTTGCCTGTACAGTACGCCTGAATAAAATACATCTTCTCTTTCCAAGATTTGACTGACTCAACAAACTGCCCAAGACTGTGTTCTCACCTAACACAACTTGTAACTCTTGAAGTCCAACGTGAATCGCTTCTTCCATACATGCGCCGTGTTTAGTGATTTAGAGATTTATCTGCAAAGCGTCTGCTGTACCCATATTGACCATCAAGACAGATTCTGCTCGGTTTTTGGTTTAAAATTTCATCACGCTAACTAATCGCTATTATTATGATAGTGCTTTCTGAGTGCTACGAGGGTTGTATGATAAGTACTTGGCCTTGACAACATAAAAAACATTTTTATATGTAAAATTTATTTTATTTTTCATCATAGTCCCCTTTTAGCTCGATATACTTAGTCCAACGATTTTCTATCGTTTGTATCGTATCTAAAAAATACAATTTCTCCAACCCTTCAAAATAGGCGTTTGTTTCAGCAATCACTTCATTTTTTAAGATAAACTTTTTTTCCGCCGAGCAATTTTTTCATATTCGGAAATAGGAAGTAATTGCTGAGGGCTAAATCTAGCGAATATGGTGGGTGAGGAAGCAATTCGTATCCTAATCTTCGTCAACTGCGGACTTTTTCTTTCACAGTATGGTTGAAACGATCCAAAAAGTTGACATAATACCCTCCGTCAATCGTCTTGCTCTTTTCAATCCCATAACACTGTGGCTATAACTTTCTTGGCCTTTTTTGGCGGCGGTTCTCTACGAAAAACCCACTGTTTGGACAGTTCTTTGATCTCTAGTGTGTTGTGATAAATCTATATTTCGTCAACAATTATGAATCGGCGCCAAAAATCATTCCGATTAAGCTTTAATATCACTAAACATTCTTTTGAAGTTGCCATACGTGAGTGTTTATTGTTAATTGTGAGCAATCGCAGCACCCATCTCGCGGAAAGCTTTCTCATATTCAAATGCGTTGTTAAAATGTTCTGCACCCGTTCACCTGAGTGTTCACAGTCTCAGAAATCTCACGAACGTTCACTCTCTCATCATTTATCACTATATCGTGGATTTTTTAAATCATTTCTGATGTGGTGACCTCATTTGGACGACCTGGACGTTCTTCATCAAAAATGCTCGTAGGAGCGCGTTTGAATTCAGATGTCCAATATTTTATGCTCGTTAACGAAGGTGCACAGTTGCCATAACTTCGGTGAGTTCCGCTTTTATCTCATTATCCGTTTTTTTTCTCAAAAACAACTATTTTAACACTGCTCGATATTCAATTTTTTCCATTGTTGTAAAATCACAAAAGTTGTTCTATTTAAATCGCTGCCACTTATTGACTAAATCACGCAGCCACTTGAAAATTTGGCAGGATTCTTGTGAAAGGTTATGTTTACGAAAAATATAATTTTTTAAATAGTAGCAGCGCCATCTCTGGCGAAGGCCAGGTACTTATCATACAACCCTCGAATTTCGCAGTTCACTTTCCATGATTTTTGCTAAAAATTCTACACTCACAACACCGAGTGTACTTAAAATTAGCTCCACCTAATTTAAATTTAGAAACCAATGAAAACACGAACCGCAAAAAATCAAAATTGGAAGAGATTAGTACATGTCACATGAATCAGTTTCATTTATATCTCGTAGAGATAAATTCTGTTTTGGCCAGCGTCGCAATGTTTTATAGTAAATAGACCACTTAGAAGCATTAATTTATTTTAAGAGATGCCGTGAATTTATTTTGGTTTTAGATAAAATATATTTTATGTTTATGTGAACGTTAATGAGTTATGATTTGGATTGTTATGCTGGAATTTATTTGGGACCGTATTCATAGTTGCTTTTTGATGTAACACTCAAGGTTGTGTTATTCAAGGTTTCCGCGACCAGGTCATCAAGGTTCTATTTCATAGTAAATTTTATTACCCTGCTTGAGAAAGAGTTTCTTAAATTACTGGACTAACCTGCAACATTGTATTTTTTGTCCTATATAAGTGTTTTTCTTTTGATTTTCACTCGAATCGGTGATTTTTAAACTGGTATTCGATAGCTGTTTTGTTGGTTATTACTATTTTTCATTTTAAAGTTGTTTTCCAAATCAAATTTTGATACATAACCCAATTTCTTATGATAAATTATTGAAATACACAAGAATATTGAAGAACTTTTCTACATTTAGGTGTTTTACAGGCTATCAAGTAACAACGTATGCGCGATAATTAATTTTTTGTAGATGCAATTCTAGCGATTGAACAAAAAATCAGTCGATTCCGACCTATCGTTGAAATCATGTAAAGGCCAAAATGAGTCACTTGTTTGCGCGTCGCTTGGAGGCAGTCTTTTTTTGTTCCCATCAAAAGGGGCCTAACACGACACTTTCCGCGGCCGCTAAATATATTAAAAAGTCGGTATCGTTTGTGAAGAAGTGGGTAAATCGTTTTAACGACACAAAAAAGTCGACGTCTTGCTAAAACGTGGCTCGGTAGGCAAAATCACTCCGAAGGTTAAAAAACGAATCGTGTCTGTTTTCACGGTACCCGAAATTGACGTTGCGTCAAGAAACGGCAAAATTAAGAAAATCAGGTTTCAATGGGTCCCATGAGACGATTCGACGACGTCTTCGTGCTCATAATGTCAAATTTCGAAGCACGTTGGAGAAACCTTTGCTAGGTGTAAATCATGTCGCGAAGTGGCTCACTTGGGCATACGATAAGATATTTGAGTGGCCCTTACGATCGCCGGACGTCAACCCTATTGGAACCATTTGGAGATCATTAATTGATGCTAAGCGATTATTGATTCATGAGGCGATTGGACAACTTACTAAAGTAAATGCGCCCTTGTTAGCACACCAAAGAATACAATGATGGCAAAAAATGTTCTTCTTTTTCCTCTTTTTGAAAATTAAATTTGAGGATCGGTGTTAAATGAAACAAAATCGTTCGAGTCGATATTTTTGCTCACCAATATATATATATATATATATATATACAATATACATCCAAACATTAAATTTACAATGGAAAGAGAAGTAGCAGAACAACTACCATTCCTAGATGTCTTGCTTCAAAGAAAATCAGATGGTTCTTTGTCTCACTCAGTATATAGAAAACCGATACATACAAACAGATACGTAAATGCCAGCTCACATCATCACCTAGCCCAACTCTTCTCCGTCGCCAAATCCTTAGCTCATCGATCAGAAACCCTAACAGACAAGGAACATTTGCAACAAGAAACCAAGCTCCTTCGAAACGTTTTACTTTCAAATGGATACAGGCAAAACACGATCCAGCGGGCCCTAAATAAACAACACAAACCGGAAAGAAAGACATATACTACAAAAGCATTTCTCCCATATATAAAAGGCATCACAGACAAAATAGGAAGACTTCTAGGAAAACACCAAATTGAGACCATTTACACAACGAATCAAAAAATTAAAGATATTTTACCTACACCAACAGACTTTATAGCCTTAGAAAACCAAGGTGTATATGAAATTTCGTGTCAGGACTACGGTCTTTCATACATAGGCCAAACAAACAGGAAAATTAGCGCGAGAAGAGACCAGCACAAAAGCGCCGCAAAACAAAAATCCACCACCTCTTCTCTAACACAACATGCACACAATACCGGCCACAAAATCGATTTTGACAAAACCAGAACCCTACAAAAAAGTGATAACCTATCCACTAGGGTAATCAAAAAAGCCATAGAAATAGAAAAGAGGCCCTACAACTTAAATAATCGGGATGATAGCCAACGTTTACCGAACTCTTGGAAACATATTCTATCCCAGTACCAAGTCCAACCAAGGGAAACAATAATTCAACCATATGTTACTTCACCAACACAAACATTACAAAGAACCACAGGACCGACAACTCGCAGCCTCTATTGACCAGATCCGTCCAACCAATAGAGCCACGCCCCGAGCACATAAAATCGGTACCCTCGGAGCCAGTTTCGACATTCAACGTCAAAACACCGACCAGTGATTAACGCTTTGAAAAAGATGGATGAGATTCCATCGAAACGTCAGCGAAATCGTCCATCAAGGGACTTTAAGCTAACACGGGATACCCGAAAAAACCACTACTACATATATATATATATATATATATATATATATATATATATATATATATATATATATATATATATTATATATATATATATATATATATATATATATATATATATATATATATATATATATATATATTCATATTTATATGTATATACATGTATTAATATATATACAGTTGACTAATTTTCACTAAATAAAAAGGTTTTAGAAAGTAAAAATTATGGAAGAGGATAAATGGAAGGCTTTTTTCCTAAAAAGGTTTTTAGAACCAATTTGGAATATATTTAAATAAATGCCCTTTTAATGTACGGTTAAAATGAAAACGCGAGAACGGAAAACTGGAATTTGTTAATAGTCCAAGAGATGGTGGCAGTTTTATATCTGATTTTCTATCGCTTGCGAGCGTTATTACATTGGGATTTAGTTAAGAACAAAAGGAGAATGTAACAAATGAATTAAAAAGAAATATATACTGAAGTTGTAAGAAAATCTTTAATGATTTATTACGACTGATCTTCATGTCCCGTTAGAATTTTAATTTTAAAGTATTTATAATAAAATAAATAACCGGTCAAGTGCAAGTTGAACTTGCGTAGTTAGTGTTCCGTGCGTTGATTGCTTTTAGAATAAAATTTTTTGTTACGGAGGTATAAAATGATCTATGACTTCACAAAACACACCCCAAATGAGTTTTCAACAAAGTTTGTTTCCGATCTTTACTGAAAATTGATGACCTTGAAATTTTTGTTTTTTTTATATACCAGATAAATTATTAAAGGTAATGCACTCGGGATAATTTTGGTTCAATCTACACCCTGTGGAGAATATTCCAGAATTTTTTCAAAATTTTTGATCAGTACTTTTCGAGATAAGGGGAGGGACAGTGATTTATCGCGATTTTTTAAAAATATTACAAAGAAAAGTGTGCGCAAGTATTACATTATATATATTTTTGAACTCATATTTTTACAAGCTTTCATTTGACACCACTCGATCTGGTAAAAAAATGTTTTTTTTCACTTCCGATTTCACCCTCCAAAACTCAAATCAAATTTAACTTTCAAAACTACACGGCCTTATTAGGCCATCAATTCCAATATTAGTACCAAATTTCAACTTTCTATGTCAAATAGTTTTGGAGAAAATCGGGTGTGACAGACGGACAGACGCTGAACTGATATTATAAGTGTTCCGTACGGAACGCTAAAAAAAACCTCCCAAGTGCAAGTCAGACTTGCACAATTAGTGTTCCGTAAGTTGATTGCTTTTAACATAAAAAACCTTGTGAAGAATTTTTACAAAATTTTTTGATCAGTACTTTGACAGACGGACAAACAGATACCGAAGTGATCTTATAAGTGTTCCGTACGGAACACTAAAAACCAATTCATAAATGACAACAAACTTTCGAGTCTATATTCTATCATAATCCATGACAAATTATTTTTTGAAAATATTGTCATCTAAATGTGAGTGTGCGTTACGTGCCCAGCACTCTTCTGAGCCAGATGTAAAATAAACGACCACTGCTCGGCTCGTCACCTTCGTAACTGCATTTCCTGTCAGATTTTTTTTCTTCTAATTGTTTCAGGGAGCGAGAATTGTTACTGTGAACATTCGTTTTTAAATATTTTCACAAGAAGAAGTCCATTTTTGTCAAATCGGGGCTACCTGGATACAAATTTATGTCACCTTTTCCGAAAATCAATCTATTCAAGAAAATATCTCTAAAGACTAGCAAAGACGTATGAACCCAGTATATAATGATATACATGAAAAATCGATAGGAAAGGAAAACCAGCAGCTTGAAATAGAAAGAAGGATACGTATGGGACGGACAGCATAAGGAAAATTGAAATATGTACTGAATATGACGTTTCCTCAAAGATTAAAAACCCAAATTTATAATCAATGTATCTTACCAGCTACAATGTATGGAGCCGAGATATCGGTTTTAACTAAAAGAACAATAGAAAAACTGCAAGTTCACCAACGAGCAATGGAAAGGAAGATGTTGAGTGTTACTTTAATGGACAAGAAAACTAATAAATGGATTACACAACAAACAATGGTGGATGATATGACCAAACCGATAACATCTCTGGAATGGAGCCATGTAGCGAGAGCGACGTATAAGTGGAGTGGCAAGATCACTGTGGAGACCATAGGGTGAAAAGCGAAGCATAGGAAGACCCCAACAGAGATGGAGCGACGATCTGAAGAGAATCGGAGGGCTTAACTGGTATCAACAAGCACAACATAGAGAAAAATGGAAAGATTTGAGAGAGGCCTATACCCGACAGTGGGTAGAGAGCGGCTGAAGAAAGAAGAAGAAGATCAAAATTCTGTAAAATGGGTATAAGAAAAGTCCCAAGCCTTCACTTTGGGAGCTTTTTAAATTTGCCGGATTCCAATAAAGGCATTTGGCTTATTGACGTGTCCGTTAAGGCGAAAATATGTTTAATTTGAAAACCAGATGTAGGAAATATCGAAAAACGTTAAATCTCTGAGCAGTAACAATTAGTTTTAATTCTTGCGCCTGCTGTATATTCTAAGCGTGCAGACATGAATCTTTACAAAGAATGCGTTGCTGCGAAGTTCTGAGCATATCGATCGCATTTAGTCATTTAAGTATTGTAAAAATCCGGATCATCTTAAATAGTTTCATATTTCGCCACTTGTAATAACAAAATATCATTTCCAATGACCAGGGTTACGTTCTGTGGACCAACCTTACTTCTTTCGCTCGTTGCGTTCGCGCAAAAAGTTAAACATTATTGATGAGTCACCTTAATATTGACTAATTTTTCATAGACTGTTTTTATATCCTTCGATGCGTAAAATTTAGCTTCCTTTAGTACTTAACTGGACAGATTTTGTTTTTTATTTTTTTTTGATGTTTGGTGTTTAGACAAATAGTCATCGGATGTCCACCAAAATAAATGTTTAATATAACTACTACTATGTTTAAAAATTATGTAAACTAATTTTTCCTTTCATTTGAGTTCTTGGAGTCAAATCTGAATATTTTATTATTTTTTCATTATTTCCAGTCCTAACAAGGGTAAAGAGGGAAAAAGCCCTTCACTAAATATTGTATAGTATGTATATCCCTTCATTAAATATAGTATAGTTTTAAGCTCCTTTTGGTCAGTCGCTAAGGCAGTTAGCCAAAATTTCATCAAATCTACCATACCACCACTCACACGACCATATAATTCTATTGCAACGACACCTGTTGAAAAAACGAACTTGTTGGCTGAACTCTGCTTCACGTTCTACTGTGGATTTCCAAGGAAAAACACCACCTATTATTCCCATAGTGCAGTCAAGGATGCCCTATGTTGACAGCGTATAATAAAACGTATTTTAATGAAGCTAGACACCAAAAAGCTTCTGGCGCTGACGGAATACCTGCCATAGTTCTCAAAAACGGTGCGAGGGAACTAACACCAGTTTTCTGTAGACTTTTCAACCTATCCTACAGAAAGGGAATATTTCCTTCCTGCTGGAAATGTGCCACAGTTCAGCCGATACCTAAAAAAGGCAAGAAGACCTTGCCAAATAACTACCGACCGGTCGCACTGCTTTCAATAATATCGAAAGTCATGGAAATCAACATCTTCTAAAATAGCTTGAAGAATACAACATTATTAGCGATCACCAATATGGCTTTCGTAAACATAGATCAACAGATCTTCTGACTTATGTAACACATATTTGGAACAACGCAATTGAATACTTTGGAGAATTTCGAGCGGTTGCTCTTGACATATTCAAGGCATTCGACCGTGTCTGGTACGATGGACTGTTGGCTAAGCTACGCTCTAGTGGTATGTCTGAAAAGTTCTGTTTGTGGCTCTCATATTTCCTCAGTGACCGTTCTTTACGAGTGGTGGTCGACGGATTTCTTTCTAACACCTTCACTATCAACGCCGGTGTGCCCCAAGGTTCCATACTATCTCCTATTCTCTCAATCTCATTTACATTAACGATCTGCTGGAAAAGACCAGAAATCCAATCCACAGCTTTGCAGATGACAGTACGCTTATTTCTTCATTCACTTTGAACGCTCGGACATCGGCTGCTTAGGCGAGTGTCCGCAGACAGCGGGAAGGTATTCAACTTAACAAAGACCTAGAAGAAATTCTATCTTGGGGTGACAGTAACCAAGTGGAATTTAACGCTACAAAAACCCAGGCAGCAGTTTTTTCTAAAAAAGTTAACGTTTCTGAACCCGACATAGTTATGGCAGGGCACTCTATTCCTCTAACATCGTCACTCAATTTGTTGGGCGCTAATTTGGGAGCACATATGTCCTGGCATGAGCATGTTGCGGGCATAGCAAGGAGCAACTATGGAATACTGCTCCCATGTTTGAGGCTCCGCACTGCATTTATTGGATTCTATTCAGAGAAGAGCTGTTGGTCTGATTGGAGACCTGGAACTGACCGGCGGCCTTGATTCACTGGGACATCGAAGAACGGTTGGGGACTTGAGCTTATTTTACAAGTATTTTCATGGAAAGTGTTCGGAGGATATGGCCCGTTTAATTCCTCCCAGAGCGCTGCATGTTAGAAATACACGTCGCGCTGATTTTTCACATCCGTATGATATTCAGCTTGTTACTCCTCGTACAACGCTTTTCAAGCAGTCTTTTATATGGAGAACATCATCCCTTTGGAATAATTTGTCTAGGACTGTGTTTCCCACCGAGTACAATTTACAGCGACTCAAGAACAGCGTGAATCGCCTTTTCCGCACACGTGTCGCTCCTGTAGCGCTTTAAGGACCTCCATGCAGCACGTGTGCTAGACCCATCAAAACAAAAAAAAATTAGATCGCTAAAGAGATGATTTCTTCCAAAATCCCCTTTAAAATGCATATTATGTTAAATACTGGTAATAAGACGACCCTTTAGGAACGGACTAGGAACGAGAGACGCACTATTCTCCATCCGCGTTCTGATTGAAAGATGTGGGGATGTCAACTTTAATGTTTATTTATGTTTCATATATTTCCAAAAAGTCTTTGATATGGTAAATCATGAGAAAATTATGGAAATACTACAATCGTCTAACATTGATGACAAATAATATCAAGCTTATACTGGAACCAGACTGCATCTAGCGGACAGTGAAGATCGCCTACAAAGACTCAGGAATGGAATGAAACTGAATACGAACAAAACAAAAACAATGGTGATCATTAAGAATCCTAATACAAACATAAATATTAAAGTATATCAACAAACACTTGAAAGGGTAACAAAAATAACATACTTAGGAAGCGTAATTAGTGAAGATTGGGACCACTCTATTGAAATACGCTCAAGAATTGAAAACACATCAAGCTCCTTTAATAAAATACGCAGCATGCTCTGTAACTGCCAACTAAACTTAAAAACAAGAACAAGGGATGCTACGTGTTCCCGATCATGTTATACGGTATAAAAGCTGCAACAATCACAGAGACAACACAACAAAGAATGAAATCATTCGAGATGTGGTTCTACCGCTGAATGCTGCGTGTTCCTTGGACAGCGCATACCACAAACGTGAAAATACTTGATCGGATGGGAAAAAACGAGAGTTGATTCCAGCTGTTAAAGAAAGAAAAGCACTTACTTTGGTCATATTATGAGAGGCCAAAAGTATGAGTTCCTGCAACTTATACTTGAAAGAAAAATAACACAGAGCGGCAAAATTTGGCCAAACCTTTTACCCAGAAACCAGAATATACTTTTCTGAAAGTTATGACTCTCTGAATTCGAATCCGAGGTCAGAATTCTTTCTCATGGCTCCGGTTTTCGAGATATTCTAACCTAAAAGTGCGAAAATCACATATTTGAGGTTATGTTACATCGAATGGTAATTTTTTTTATCAAACCATTAATGGGGTCCGAAAGAACTACTCTTGCATTTAGATTTGTCCGGATATCTTTTCATATCTTTGAGAAATCGTATGTTGAAAGTAAGTATTTCGACTTATTTCTCGATTTTTGGAAACGCATTAACTTTTGTAACAATTATTAATTTATGGTGAAGGATGTTTCAAATTAGACTTATTTTGGGTTTAATAAACAAATAGAAAAGTTAATGAGTTGAAGAATTGTATTTATTCAATGCCTTTCATTTTCCAAAAGTCGAGAAATAAGTCTAACTACTTAAAATCAACATACGATTTCTCAAAGATAAAAAAGATATCTAGACAAATCCAAATGCGTTTTGAAGACGAAGAGTAGTTCTTTCGGACCCCATTAATGGTTTCATAAAAAAAAAATTACCTTTCGATGTAACATAACCTCAAATATTTCGAAAAACCGTCATTTTCGAACGTTTAGGTTAGAATATCTCGAAAACCTGAGCCATCAGAGAAATTCTTACCTCGGATTCGAATTTAGCGCGTCAAAAACTTTCGGAAAAGTATATTCTGGTTTATGGGTAAACAATTTGTCGGGCGTAATCGGAAGGCGAGAACCAGGAAGACGCAGCAACTCCTGGCGGAAAAATTTACGACAGTGGACAAACATGACATCTGCTGAACTATTTGGAGCGGCAATATATAAAATCAGAAGGGCAAATGTCATCGCTAACGTCCTTAGAAGATAAGGCACACTAAGAAGAAGAATAAGACGTCGATGTATAAACTGGCAGAGGGTAAAACTCAAGTTTTTATTGCAATGACACATGTTGAAAAAACGAACTTGTTAACTGATCTCTGCTTCACGTTCTACTGTGGATTTCCAAGGAAAAACACCACCTACTATTCCCATAGTGCAGTCAAGGATGCCCTATGTTGACAGCGTATAATAAAACGTATTTTAATGAAGCTAGACACCAAAAAGCTTCTGGCGCTGACGGAATACCTGCCATAGTTCTCAAAAACGGTGCGAGGGAACTAACACCAGTTTTCTGTAGACTTTTCAACCTATCCTACAGAAAGGGAATATTTCCTTCCTGCTGGAAATGTGCCACAGTTCAGCCGATACCTAAAAAAGGCAAGAAGACCTTGCCAAATAACTACCGACCGGTCACACTGCTTTCAATAATATCGAAAGTAATGGAAAAGGCTATCAATCAACATCTTCTAAAATAGCTTGAAGAATACAACATTATTAGCGATCACCAATATGGCTTTCGTAAACATAGATCAACAGATCTTCTGACTTATGTAACACATATTTGGAACAACGCAATTGAATACTTTGGAGAATTTCGAGCGGTTGCTCTTGACATATTCAAGGCATTCGACCGTGTCTGGTACGATGGACTGTTGGCTAAGCTACGCTCTTGTGGTATATTTGAAAAGTTCTGTTTGTGGCTCTCATATTTCCTCAGTGAGCGTTCTTTACGAGTGGCGGTCGACGGATTTCTTTCTAACACCTTCACTATCAACGCCGATGTGCCCCAAGGTTCCATACTATCTCCTACTCTCTTTCTCATTTACATTAACGATCTGCTGGAAAAGACCAGAAATCCAATCCACAGCTTTGCAGATGACAGTACGCTTGTTATTATATTCTAACCTAAAAGTGCGAAAATCACATATTTGAGGTTATGTTACATCGAATGCTAATTTTTTTATCAAACCATTAATGGGGTCCGAAAGAACTACTCTTGCATTTAAATTTGTCCGGATATCTTTTCATATCTTTGAGAAATCGTATGTTGAAAGTAAGTATTTCGACTTATTTCTCGATTTTTGGAAACGCATTAACTTTCGTAACAATTATTAATTTATGGTGAAGGATGTTTCAAATTAGACTTATTTTGGGTTTAATAAGTAGTAGATAAGGCACACTAAGAAAAAGAATAAGACGTCGATGTATGAACTGGCAGAGGGTAAAACTCAAGTTTTTATTGTGTAAAAGGTATAAATAAATATAAATAAACCGAAAAAAAAACACGTCAAAATTCGTCAAAAATCGAGGTCATGTTAATTGTTTCTTCCATTACAATGAGCACAAGAAGTTCCATCCATCTGGTCGAATAGTTAATAAGGAGCGTGATTTGAACTTAATACGTTGTTTACATGAGTTAATTAGTAAAAAAATGAGTGAATTGTGGTAGAATAATTCCTGGACCTATATAATGCATCATTCCGCATTGCCAATAATATTCGTACTTTTTTAGGGAAAAATGAAACGATAACCATTCAACAAGCACCATATTCACCAGACATGACACCGTCAGGCTTTTTCTTTTTGCCAAGCTGAAATTACCATTTCATAGACACTGTTTTGAGTCAATAAAAGTTATAAAAGAAAATTCGCGTGCTGCCTTGAAAGCAATACAGGAAATCGAGTATAACAAGTGTTTTAAAGTTTGGAAATAGAACTTCAAATTTAAAATGGATGGAATCGATTTGGATGAATAAATTGTATAGGAAGTATAATCTGAAAAATTATGTCGAATTTTTCAAGCCTTCATTCATTTCCAGCCGTCTAGTAGATTGCGCTCTACGAAAGATTAATGCACCATAGATACGTACATACGTCATTACGTATGCATTCGAGTAAAAACGGCCGCTATCTCTTGGGCTAAAAAGCGTTTCGAAAAAAAATTATATATCAGCTTTTAAAGCGTTTTAAAATAAATCGTCCGTGTAACAGTGAGAATGTGGAGAAAAGACTAATTGTCTATGCTATTATCAAGATTTATCAAAGCTTATAGCAAAAAAGAAGTAGGGGCTTAGGTGCCATAAAGATCTGAAAAAGTTAAGTTGGTTTTTTACCAGTTTTTTTTTTTTGAAAAAAAGCGAAAAAATCATTGCAAGATGATATATTACGACGAGACGCTTCGTGTTGATGATTTTCATGACGTTCTGAGGGACGGATTTCTTTTGTAACTCCAATTAACAAAATTTAGCGTGAAAATTTGAGATTACAATGGAACGAGATTCAGGTGATTTAGAAATTAAATCAGACCATCGATTGCGCCATCGGTGCATTAAACGAGATTAATTCCCTCTTTTATCGAGAAATGGTGTTCAGTGACGAAGTTTACTACAAACAAATTTTATTATTTAAGACGATAAGAATCCAAAAGTGATTCATTAAAGTGCGTATTGCTGGAGTTATCATCGGGCTTATTTTCATGAAATAAGGTGGGAGAAGTGATGTGGCCAGATTCAAGGGGCGAAGGGCATGTACATACAAGGAGGGTTTCTTTAAGGAAAGAAGAGAACACTAAAGGCGAAGATGCCTATAGAAGGGGGTTACAATCGATAAATTGGGAGACCTCAAAAAATCCTCTTTTACTGGAACTTCAAAAACTTAGACCCCTTCTTTAATTTTTCAAAAAAAAAGAACTCTTTAAAACATTAGAATTCTAAAACTTACATTCAATTTAAAAATCGGTGACTGAAGAGGAAGGAGATTTTTCACAAACAAGAACCGTTTCCTATAGTGGAATTCTAAGAACTTAAAAATTTTTAAAAATTGATGATCGGATGAAGATTTTTTACAAAGAGAACCCCTTCCGACGGTGAAACTGTAACAACTTACACCCAGTTAAGAACTAATCAACGGGAGTGAAAAAAAGCCTAATAAAAAGAATCGAGTTTCTAAAGGGCATTATTTTCTACATCTATAGGAGTGAAATGACTAATACATGAATTAATCAAACAAGGTTCAGAAGAATTACCGGAAATAACACTGGACCAAGTAAAGCTTTCTCTTAGAGAAATGAAAAAAATAAAGCTACCGGAGAAGATCGGATGGTAATTGAAGCTGTAAAAATGGGTGGTGAAATCTTGTTGAGGGTTTAGTTTCTCTTTTTAACCTCTCCTTGAAAAATAGCCTAATCCCAAGCAAATAGAATAACGCAGTGACGGTCTTCATTCATAAAAAAGGAGACTTAACCGACTTTGACAGTTATAGACCGATCAGTTTTGCTCTCCCATTTATATAAGTGGTTCACGCCTAAAGTGAAAACTAGATTTTTATCAACTACGCGAATAGGCTGGCTTTAGAAGTGGATATGGTGCTAACGATCATTTACAAACCATCAAAACCCTTATAGAGAAATCTATAGAATACAACAAACCACTCGTATTAGTACCTGTGGATTTTAAAAAACCACCGTGATGTCTCCCCGCAGCAAATGAGAACAAACTACAGATATACTCAGTTAATTAAATTCATTTATAATAACGCAACAGCAAGTGTAAGACTCCACAAGTAAATATTGATGGGAATGTGGAATCAGACAAGGTGATATATTCTTATACTTTTTACGGCGGTGTTAGAATATGCTTTTAAGGAACTTAATTGGGATAGAAAAGGCATAAACATCGATGGCAAATATCTAAATCACCTGCGCTTTGCTGATGATATCGTCATAATAGCCGACAATCTAGGTGATGCCGAATTGCACATAACATCGGCAAGTATTGGTATAAATATTAATTCTCAGAAAACCAAGTTTATAACTAATTTACTTACGAACAGTAATATGAAATTTAACGAAAGCGAGGTAGAGCACGTCCAAAATTACAAGTATTTGGGTCATGAATTACAAATTGGCAAAGATAACCAAAACCGTGAGATACACTGTCATGTGGGTTTTGGCTGGACGGCTTTTAGGAAGCTGCAAGGTAATTTGCCAATGTGCTTAGAAAAGAAAGTTTATGAACAATACGTTCTGCCAGGAATCATATATGGCGCCGAGACACTGAAAACAGTCAGCAAACAAACTGTCTAATCTAATGGAGATGGGCAGGCCATATAGCCCAAAGAGATTATAATCGATGGTGCAGAAGACTAATAGGATGGAGACCAAAAAGAAATAGAGGTAGACCAACAACAAGATAGAGCATAAAATCAAAAGAGTGGCAGAAAATTGGGTTAACACCACTCACGACAGATATCAATGGGAGTTCTTAGAGGAGACCTATATCCAGCAGACGAGGACGTCTGTTGAACGACGATGATGATACGAGTGAGGCTCCTCTCTGGCTTACAATAGGATAGCAAAGCAAGTCACAGTCAAGATTCATAAAATTTTGATGCGGATGATATTTGGTTTCAACAAGACCATACAACGTGCTACAAATCACGTGACACAGTGGATTTTTTTAGACGAAACTCAATAAATATGAGAAATGGACCTGTGAGTTGACCTAAAGATACTTGTGAATTACATCATAAGATTATTTTCTGTGGAATTATATAAAGTCTGACGTCGCCAGGGGCGTAGCAAGATACAAAGCGCGACGGAGGGGAAGGGTATATGGATACAAAGGACATTCTTTTATTGACAAGGACAGATTTTTAGAGACATCTACTTATAAATGAAGTAAGTAGAACAATAAAACCTCATTTTCAATGGAATCTTAAATACTGAAACTATTTTTAACATCCTGAAACAAAAATTGATGATCTTAAGGGAGCTACACAAAAAGATTCTCTCTTACAAAGACATCCTAGTAGCTTCAACCGGGGGTTCCCAAACTATTTTTAGTTCTCTGTATTCTCGCTGAATCATTGTTTATCAAGATCCCAGTTACGACCATAATTAACACCTCTAATTTAACTTCTATAGAAAACAAATCTCGGACTTCCAAAATTTGACTGTATCACTCCGTCCAATCTTCAGTGCAATAAATTCTCCTACTTATAAAATAAGTAAATAGTTTATAAATCTCCTAAATTCTTTCACAAGAAAAACTAGTTCATTTATTAGAGTTTCACATTTTATTGAAGGGTTTTGACGTTGAATCAATACATATAAACTTGCCGTTCCCGCGACTCCGCTCGAGTGGACATGATTCACCATTATCGTCACTGCTCATTCCTTATATTTCCTAACGTAATAATAATAACCTGGCCAGAGAACATATGTATGAATTAAAAAAAAGAAACACGTAAATCGGAAAAGTGGTTTTCGAGTCATAAGCGCACGCATGAGACGTTACGTTTTATATTTATTATATAGATTGTTTTTGTTCTTCTTTCTTACATTTGGTCAATGTGATTCCATGTTTGGCTGACGGGCCTAAACAAAGTCATTACTATTGTGTATTAAGGATTGACCTGACAATGTTACATGTTTTCAAAATCACTGACTTCTGAATGTTTTTGTGTATGTTTGTGTTGAGTCCTAATTGTACTAAGTGTGATGTGAATGTTGTTGGTGTAAGGCCTGTGGTTGATATGACGAAAAGGACAATGATGACTTTTTCTTGTTTCCATAACCTTTTTATTTCTGTTGCAAGGTCTGTGTATTTGGAGATTTTTTCTATGTATTTCGTTTGGATGTTTGTATCGTTGGGGACAGCTATGCCAATTAGATCGATGACTTTTCCTTTTTTGCACTGAAAAGTAATATCGGGTCTATTGGAGACTGTTTTATCTGTATGCTGATGTCCCAGTAAAGCTTGTAACTCATTATTTTCAAGTATGGATGTTGGTGTGTATTTGTACTAGGAATCTGTGTTTTCTATAAGTTTGGATGTTGTGGATAGTGTTTGGCGAACTACTTTTGGCTGGTGTTCCGGCTAATATTTTACATCCGCTTGTTATATGTTCGATCATTTCTTTCTACTGGTGGCATTTCCTGCATCTGTCTTCTATAATGGCTAGATCTTTGATGATATGCTTTTGGTAGTTTCTGGTCAATATGACTTTATTCTGGATGGCAAGTAAGAAGCCTTCTGTTTCAGGGAATAGCTGCCCATCCTGTAACCAGGTGTATGATTGTTTTTTATTTATGTGGTTTTATTCTATGTGGTATCTGTGTTTTCGTAGAGTGTTTTTTTTTACCACGTTTTCATCTTTTCCTGTTGACTGTGTGTGTCTGCTGGGTGGTCCACCCGGGATAAGTCGAGTGGTGTGTAGTTTTTGTCTGCTTTCACTGTTGCTGTGTGGAGGCTGGTTTGCTTGGCGTGAAAGAATATCCTAAGTGCTTGTATTTGTTTTGTGGGTAGTGATCTTATGTCTATATTCCTCTTCCTTCTACCTTCCTTTCGATGGTAAGTCTTTCTTTGCATGCGTTGGGGTGTAATTTCCAGTATTTGGTGAATTGAGAACGTATAAGGATGTAAATGTTTTCTATGTTTATGTGTGTCCATTTGATGATACCAAATGAATATGTGAGTACAGGTATGGCGAATTATATAGATTATTATATTCTATAAAAGATTATACCTTGAGAATAGATCCTTCTTGGTGTATATTGAAGATAAACTGTCTACAACTAGATTGAGCAGGTCAGAAGGGCTGGCTTCTGGCTTCGGTCCTGCTCAACATTTACAATTTTCATATTCCTAAATCTTAGCAAACTTACATCTTTTCGCTCATGACACAGCGTTAACAGCAAAATCTAAACAACCTTCTTCAAAGGGCTATTAATCAAATAGAAAGGCGGATAAAAAACTGGAAGATTAAATTAAATTCCCATAAAACTATGCCATTTACTTTTCTAAATCTATAATTTATCTACTCAGTATAAGTAGCTTAGTCTATAAGTCACCAGACAAATTGAGAAATATCTTGGGAAATCCCAAAGACAAGATCCCTAAATTGTGAGAAAAGTGGCATCTATGAAATTAGTTGTAATGATTCTCTGGTCTTGGTAAAGTAGTGAAAAAATTATTCTAATTAATAATGGTTTTATACTCGACAGAAATGTTTTACTACTTGAATAATTTGGGTTTAGAGCGAATCAAAGTAATGTACATCAGTCCACCAAATTAACCACTGAAGCACTACAAAGATTTAATTAAAGACTTAATACCAGAGCCGTATTTTTTGACATTAGTAAAGCCTTCGACCGAGTTTGCCACAATGATTTAATTATTAGAATGATAAAACACGGCTTTCTAAAGTAAATAATCTAAATTATAATTTCTTACCTTGAAAATAGATCCTTCTTGGTACATAGTGAAGACAAACTGTCTACAACTAAATTGAGCAGGTCAGGAGTTCCACAGGACTCGCTTCTGGCTTCGGTCCTACTCAACATTTACAATTTTGATATTCCTAAATCTAATTTAGCAAACTTACATCTTTTCGCTCATGACACAGCGTTAACAGTAAAATTTAAACCAGCTAGGGTTGTAATTTCCCGTCTTCAATCTATTAACCAAATAGAAAGGTGGATAAAAAACTGGAAGATTAACTTAAATCCACATAAAACTATGCCATTTACTTTTCTGAATCTATAATTTATCTACTCAGTATAAGTACCTTAGTCTATAAGTCACAGACAATTTGAGGAATATCTTGACAAGATTCCTAATTGTGAGGAAAGTGGTATTTATGAAATAAGTTTTAATGATTGCGACAAAAAGTATGTTGGGCAAACTAGAAGGCCAATTAAAACACGATTGAAAGAACATTTAGCCCAATTAAAATACGGTAGAACAGAAAAATCTATCATTGCCGAACATGCCCTTGAAGTTGATCATACTATAACATTAAATAATCTAAGATTTATTAAAGATGTATCTGATAGGAGATTGTTGAACGCATACGAAAGTATAGAAATTATAAACTGTAGAAGTAGTTTAAATGAAGACAGAGGGCATATTCCTTATAGTCCTCTCTATTGGTTACTTGACTAGAACTGATTGCATCGCCCATGTAATTAGTTCCACTTGAGTAATTCAGATGTTAGGCTAAGTATAAATAAGGTAGATTTGTAGTTTAGCTATAGTCAATCATCGCTTCTGATGAAACTAACATGGTTTACGCAACGCGCGTCGAGTGCAAAAATAAAGTGTTTGATGTAGTGGTGATATATACTGAATGGTGTTATTGTGCCAAAGATTCAACATTTCCAACATAGTATAATTTATTTTTTAGAAACAAAAGTAAGGATTTGTAATAAATAAATTGACTGATCTAATGACGTTAAATATCTTGGCATCTACTTCGATAAAAAAATTTAATGTTCAACTATCGGTAATTTGCCCTTTGCTAAATTATAAAAGTAAGCTTAATCTTAAAACTAAGGTTATTCTGGAAAAAACTCTCATGAGATCTATTTGAACTTATTGTGCATCAACTTAGTGCGTTTTAAGTAAAACAAATTTTTAAAAACTTCAAATATTCTAGAAAAAATCCTAAAAATCATAGTAAATGCCCCTAGATAAACGCCCAATGGGATCATACACAAAGAAGTGCAAATAGAAACTTTGGCTGAATTCATTGATTAAATTATAAGTAATATTTAAAAGCTCAAATAATTCACAACCAACTAATACATACAATCTTTCCCTAACAACAAAAATAAATTACCTAAAGATTGGCTTGTAACGAATAACTAACTCCTCAAAATTTTCTAACCTGGATTCGGTCAAATTTCATTTTTATTCCGACTTTTCAAAATTCTTCATTTACTATAAACAATTTAGCAAATGCCGAAACGAAAGACAACTACTTACTTTATCTTAATAGAAGACCACGTATATAAACAGGGGTAAACGGTATTATACCACATCTAAATAAAGGTTAATAAAAAAAAATGGAGACCCGGATTACGCTCTGCATCACAAGTCAAAAAAATCTTTACGTTGGGTCAGGAATTGGTAAACCTCGGTTAGCTATAGATGCTGGACTTCCTCGAACTTATTCCATATTCTAATTTCAAAGAGCATACGTCGCGTGGTTACTCCAAATTGACGCGTTCATATCCCAAAAACCACGTCTAACCAAGAACGTAAAACTCTCGTTTCATGTAACAAATACACTTTGCGAAATGAAGAATATATTTTTTTTAGTTAAAGCGTTCGGTAAAAGTAAATTAAAAAGACATTTTAAATAACAAATTATTATTAGGATGGATCTGCTTGTGGATTACTGCATATTTTCTCAAATCATGAAATGAAACTGGACACACTCATCCTTATTTCTTCCTCAATATTGTATAAGTGACAATTCTTACTGAAATTGCTGAACAGCCAAAGTCAGAACAATTAACCCAATTTAAATGAAAAAGATAAACGAGAATATAACATATTTTCAGTTTTTTAAAGAATTTTTGGCACTATTTCGGTATTTTTCGCTCTCAGGTAACTACCCGTAAAATAATCATTTAAACCAAATAACAAATATTTTCGTAAAATTAGTTGGGCGTATTTTGTTTCTCTGACCCACTACAAGGGTCATTCCAAAAGTTCTCAGTCTAAAAATAAAACGCAAGATTAATCACCTTGCAAATCAAAACGATGCGTCTAACGACTTTCCACCTTTTTAATACCCCTATTATTAAGATTTCGTCTTAGGTTCGTCTTAGCTTTAGAGTAGAGGCAAATGCCGTAAAATTTTCATGATTTTTGAAGATTTTTCGAAATCGATTTAACTACTTTGAAACACTGCCAACATAATCTAAACGAGTTTTCTCAGCCTAATTTTGACCTCAAGGCCAGTTTTCTTCTATTTCAGTGCATTTTTTTTTTCACATCTTAACGTTTTCGGCTCACTATTTCTTAAATATCTCAGCTTCTGTTCGTTGTTATGCGACAGATTCATTTTACTCGTCACAAAATTGCCTAAAAATCTGCGTAAATTTCATTAAAAAATATTAAGTGCATAACCTAAAAAAAAATATTTAGTGCGGAAAATTGAAAAATATTTTTTTACGGGTAACTTCCGTTCAATTCAATATTATAGCTTCAAATTATAGGAAAATATAGCTTTTATATTCACAAAAAGGTGTGCCAAATTTTATTAAAAAATATTAAGAGGATTGGTCAAAATTCGCATTTGAGTCTAAATCTTATTATAGATTTTTCGTGTGTACAAAAGGTAGAACGTAGGAGGCTTTTTTTAAAATTGCGAAATTTTATGCTCTCTTCTAAGATAATTAGAAGGAAAAATAAAGAATATACAAAAAAAGTATCTTATTTTAAAATTCTTTCGTTACGAAAAATTCAATTTTTTTCGCCTTTGCTCTAGAAAAGGTATGGTTCATCCTCTTTATTTCTATTCAATATTTTATCTTAAATATAACATAAAAAAGTGATTTTAGAACAAATGCTATCTATTTTACAATAAAATTATGATCTAGATAACAGAAACGTATTAATTATTACTATTTTAATCCTGAAATAATAATAGTAGTAATATAATATAGCAATTTAAAAATAAAAAAACAATATTAAAAAAAAGAATATTTGGATTTAAAGGCATTACCTATTTATACTTAACCCCTTACCGCATACTGTCCCAAATTTGTCACACATCAAATATATTTTTTTTCTAAGTCCCTGAGTAGCTTAAGGATCTTATTTCAAATTGTTCCATATCCGCCACGTTCGCTGCTCTGACATAAAACGCGCAGACTCCACCGCAGTCAAATCTCGACGCCAGGAAAAGCCATTAGTCCAGTGGCGGCTTGTGGCACGCTATATCCTGTTTTGTGGTTTTTTAGATCAACAGTTTTCATACTCTCTTGTGAATAATTTGTTGTGAAAAAAATATTCTTATAAAGGTAGGTGTCTAATTTTGCTACTAAGGTAATATCATAATTATAATTTGACGTATTGAAGACAAAATATGAGTTTGTTTACCTGTGCCATATTTGGAACAGTTTTATATAGACATGATAATTTATAATAATTACATCTCTTTCTTAGATGGACCCCAGTAAGTTTTATGGCACCAGAAATTTCCGAATTCCAAATGGTGACGTTAGTGACAATGAAAATTTATCCTCGGACGATGAACATCAAAGAAATGACTTGTTGGGTCCTAGAAAGTCCGTTCTCCTATATGAGTCAGACAGTGAAAACGAAAGAATCGTTTCGACAAACGAAGACGTTATTATTGACGAAACCGATATAGAAGATGATGATGATGACATGCCATTGTCCGCATTAGGGCAAACTTTTATAGATCATCAGAATGTGTTACCATCGACATCGACTAATAAACCGACCAAAGAGAAGCCGGAAAAAAAAAGCAGAAGCAAACCATTGATTGGGAGAATAAATTTCTAGCTGTCTCTGAGGAATTTGTAAAATTTCAAGGTTGTACAATTCTTCCTGATTTCATAAAAGAATTAGAAGATCCTATCCATTTCTTCAATTTAATTTTTACTGAAGAACTTTTCGTTTACATAACTGAACAGTCAAATTTGTACGGGGTTGAAAGTAGACCTGAAAAGCCACCCAATATATCCAAGGAAGAAATTCGTGTTTTTTGTGGCATTTGTATATATGTCGATTATTCAGTTACCATCGACCAGGTCTTATTGGAATAATTCGTTGGAAATTCCCAATATCTCCAGTGCTATGACATGCAACAGATTTGAAGAAATCAAACGATTTCTGCATTTCAACGACAACACACTGCAGGTTCCTCAGGGTCAACCTGACTATGATAAACTTTTTAAAATACGTCCCTTTCTGAACAAGATTCGTGACAGATTTCTACTTGTTCCTAAAGAAGAACATATGGCCGTCGATGAACAAATCATCCCAACGAAAGCACGCTCAACTCTAAAACAATATAATCCCAAAAAGCCCCATAAATGGGGATATAAAGTTTTCGTTCTAAGCGGCGTGTCTGGTTTTTCTTACGACTTTGATTTTTACTGTGGAACTACGGTGCTTGAGAATAATCAGCCTGATCTAGGAGCCAGTAGCAACGTTGTAGTAAAACTTTCACAATCTATTCCGAAAAATCTAAACTACAAACTCTTTTTTGATAACTGGTTTACAAGCATTCCCCTGCTAACATATCTCACCAAAAATGGCATTTTACCATTGGGTACAGTAAGAGCTAATCGTGTACCATGCTTGCAGTTTCCTAAGGAATCGGAAATGAAAAAAAAAGGTAGAGGTACATTTCTGGAAAAAGTGGCAACTGTCGATGGTGTGCAAATATCTGCAGTGTCCTGGTATGATAATAAAGTTGTGAATACCGTATTAACCTATGTTGGCAGTCAGCCTACATCAGAAGCAACGAGGTTCTGCAAAAAATCAAATACCCATATAAAAATCCCCCGTCCCCAAAGCGTTGCTGTATATAATGCTTATATGGGAGGAGTAGATCTCCTAGATAGCATGCTAGGATACTATAGAATCCAAATTAGATCAAAAAAGTGGTATATGAGGGTATTTTTCCATTTTCTTGATATGACTTGCGCTAACAGTTGGATACTGTGGAGACGAAGTTTGCAAAATGATAACTTATATTAGTCGCTCTCAGAATTCAAGCTTGCTCTTGCAGAAGTATTAACGAAATCTGGCGTGAGTCAGAAAAAAAGGGGAGGGCCAAGCACCTGCCTACAGCCTCAGCTATATTTGAAACAAAGAAAGTATCCCTTTTCACAAATACCAGCCCAGGAAGTTAGAACTGATAACTTGAGTCACTGGCCAAAAGTAAATGAAGATCGCCAAAGATGTAAATATCCTGAGTGCAAGGGAAAATCTCATGTGTCTTGTAACAAGTGTGTGGTATTTTTATGCCTAAATAAAGACCGAAACTGTTTTTATAAATTCCATACTGAATAAACTTTGTATGACACGTTTAAACATTTTTACCGAAATTTATGCTCTAGTTTAATTTTTTTCCGTTTTCCCAATTTGTGCCAAATTTGGCACATGTCAAAAGGTGATTCTTATCTTGATAAAAAAAGTGACCAATTTTTTTTTTAACATTTATTTCGTGTATTTAAAAATATTATCTAACATATATATTTTTTTTGCAAAAATAAAAAAAGTCATGCAGTAAGGGGTTAAACATAATATAAGGTAATTTGAAAATTACCGCAGAGTGCTTCGACGCTACGCTTCGAAATAAGTTGCAATGCTAACAACCTTCGTAAAACTACAGATGGCACCTGTATCGTAAGCATCTAACATTTCATCGTAGTTAGTCTTATCCTAATGTACTGTAGTTCGTAGACAGCATTTATTTTCAAAGAGATGCCAACATCTCTCTGTTTATTTTACGTATATGTCTCGTGTATTCTTTAACCCATTAAACATTTCAGAATATTACAGTTTTGTGATTTGTAATTATATCTTTTGTTAATAAGATTTTTTTATTATTAATATGTTTCAGAAATGTATATCGTGTATATTAAACTACCCAAGTGATTTTGTGACCAAATTAAAAACACATCTTTATGAAAAGATTTTTGACTTTCCACAGTTTCTTTGTCTGCATTATTTTAGTCCATTTTTGTTCCGTTGTATTTTTCTTTTCCTGTTATCTAAATCGTAAAATTTTGATGTAAAATAGGTAGTATTTGTTTTAAAATCACTTTTTCATGTTATATTTAAGATAAAATATTGAATATAAATAAAGACCTTTTCTAGAGCAAAAATGAAAAAAATTGAATTTTTCGTAACGAAACAATTTAAAAATAAGATAGTTTTTTTGTATATCTTTATTTTTCCTTCTAATCATCTTGATCAGCATAAAATTTCGCATATTTCGAAAAAAAAGCTTCCTTTGACCTGTTGCCCACAAGAAAAATATCCCCAAAGCCACGAATTCTCGTCTAACCAAGACCTGTCGATTCATCTAACAAATACACTTTGCGAAATGAAGAATATATATCTTTTAGTTAAAGCGTTCGGTAAAAGTAAATAAAAAACATATTTTAAATAACAAATTATTATTAGGATGGATCTGCTTGTGGATTATCGCATATTTTCTCAAATTATGGAATCAAACTGGACACACTCATCTTTATTTCCTCCTCAATATTGTATAAGTGATAATTCTTATTGAACTTACTGAACTACCAAAGTCAGAACAATTAACTCAATTTGAATGAAAAAGATAAACGAGAATATAACATACTTTCAGTTTTTTAAAGAATTTTTGGCACTATTTCGGTATTTTTCGCTCTCACTATGCAAATCAAAACAATATTTCCAACGACTTTTCAACGTTTTAATACCCTGATTATAATAAGATTTATCCAACTCCGCCAAATAAGCGTTCGACTTAGTTTTATAGTAGAGGCAAATTACCTTATATCATGTTTAGGTATAAATAGGTAATGCCTTTAGATCCAAATATTCTTTTTTTTTTGAATATTGTTGTTTTATTTTTAATCTGCTATATGATATTACTACTATTATTATTTCAGGAGTAAAATAGTAATCTTATATATATATATATATATATATATATATATATATATATATATATAAAATGCAACGTCTCTCTGTCTGTCTGTCTGTCTGTCTGTCTGTCTGTCTGTCTGTCTGTCTGTCTGTCTGTCTGTCTGTCTGTCTGTCTGTCTGTCTGTCCGTTAGTGACCTTATCACTGGAGAACCACTTATCCGATTTACGTATTTTTTTTTTTTAAAACATACTTATGTTCTCTGGCCAGGTTATAGGCTATATTTTATTACGATAGGTAGCATAAGGAATGAGCAGTGACAATAATAGTGAGTGAAGTCGGAAAAAAGTTTGTTGCTAGCGCGTTCCCTTGCAATATACAGCCTAAACCATTAAATATGGAACAATATTATGTAGCAGAAAATATCTTTAATCTATAATCTATAATATATATAAAATGCAATGTCTCTCTGTCTGTCTGTCTGTCCATTAGTGCGTTTATCACGCGAGAACCACTTATCCAATTTATGTGTCTTTTTTAAATTCATACATATATTCTTTGGCCAGGTTATATAATAATAATAATAATAATCTATATCTATAATATATATAAAATGCAGCGTCTCTCTGTCTGTCTGTCTGTCCGTTAGTGCGCTTATCATTGGAGAACCACTTATCTGATTTACGTGCTTTTTTTTTAAACATTCATATGTTCTCTGGCCAGGTTATCTATATATCTATAATATATATAAAATGCAACGTTTCTCTGTCTGTCTGTCTGTCTGTCTGTCCGTTAGTGCGCTTATCACTGGAGAACCACTTATCCGATTTACGTACTTTTTTTTTTAAAACATACATATATTCTCTGGCCAGGTTATAGGCTATATTTTATTACGATAGGTAGCATAAGGAATGCGCAGTGACGTAAAATAGTGAATGAAGTTGGAAAAAAGTTTGCCGCTAGCGCGTTTGTTTGCAATACACAGCCTAAACCATTAAATATGGAACAATATTATGTAGCAGAGAATATCTATAATCTATAATATATAAAAAATGCAATGTCTCTCTGTCTGTCTGCCTGTCCATTAGGGTATTTATCACGCGAGAACCATTTATTCGATTTACCTGTCTTTTTTTAAATTCATACATATATTCTTTGGCCAGGTTATATAATAATAATAATAATAATAATCTATATCTATAATATATATAAAATGCAACGTGTCTCTGTCTGTCTGTCTGTCTGTCCGTTAGTGCGCTTATCCCTCGAGAACCACTTATCCGATTTACGTGATTTTTTAAATTCATACATATGTTCGATGACCAGGTTATAGATATATATTTTATTACATCTATAATATATAAAAAATGCAACGTATCTCTGTCTGTCTGTCTGTTCGTTAGTGCGCTTATCACTGGAGAACCACTTATCCGATTTTCGTACTTTTTTTTTTAAAACATGCATATGTTCTCCGGCCAGATTATAGGCTATATTTTATTATGATAGGTAGCATAAGGAATAAGCAGTGGCGATAATAGCTAATGAAATCGGAAAAAAGTTTGCCGCTATCGCGTTCTCTTGCAATACACTGCCTAAACCACTAAATATGGAACAATATCATGTAGCAAAGGATATCTATAATATATATAAAATGCAACGTCTCTCTGTCTGTCCGTTTATGCGCTTATCACTAGAGAACCACTTATCCGATTTACGTGCTTTTTTTTTAAACATGCTAAACCATTAAATATGGAACAATTAAATGGATAGCGATCTATAATATATATAAAATGCAACGTCTCTCTGTCTGTCTGTCTGTCCGTTAGTGCGCTTATCACCGGAGAACCACTTATCCGATTTACGTGCTTTTTTTTAAACATACGTATGTTCTCTGGCCAGGTTATAGGATATATTAGGATTAGGTGACATAAGGAATAAGCAGTGACGATAATAGTGAATCAAGTCGGAGAAAAGTTTGCCGCTAGCGCGTTCTCTTGCAATACACTGCCTAAAGCATTAAATATGGAACAATATCATGTAGCAAAGAATATAATATATATAAAATGTAAGGTCTCTCTGTCTGTCTGTCTGCCCGTTAGTGCGCTTATCACTCGAGAACCACTTATCTGATTTACGTGTTTTTATAAATTTATACATATATATATAATTCGATATAAGCCTAGATAATGGGAGATAAGGTGAGATAATGGGAGATAAGGAGAAATAATGGGAGATAAGCAAAGATAAGTCTAGGTAATGGGAGTTATGGTGAGATAATGGGAGATAAGGAGAAATAGTGGGAGATGAGGAGACATATTGCGAGATGAGTCGAGATAAGCCTAGATAATGAGAAATAACGTGAGATAAGGAGAAATAATGGGAGATAAAGAGAAATAATGGGAGATGAGCAGAGATAAGCCTAGATAATGGAAATTATGTAGAGATAATGGGAGATAAGGAGAAATATTGGGAGATAAGGGGAAATAATGGGAGATATTTTATTACGTTAGGTAACATAAGGAATAAGCAGTGACGATAATAGTGAACCAAGTCCACGCGAGCGGAGCCGCGGGCCCGGCTAGTAATTAATACGTTTCTGTTATCTAGATCATAATTGTATTGTAAAATAGATAGTATTTTGTTTTAAAATTACTTTTTCATGTTATATTTAAGATAAAATATTGAATAGAAATAAAGAGAATGAACCAGTTTTTTAGAGCAAGAGTGAAAAAAAAAATTGAATCTTTTGGGACCGAAAACATTTAAAAATAAAATAGTTTTTTGTATATTCTTAATTTTTCCTTCTAATCATCTTGAAGATTATAAAATTTGGCATGTTTTAAAAGAAAGTTTCCTTCGACCTTTCCTCCACAAGAAAAATCCATAATAAGATGTAGACTAAAATGCAAATTTTCACCATTCCTCTTAATGTTATTGAATATTTTTGTTAATATAAAGGCTATATTTTGTTTTAATTTGAAGCCGTAATATCGAATTGACCGGAAGTAACCCGTAAAAAAACATTTTTCAATTTGCCATAGTTTATGTACTTAATATTTTTTAATGCAATCTACGTAGTTTTTAGGCAATTTTATGACGAGTAAAATGAATCTGTCGCATAACAATGAACAGAAGCTGAGATATTTAAGAAATAATGAGCCGAAAGGGTTTAAAATCTGAAAAAATGCACTAAAATAGAAGAAAAGTAGCCTTGGGGTCAAAATTGGGCTGAGAAAACTCGTTACGTTATGTTGGCACTGTTCCAAAGTAATCGATTTCCAAGCTGTGCTCAAAAATTTCCAAAAATCATGAAAATTTTACGGCATTTGCCTCCACTGTTAACTTCATCATTCGAAGTGAATCTTCGTCCAGCCAGCCAGCCAGCCATTCTTTTAGGTTTGGAAACAAGAAGTAATAGCTGGAAACCAAATCTGGTTAATATTGTGGATGAAACACTTAGAAGAGAAAGTCATGCAGTTTTGCAGCAACAAGCCGAGACGTGTGTGAAGGTGCATTATCGTGATAAAAAAATACTTTCTGTTTTGCGAGATGTGGGCGTTTCGCCTAAATAGCATCCTTCGATTGGTCCAGTAATGAAGCATAATACTCCATGGTGATGGTTATACCTTTCTTCAAGTAGTCTATGAGCACGACACGATGAGGATCCCAAAAAACCATAGCCATGACTTTTCCTGCAGATGGAACCATTTTTACTTTCTTGGGCGCACTTTCACCTGCTCCTTCTCAGTGTTTCGACAACATCGTCTCTGGCGTGTAATGATGAGTTCATGTTTCATCTACTGTTATGAACCGTCGAAGAAATTAACTGGAAATATGTTTAAACAAGTCCAAATACTAGAAAATGTTCATTCAAATCTCGTCGGTCGTAGAAGTTGTCGAGCGTCCTGAGCATTTATCATCTTGATTGGATATGCAACCACTGTTAGATTTAAGAGCCCACTTTTTAATCGTCGAAAATAAACAGGAAAACTCATTTAATATGACATCTAATTCTTTTTAAATGTCCGTAGGAAGTAAACCTATTAAAGCGAAGTATTTTATAATAGCTCGCACTTCGATTTTATCTATTTTTTGTTTGTTTGCACCATCGCTACCAAAAGACAACTAAACACACGTATCTGGAACTTTACAGCACGCGATCTAGTAGATTACACTTAACAAGAAGTATATTAATTTGATTTTCTTGGCGCGATATCTGTTTCAGGTCGAGAACTTTTAGAACGACCCTCGTATGACAAACACTGTCAAGGTGGTCAACAGAATGTGGCGCTCCAAAACAATGCTATCGATTGTACTTAAAAACAGTGAGGTTTATTTATACCTAGGCTGTCTGAAAAATTCTCAGCCTGACACATAGATGGCGTCAGAAACTGTGAAAGTTCCATCTTTTTTATACACACATGTAAAATTTTATTTCGATCTGTCAATTCATTCCAGTAGTATCACCTGTTTAATATTGACGTGTCATTGGTTTTTTAAAATGGAAAAAATTGAATATCGTGCAGTGATTAAATTCTTTGTTTTGAATTCGTTCGAAATTATTAAAAGTGTATAGGGATGCATCACGTTCACTTTCCGCTGTAAAAAATGGGCTGCTCTTTTTAAATCTGGTCGTACAAACCTTGAAGATGATCCACGCGAAGGTCGTCCAAAAACTGCTACAACACCACAAATCATTCAACAAGTCCATGATATGGTGTTAGATAACACAGCCCCACAAAAAAAAAGTGGGGTATACTTTTGATGCGATATATCAGATCCATAGTATTTTTGCCCGCTGATCACGAATCTGACGTCAGAATATCGCCATCACATCTCAATTTTTTTCTAACCTACCCCTAAAAATTAGTAAAAATTAAGAAAAATATACTCCTAAAAAATTGATTCAAGCTTTTTCATGAATCCAAAGATTTATTAATATGTATTCGGACACGCTAAGCTAATATTCATCGGTTGGATTGAGCCATACAGTTCTGTTTTCTTTCTAACCTCAATAAATCAGACAGATATAGTGCTTCTCGAATGCAAAAACGAATTCAAATTAAAATTCAACCGATCCTTACCAAATTTGGTACACGGGGATTTTTTGGGTCGCTGATCACGAATCTGAGGTTAGATTTGCAAAATTCAAGATGGCAGATGTTTTCGCGCCATTTTGAACGCCGATAAAATTCATCGGTCGATTTTTATTCTTCTACCTGCATCCAGGGCACCTCCACGTGGTGACGGTGGGTAACGGTGTTACTCCACTAGCCGGCAGAGTCCCTGGATAACAGCTTAGATGCCGTCATGGCAGGTAGAAGAAAGAGAATTACGATGCAGAGACTCGGAAACCCAGTATCGGCGGTTGGTCAGGGTGGGAAAGCGGGCTCGCAGCCGTCGTCATCCAGCGACCGTAGCTCTTCATGTGTGGGTGACTTGGCTCATGTAGAGTATAATGCTACAAGAAAACGGTCTCACGGTACAAGGACTTTTCATAAGTGCGATAAAAACAGTGATTTATTTTGTTATATTTGCTGTCAACACGTATTGAGTAAAATGGGGTCACCGATAACGGATAAGATTAAAACCTTATATAAGGATTGTTTTAACATTGAAATACAGCACCAGGATACAGATTGGGTTCCCCACATAATTTGTAATTCTTGCAAAATAATGTTGTACATCAGTAAGAAGGCGATTAAATATTCCAGACCAGCAATATGGAATAGACCATACAGTGAAAATGATTGCTACTTTTGTATGAATGTTGTGTCTAGGCATAACCGAAAAAATAAAAGCACTATTACTTATAACGATGTTTCGACAGTAACAAAACCAACTAAACTAATTCCGCCTCCTGAACCACTTGATGCTGATGTTATGGAAACAAATGATTTCACCTTATCAGTTCATGCCGAAAACATTGAGACTGTCGAAAAAGATTCAAACACTGTTACTAATGAGTGTTCTAGTGACAACCTATCATATACTAGTGACACAGATAAAGAATTTCTACCATACAACCGTAAACCAGAACCAATACTCGTATCACAGTCAGAACTTAGTGATCTAGTCAGAGATTTAGGCTTATCCAAAGATGGTTCAGAGCATCTTGCTTCCTTTTTAAAGAAAAGACATTTACTTAAGCCAGAAGCTACGATTTCTTATTACAGAAACAGAGATGAAGAATTTCGAAAATATTTCACAATGGACGAGGAATTGTCACTTTCATATTGTACCAATGTAAAAGGTCTAATGGATGAATTTCAAAATAACTCATACGATCCTGAAGAATGGAGACTGTTCATTGATTTTTCTAAACGGAGCATTAAGGCAGTTTTGCTGCATAATACCAACGTTTACGCTCCCATTCCGATTGCTCATTCCACAGTTATGGAACAGCAATATGAAAAAATGAAGCAGCTTTTGATAAAAATAAAATATGCTGATCATAACTGGAAAATTTGTGGAGATGTGAAAATTGTAACAATATTGCTTGGCCAACAGTCAGGGTTTACACTTTATCCCTGTTATAAATGTCTGTGAAATAGCAGAGACAGGGAACGTCATTATAAGAAAAAAATTTGGCCAACAAGAGAATCGTTCACTCCTGGTGAAAATAATGTATTGTTTCCACCATTGGTAGATCCAGGAAAAGTTCTTATTCCCCCGCTTCATATTAAGCTTGGACTTATGAAGCAATTCACGAGAGCATTAGATACAAACGGCCCATGTTTCAAATATTTGCATAAAAAAATTTCCGAAATTTTCTGAAGCTAAAATTAAGGCAGGCGTATTTGACGGGCCACAAATAAGAAAATTGTTTCAAGATTCATTATTTGTTACTAAAATGAATAAAGTTGAAAAAGCTGCTTGGCTTAGTTTTAAAGAAGTCGCAACAAACTTTTTGGGAAATAATAAAAGTCCTAAGTACAAAGAAATAGTCGAGAAAATGGTAAAAAAATTTTAAACATTAGGTTGCTTAATGAATCTAAAATTACATTTCCTGGACTCTCCCACATCGATGATTTTCCAGATAATCTTGGTGACTACAGTGAGGAGCAAGGGGAACGTTTTCACCAAGATCTGAAAATCATAGAAAATCGGTATCAAGGACGATGGGATGACCATATGCTAGCGGACTATTGCTGGTCGCTAAAAAGAGAAACAAGTCCTCAAAAGCGTTTGGGCAGAAAGCCTTTGAATAGGTCATTCGCGGAAAAAAGAACAAGATACAGCCAAAAAAAGGAAAGTTAGACGCGGGTCTAACCTTCGCAATTCTAGGGCTTAAGGGTGTACTATTTGAGAGTATATGGTTTAAAAGTCCTGGTTTTGAGTTTATTGGGTCTCATTTTTAAAGTTACAGGGTTATTGAGGTCTATTTTTTGAGGTTACAGGTGTGGGAGTCTAAGGTTTCAGGGTTTAGGGTTTAAGAGTATCAGGTTTGAGGATTCCCCAACTGTATACCAAATTTGGTAGGAATCGGTTGGTTTTCAAAAATTTTATCCGCCATCTTGGATCCGCCATTTTGAATTTTGCAAATCCGACCTCAGATTCATGATCAGCAACCCAAAAACCCCCATGTACCAAATTTGGTAAGAATCGGTTGAATTTTAATTTGAATTCGTTTTTGCATTCGAGAAGCACTATATCTGTCTGATTTATTGAGGATAGAAAGAAAACAGAACTGTATGGCTTAATCCAACCGATGAATATTAGCTTAGCGTGTCCAAATACATATTAATACATCTTTGGATTCATGAAAAAGCTTGAATCAATTTTTTAGGAGTATATTTTGCTTAATTTTTACTAATTTTTACCTATTTTTTGAGGTTAGAAAAAATTGAGATGTGATGGCGATATTCTGACGTCAGATTCGTGATCAGCGGGTAAAAATACTACGGATCTGATATATCGCATCAAAAGTATATCCCACTTTTTTTTTGTGGGGCTGTGTAATCGACGAGTGAAAGTACGTGAAATAACTGAGGCCATAGGCATCTCAAAAAAACGAATTGGAAATATTTTGCATGAAGAATTACATATAAAAAAGCTTTGTGGAAGATGGGTGCTGCATTTGCTGACAGTGGACCAAAAACGCATTCGAATGCGTATTTCTCAAGCTTGGATCGTCGTAAGTAAAATAAACTGAATTTTAACCGTCGTTTCATAACTGCTGATGAAACTTGGATCCACCACTATACACCAGAACGAAAAAAACAGTCGAAACAATGGATTGAAGCCGGTGGAAGCGCACCAAAGAAAGAAAAGACGGTTCCATCAGCAGGGAAGGTTACGGCAACAAACAATTAACTGTGAATATTATTGTAACCTTTTGGATCAGTTGGATGCAAAAATTAGTGAGAAAAGACCTGTTTCAAAGAAGAAAATAATCATTTTTCATCAAGACAACGCACGTGTTTACACAAGTGTTTTGACGATGGCAAAATTCAACGAATTAAAATGCGAATTGCCTGAACATCTAGCTTATTTACTAGATTTGGCTCCTTCTGACTATTATCTGTTTCCAAACCTGAAAAAATTCCTGGCTGAAAAGCGTTTGATATCAAATGACGAAGCTATCGCAGCCGTGGATGGATATTTATTTATTTATTTATTTATTTATTCATTCCTTTATTGCCATCAAGATTACATAACGTAAAAAAGCAACGTCACAAAAAAGTAGAATATATGCATATAGCCAACAAAATATAAGACACCGTACAGAGGACAAAATCTTACAACTATTGATAACTAAAATTATTGATCAAAATCAAAAGAATAGGAACATTCTGAGAGAGCAAACCTTTTGAATCTCTCAATCTCCTCAATGTTCCTGATCTCCAATGGGAGAAGCCGATATGCCTTTATGCATTTAAAATATGGCCCTTTTTCAAAGAAAGAAGTAGCATGGTAGGGCGCTCGTAATTCGTTTCTACCTCTAGTCGTGATTGCCATATCTGGAGCATATTCATTCCTATTTGTCAAGAAAAATGATGGATTCAAATGACGAAGCTATCGCAGCCGTGGATGGATATTTATTTATTTATTTATTTATTTATTCATTCCTTTATTGCCATCAAGATTACATAACGTAAAAAAGCAACGTCACAAAAAAGTAGAATATATGCATATAGCCAACAAAAATATAAGACACCGTACAGAGGACAAAATCTTACAACTATTGATAACTAAAATTATTGATCAAAATCAAAAGAATAGGAACATTCTGAGAGAGCAAACCTTTTGAATCTCTCAATCTCCTCAATGTTCCTGATCTCCAATGGGAGAAGCCGATATGCCTTTATGCATTTAAAATGTGGCCCTTTTTCAAAGAAAGAAGTAGCATGGTAGGGCGCTCGTAATTCGTTTTTCTACCTCTAGTCGTGATTGCCATATCTGGAGCATATTCATTCCTATTTGTCAAGAAAAATGATGGATTCAAATGACGAAGCTATCGCAGCCGTGGATGGATATTTATTTATTTATTTATTTATTTATTCATTCCTTTATTGCCATCAAGATTACATAACGTAAAAAAGCAACGTCACAAAAAAGTAGAATATATGCATATAGCAACAAAATATAAACACCGTACAGAGGACAAAATCTTACAACTATTGATAACTAAAATTATTGATCAAAATCAAAAGAATAGGAACATTCTGAGAGAGCAAACCTTTTGAATCTCTCAATCTCCTCAATGTTCCTGATCTTCAATGGGAGAAGCCGATATGCCTTCATGCATTTCTTTTTCAAAGAAAGAAGTAGCATGGTAGGGCGCTCGTAATTCGTTTCTACCTCTAGTCGTGATTGCCATATCTGGAGCATATTCATTCCTATTTGTCAAGAAAAATGATGGATTCAAATGACGAAGCTATCGCAGCCGTGGATGGATATTTATTTATTTATTTATTTTTATTTATTCATTCCTTTATTGCCATCAAGATTACATAACGTAAAAAAGCAACGTCACAAAAAAGTAGAATATATGCATATAGCCAACAAAATATAAGACACCGTACAGAGGACAAAATCTTACAACTATTGATAACTAAAATTATTGATCAAAATCAAAAGAGTAGGAACATTCTGAGAGTGCAAACCTTTTGAAATCTCTCAATCTCCTCAATGTTCCTGATCTCCAATGGGAGAAGCCGATATGCCTTTATGCATTTAAAATATGGCCCTTTTTCAAAGAAAGAAGTAGCATGGTAGGGCGCTCGTAATTCGTTTCTACCTCTAGTCGTGATTGCCATATCTGGAGCATATTCATTCCTATTTGTCAAGAAAAATGATGGATTCTTCTTAACAAAGGTGACCAAAGCCATGAAGTAAAGACCCGGGACCGGAAGTAACCCCATTTCAATAAAGTATGGTCGACACGACGTTAGAGGATGTAAATGACGCATGCATCTCACAATTCTCTTTTGTGCCCTAGAGATATCCCTAGCAAATCTTGAAGATCCCCAGAAAGAGATCCCATAGTTTAATTGGGATTGAACATAAGCAAAATAGAAAAGTTGTATGCTATTTGATGATACAATATATCTTCTAATAAGAGCACACGCACTATTGAGCTTAGACCGAAGTTTCACTGCATGTATTTCCCAACAAATACTTGAGTCAATATTAACCCCCAAAAATTTTATCGTCTCTATATTGGGTATTGACTTTAGTTCATGTCGCACATATAATGATTGTGTGGGTATTTTATTTTTATTAAATAATATAAGGCCCGTTTTATTCCCATTAAGACAAAGGTAATTGTTTTCACACCACTCGGCCATTCTTGCCACTATACGAGAACAGATCACTGACAGGCTGGTGATAGAAGAGCTTGACAAAATGACCGATGTCATCAACAAATTGACAAGCCATTCCATCCCCATCATCATCATCCACATCCTGCTGCCGCAGCAGATAGTCCGGTAAATCGTTCACATACAACAAGAAAAGCAATGGACCTAGTATCGATCCTTGTGGTACACCCCTACTCATGCTGTTAGGGTCCGAGAAATAGTCCCGGAGGTTAATCCTAACATTCACTGACTGGGATCGGTTTTGTAAATATGACTCCAGAAGCCCCAGGGCCACTCCCCTCACCCCATATCTCTCAAGCTTAATGAATAGCAGTGAGAAATTTATTTTGCAGACCTTCCAGAATCGCACTTTAATGATGGTATTGAATTATTGGAAAAACGTTGGAATAAAGATTATATTGAAAAAGAAAACATATTTCATGTCAAAAAAAAATTTCTTTCATTGTTAGGGTCGAGAACTTTTCAGACATTCGACGTATTTAAATTATTAACTTGACATGTGAAAAGTTTATTTACTACTTTCTTAACTAAAGTAAGTTATTTTAGTTTGCTTACCTCAAAAAAACTTAACTTTATAATAATTTTCTTTAGATTTTACCCGCACATAAAATTAAACTGTACTAAACAACATAAGTGATGAAAGACAGACCCACCAAACTCGACAGACCTAAAAAGGAAATTTGTCATTTTTATTATTCATTTGTTTTCTTTTACCTTTTCCCCAGCCTTCTGGGTTGTAACATCTCGTTTTCGATGAAACTTGCTAATATATATTCACCGATTATGGAAAAAAAGGTTGGTAAGTTATAAGAGTTTCGAAAATTTAAGTTAAAACTTTTTTGACGGTCTTTTTTTTAATAAAAATTCTTTTTCACATCCTTAAGGGAAAATAAAACTTTTTGGTTTTGTATTTCGCAGAGTTCTTTCAAACTTCCTAATTTTAAATTGGAGACTCTCAGAGGCGCTACTGGATTTTAAGGGTGCCTTATGTCTCAGGTATGATTTAGGAGACCTACACCAAATGTTAGTGGGTTATTATTAGGGTTAATTTTTTATATTGCCCGTTAAATTTTTGCAATACTAGTAAAAGCATATTTACGATCCTATTTTAAATGTTAGTAAAATATATTTAAGGATAATGGTTAACAGAAAATTTGCGTTAAGAAAGAAAATTAAAAAAATCAATAAAAAGATTTACCAAACCCACAGTAAATAGTAACTTATTCAAAGCACTACCAGTTAATATACGAGGGTTGTGTAATAAGTACCTAGCCTCGATCAGAAATGGTGCTACTACTATTTAAAAAATTATACTTTTCGTAACAAAACCTTGCCCCTAATTTAGTTTGTGGGTGGCAGCCATTTAAATAGAACAACTTTTGTGATTTGGCAACAATGACAAAAACTGAATGTCGAGCAATGCTAAAATACTTGTTTTGAAAAACTCGAAGTTTATAGGGACTCTGCACCTTCGGTATCGACCATAAAATATTGGACAGCTGAATTTAAACGCGGCCGTACAAGCATTTTTTATGAAAAACGTCCAAGTCGTCCAAATCCAAAAATCCACGATATAGTGATAAATGATCGGAGAGTGAAAGCGCGTGAGATTGCTGAGACTGTGGGCATCTCAGTTGATTGGGTACAGAACATTTTAACAACTCATTTGGATTTGAGGAAGCTTTCTGTCGCGATTGCTCACAATTGACGATAAAAATGCACGTATGTCAACTTCAAAAGAATGTTTGGCGATGTTAAAGTGTAGTCGGATTAATTTTTGGAGTCGATTCATAACTGTTGACGAAACATGGATTCATCACAGCACACCAAAGATCAAAGACCAGTCCAAAAAGTGGGTTTTCTGTGACGAACCGACACCAAAGCGACTTGATCGGTCAACAAAATCATGGCCACAGTGTTTTAGGATGCACTGCCCCACTGTGCCACATAAATTATCCTACAGATCTTAATTTAGAAGTAATCGGAAAGATTTATTTTTATTATTATTTATTTTTTAATTATTGTTTTTTTCATGACCAATCGATCTGTCGAGCTAGATTTTAGTTTTTTTTTTACAGTTTTCCGAAAAGAAGAAAAAGTATTAATTTTTAAGGAAAAACGTCGTTTTTTGCCAAAAAATCATTCTATAGATCGTAATTTGTATTTAATCATGACACATTTTTTTTAAATATTCGTTTTTTATTGCTAATCGATCAGTCAGGTTGGATTTTTGATTTTTCAAAAATTGGAGAAAAAAATTGTATTTCCATGGAAGTACGGTTTTTCCGTCCTATTCATAGCTCGTTTTCCTTCCATATTCTGGACAGATGTTTCTCAAAAATCAATTCTTTTGATGGACAATCAATGTACCGACCTCGGATTATAAATTTTGGCCCAGGTTTTTCAAAAATTGCAAGCATTTTTGGCGTCACCCAGGATACACCACATGGAGGTAGTATCTACTGGTATCCCTTTGTGTATGTTTATAGGTCTGTATGTATGTCTGTATGTGGGTCTGAGCGTGGGTGTGTGTGTGTATTGTCTACGATAACTTAAGTACCTGCAAAGTATACTGCTGTTTTTAGTATTAGACTTTAAAAGAACGCATGCGAAATTTTCAAATTTTACTACAATATTCATTGTCAGGATGTGGAGAAATAATAATTTAGTAATGTCCTGGATATTAAATCAGCGAAAATCCCGTTAAATCTAAATGATTTCATTATTATTGAGTTGTAGAAATAACTTGCTTGAACAAGATAAGCAAAAAATTCCCGGGTGGCAATCCACACCTTCGAAGAAGGGAGCCCCATCGGATACGGGGGGGGGAGGCAATTCTACTTCAAAGCGAATAGTTAACCCAAGCTTAAAACTCAGCCAAACGAAGAAATCCCGAAACAGAATAGCCGCTCTCGGCACCTGGAATATACAGGGATGGAGGACAAAGAACATCAAAGTCATACAAGTGTTTAAGAAGATGAACATAGACATTTTAGTAATAAGCGAGACGAAGAAAAAGGGAAATGGAATAGAAGAAATAGATGAAGGGATGCATTGTTGGAGTGAAGTAAAGAAGGAAGAAAGAGCAAAGGCCGGAGTTGGAATATTAGTAAGAAAGAAGTGGAAAAAGAAAATAACATCTTGGGAACCCATCAATGAAAGAATCATAAAACTAATATAACAATGCTAGGAAAAGACATGGTAATATTAGGAGTATACGGCCCAATAGAAGACAGTACTATAAGAGAAAAAGATAATTTCATGGAAACACTAGAAATAGAAACACAAAAAGTAAAGAAAAAACCAAGAATTATTAATAATGGGAAATCTGAATGGGAGAACAGGAAGGAAAACAAAGGACAATACCGTAGGACCATTTGGAGAAGACATTACTAACGACAACGGAGAGAGACTAATAGAGTTGTGTGAACTAAACGGCCTCAAAATAACAAACACAAAGACATCCACAAATATACTTGGATGTAAGAAACACGAAACTTAAAATCAATAATAAACTACATTATAATTAAAAACGATACCACTATCAAAATAAAAGACGTAAGAGTAAAGAGAGGGGTAGAATGTGGAACAGACCATAGACTATTAATAGCAAATATAAAAGTACCGTGGTACAAGACAATAAAGCAAAAAAGAACAATAGAGAAAGAAAACAGAAATACTAATGAGATAACAGAAAAAGCAGACAAAGAAATAAAATACAAAATACACTTACTGCAAGACGAAACGATAAGAGACCTATATAGACGACGATTAGATCAAAAATTAAATAAATTTAACTACGACAACTTCCAATAGATGTATGACCACATAAAAGAATGCATCAAACAGGCGGCCCTAGAAGCATTAGGTAAAGAAGACAACGAGAATAAGAAACATAAAATTAGAATCTGTGAAAAAAACAAAGAATCTATAAAAGGCGAAAAAAAGACTATACGAAAAGTGGCTGAATACAAAATCAGAAGAAGATCTACAGAAATATAAAGAGAAAAATGCAGAAACGAGGAGGATGATAAACAAAGAAAAAAAACGAGAGATGAGAAAAATCGTGCGAACATGTAGAACGGTATATAGGAGGAACTAGAAGCACAGAGTCATGGAGAATAATTAAAGCATTAAGGACTAACAATAGAGAGAAGACGTATATACAGTACATCCCAGAAAGCGAGTGGGAAGAATATTATAAGAAGCTGCTAACAGAAGACAGACAAGAATTCCAAGAAGAGAACCCTGAAGAAGAACAGAATAAGGAAATAAAAGAGATAGAACTAAGCTATGAAGAAGTAAAGAAGACAATAAAAACACTCAAAAATAATAAATCTCCAGGGCCTGGGGGTGTGGTAAATGAAATGATTAAGTACAGGCCTAATAAATTACATCGAATGCTGAGAAACATGTTCCACAGAGCGACAAATGGAGAAAAAATACCAGAGAAATGGTCAACAGCTTATATAGTATCTATATTTAAGAAGGGAGACCGCAGAAAATGCACAAACTATAGAGGCCTAAGCATAATATCGAGTATGGGACGTTTGTATGGAAAAATTATTAAAAAATATCATGGAGGAAAATATAAAAGGAAAAATTGGAGAAGACCAAGCAGGCTTTACGGCCGGAAAATCATATATAGACCATAAAACAAACAATGGAAAAAAACTGGCAAATAGAGAAGTTCATCTAGCCTTCATAGACATAAGAAAGGCCTATGACTCAGTACCAAGACAAAGATTATGGAACGCAATGAAAAAAATAGGCATTGACAAAGAACTAATATACGCAGTAAAAGCTTTCTACGAAAACAACACAGTGAACATAAAAATAGGACATAAAATAGGGAACATCAAAAGGCCTATTACAAGGATGCTCTACATCCCCAACACTATTCAAAATATAGATCGAACAAACATTAAAAAAATGGAAGCAAAAATGTAGTGGAATGGGAGTCCCAATACGAGAAGATTACTTATATACTCTAAGTTTCGCAGTCGACCAAGTAGTCATAGCACAAGATGAGGAAGACCTCAGTTATATGGTAAAAAAACTGAAAGAAGAATACACTAAAGCAGGATTAGCAATGAACTTTGATAAAACGGAATATCTAACAACAAAGGAGGGAAACGTGGAGAATCTAGAAGTCGATAACGAAACAATAATCAAAGGAACCGATAGATTTACATATTTAGGAACCATAATTTCAAAAAACGCAACATCAGAAGAAGAGATTAAAGCTAGATTAGGACAAACGCGGACATGCATAAGACAATTAAATTCGATCCTGTGGGACAAGCACATTACAAAGAGAAACAAAACACGCATATACAAATCAATAATACAAAGCATAGTGACATATGGGTCAGAAACATGGACGATCAACAAAAGAAATAAATCTAAAATGAACGCGGTAGAGATGGAGTATTGGAGAAGATGCTGTAGAGTGACATGTAAGGAGAGAATAACAAATGAAGAAATAAGAAGCAGAATGAACATCAAAGAGAACGCAATAAACACCATTGAAGAAAAACGATTAAAATGCTATGGACACATAAGACGGAGCGAAGATAATAGGTGGATAAAGAAAATAACGGAGTGGAGCCCTATAGGGAGAAGAAAAAGAGGAAGACCCAGACGATCGTGGAGAGACGATGTGGACGAGGCTATGGAGGACAGGGGTCTAACGGATGGAGACTGGGAAGATAGAAACAGATGGAATCAAAGGCTGAGAGAATGAAGACAGCGTCAGCTGTAGAAAATCCTTGATATATATATATATATATATATATATATATATATATATATATATATATATATATATATATATATATATATACAGTCCCTGGCCAAATTATTAGACGCATTGCAAGATTTCATGTAAAATATTAATTACCGAGTGATATTGTACCGTTTTATTATTTTAAATTGATTTGTTTTTTATTTTTATATTATCCAATCAATTACCTATTTATTTGACATAAATAAAACAGCATTAATTTAGAAAAGCATAAGTTTATTAAGTTTTAAAGAAAAGTGAAATTAATGTTAGTAAAAGTCAAGATGAGTTGAGCCACCTTTAGCCGCTATCAAAGCTTTAATTCTGCGCGGCATGCTATCAATGCAAGATTGTACTGTCTCCTGCATTTGAGGATGATGATTCCAGACATGAATAATCTTTTCTAGGAGCTGGGTTTTGTTGGTAATCACATCTTTAGCCACTTCTCTTTTCATCAGCTCCCACACATTTTCAATGGGCTATTACCCGGCCAATTCAACAGAGGGATATTTTTTTCTGCCAAAAAAGCTTTAACAGACCGAGCAGTGTGGCAGGGAGCTCCATCTTGCATGAAAGTGAATGGTTCCCCATTTGGAAACCATTCTCTGAGCTGCGGAATCAACCGATTTTGTAATACTTCTTTGTACTGATCTTGCCTCATTATTCCTTTGACGACGTACAGACGTCCAGTGCCCTTGCCGCTGATGACTGACCAAATCATCACTTTGGTGGGATGTTTAACCGTCGGGACGACACAATCAGGATGAAACTTTTCTCCATGACGACGACGCACATACTGAGCTTTATTCTGCAAAATTTCGAATGTGCTTTCGTCACTGAAGCAGACCTGTCAAAAATAGGAAAAATATATAAACTTCCATGTTTATTTGCTTTATTTAACTGAAAATGATAATAATGTATCAATTATTGATTAAATTGCTGTATCTTACCGATCTCCAGAAGTCCACATCTTTGTCTTGCCATTGTTTGGCCCACTTCAGGCGCTTTGCTTTCATTGCAGCTGTTAACTTGGGCTTCCTGGCGGGCGACAGGCCTTAAAATCTAATTCTTTCAATTTTCTTCAAACAGTGCGCTCAGAAGCATTTACGCTAGCATCCTGGAGTTGTGATTTTATTATCTTTGTGGTAGCAAATCTGTTTTCTACACAAATTTTCTTCAAACATCTCTCTGACCGTGGAGTGAAAATTGGTTTTCTACCGCATCTTTTCTTTCTTTTCGGGCTTAATTCCTTCCCTAACTCAATTTTCTTTTTTATGCGTCGTACACTAGCTTCAGAAACCTCCAATCTTCGTGATATTTCTCGGTTTGTAAATGTTTTCGCAATCACAAGGGCCTTCACTTAATCTTTTTTACGTGGTGAAAGATCGCCTTTTCTACCCATAATGAAAATAGTCCAATTACTTTTTTAAAACACTGCATACAAAATAAACTAATAACTGAGTAGTATAAAATTGTTAAACAAACAATCACAGTCCATAAAGCCACAGAAACACGTCCGTACCTGACTCGATTCCGATCGCGACTGATACAGGTTTGTACTTATTTACGTTCATGTATCACTTTGTCAACACAGTGTTGCCATATGTTAAAAATAAATACAAATATGTAGTCTACAACAATTCTTTTAAATAAAAATCAATAATATTGTAGTTTAAATATACCATTATTGCATAAAAACTCTTAAGAAACATAAAATTACTAAAAAAAACACAGTGCGTCTAATAATTTGGCCAGGGACTGTATATATATATATATATATATATATATATATATATATATATATATATATATATATATATATATACATATATATATATATATATATATATATATATATAGAAATAACTTGCAAGTTAAAGAAATCGCTAGCTTATTAAATAAATTTACTTAAATTTATCAGAAAAATTTTCCCCACAACTCAGCCAATTCAAGTACTTTCGATTAAATTTGGACAAATTTTAGGTAAATGTGGAAGAATATTTTTTGAATTTTGCTAATAGCTACTAATTTAAACAAAGTTTCAAATCCTGTTAACCAGTGAAAATTTGAATTATTTTAAAGAATATTGAATAATTTTGCGGAGATTTGAATTTGAATTCGCTGAAATTCGCATTAATTTAATTCAAAATTATTTTATATATTTTTTTGTTATTTAAAAAAAAATCATAAAGTGTTTTTGTACAGTCAATATGGAACAATTTTATATAATAACCTTTTTTGTCCATTTTGCAATAGCTTTAGACAGGGTTAAGACTTAAATTTAGTCCTAAACTACATACATATATTAAATTATCAGTTAATTACATAAAACAGTATAGGTCAGATAAACAACAATAACTGCAAATATATGATACACAATACACATACTGAATTAATTAAAAGTTTTTCGTTTCAGAGGCGACCAAGATAATCCATAAATTCTTGTACATTGTAAAATGCCTCTTCCAATAAAACATTCTTTAGTCTCTTTTTAAATTGGTTAATGCCCAGGTTTTTCATAGACACAGGCAATAGGTTATACAGTACAATACTTTGGTAAAATGTACTATTATAGTATTTGCCTGTCTTTGGCAGGACCGAGCGAATGAGGTCTCTTCTAAGAGGGTATGCCCCAATCCTAGAGCCAGAAATATATTTGTTCTTCATTTTGTGCATTGTTAATAGGCTCTTATACATGTAACAAGACGGTAATGTCATAATGCGATCTTTTTTAAAATATTCTTTACATGAATCTCTAGGTTTTACATTATTAATTGCTCTCACACACCTCTTTTGAGCACGAAAAATGCCCAGACTTCCAGGCTCATTCCCCCAAAACTGAACTCCCTAAACCATCCTGGAATGGAAATATCCATAGTAAACCAGTTTCAAAACCTTGAGAGTCACTACATTTCTCAGAACACGTATAGAGAAGCATATTGCATTTAGTTTTAGTTCAAGGTCTCTCAGGTGTGTTTCAAATTTAAGGTTTAAATCAACAGTTAAACCCAAGATTGTTGACTCTAAAATGGGGTTGATTTTATAATCACTTGTAAACATGTTTTCACATAGCGGTTCCGAGTTTCTATTTTTGAAGACCAATATGAACACTAAGCTTTATCTTATTTGCAGCGAACCAGTTAGTTAATTCATTTATACAATCTTTGGTCGCTATCTGCAATTTTTCGGGATTGTCGTCATTCAGGAGACAAATTGTGTCGTCAGCACACATTACAACTTTTGCCTTGATATGTTTAGGAAGACCATTTGTATAAATACTGAATAACAAGAGCCCAAGCACAGATCGCTGAGGAACCCCAGCAGTCTCATCCCCAAGATCAGAATCATAGCGATTCCCGTCAGTAAGAATTGAAACATATTGTTAGTAATTTTCCATTCATAATTCTTTATATGCTTTCCCCTACCAGTTTCATTATTTACTATTGTCCATACGGTTTTAGATATATTTTTCGACTGTTTTATTTCTTCTTCAATAACCATACTTTTTGCTTTCTCTGTAATCTCTTTTAGCAATTTAGAATAATTCTTATAAAAGTTACTAAATTAGGATTATTTTTAAGAAAAAATAAAGAGGACAGGAGCATTTAATGCCTGCTGTCATCCAGGCCTCCGATTTAAATTTAGTCAGCCTCTGAATAGGAAAACATTCATCAATAAGGGGGTTCATCTTATTGTAAAAACAATCAAATCCTTCTTTTGTACCAAACTCTGGTATGGTCCAATCCAGATAATTCATGCAAACTGTACTCTTTTTAAGATTTTTGACAGAGAAATTCTTTTAAATTCAGGGATATGTGGTATCTTACCGTTTTGAATAGAGAAAATAATAGAATTGTGATCCGAAAGCCCTATATCATGGATGTGACGAAAAAAAACTTCAGGATTCACATTTGTAATTATATTATCAATGGTCGTTGCAGAACCACCGTGCTGCCTGGTTGCCACAAAAATCGTAAGCTTTAAATTAAGTAATGAAACAAATTCATAGTAGTCATTTTTTTGTCAGCCACATTAATATTAAAGTCGCCACATATAATTATACTTTTATTTAAATTAGACAGATAACGTTTCGAATTCTGCATAAAATATGTTAATATTTGTACTTGGGCTACGATAGATACACACAATTATAGAAGTGCCTATTATAGGCATGTTGTACTGCACGCCACAACATTCTAAAATTTCTTCTTTGCAATACATTTCCAGATCTATTGGTTTAAATATTATGTCCCTTCCGAGGAAAACAGCTACATATATTTTACATAATTTCTTAATTTCAATACGTTTTACGAATTTAGTGATTAAAGTGTCTGAAATGAAAAAAATATATCGATATTAGATTTTGTAATCTTTACCCAGATTTTGAAATTTCCCATACTACAAAATTCGTTGCAGTTCTCTGTTGATTTCGAAAGAATAGGACGTTTTCATTTCTACCAAATTACATCTTCGTTGTTTATACTTTTCCAGTAATCTTGAAAAAATATGTATCTTATAATACGTTACTACAAAATTTTTCACACACACACACACACACACACACACACACACACACACACACACACACACACACACACACACATACACCCACACACACAGCACTTACACACAGCGCATACACACAAACAGACACACACACACACACACACACACACAAAGTGATACCAGCAGACACTACCTCCATGTGGTGTATCCTGGGTAACGCCAAAGAAGTCTGTAATTTTTGAAAAACCTTGAGCAACAATAGTTATTCGAGGTCGGTAGATTGATTGTCTATCAAAAGAATTGATTTTTGAGAAAAATCTGTCCTGAATATGGAAGAAACACCATCTATGAATAGCTATTTGCGGAAAACCCGTACTTCCATGGAAATACAAATGTTTTCTCAAATTTATGAAAAACACTGGAGGAAAATCAACAATCCAGCATGACCGAAAAAAAAAAAACGAATATTTAAAAAAATATATGTTGTGGTTAAGTGAAAATTACGATCTATAGAGTGATTTTTCCGTGAAAAACGCACAGGTATTTCGTTTTGTTTTCTGTTAGGCCTGTTGTGATATTTCTTCATAAAATATTTCGACCTGGTCGTCATCGTGGCTACTTGTCGGCGCGTAAATTTGAATTATTTTTTTCGTTATTTTAAGAAGTAATTCTTACGGTGGTCTATATTACCCTGTCTGTGACTTTTATTGTATGTATATGTACGTTTGTGAACTAGGATTCTTACGTCATCGGTATTACTCTGTTTATTTCCACTGCAGAACTGGACACGTCCCTATTTTAGCCATAAGCAGTCTTCTCTTGTCCTTCTTACTTCTGATATTCATAGGACGTTCCATTTTATCTTGTTGAGCTTGTACTCTAGTTCAATCAGCCTTTCCTTGTTTCCTAATGACCTAGCGTTATAAGTAGCTATATATAGTTAGCAGCCTGATCTAACCCAAGGATTCCTAGCACTCCCCATTCAGTAACTTGTTAGGGGTTGCAGGCTCCCCTGTGAGTATATAGAGTATATATTTTATAGATTGGTCTTAAGATGAATAAAAATAAGACAAAAATATTAACCAACACTAATAACAGCATAGTTATAAATTTCAGGCTTGAATCGTGCGCGTTCGGGAAATTAAGATAAAGCCATCCCAAATAAGTTAAAGGCCAAGGTTTATGATCAGTACATCCTACCCGTAATTACATATGGCGCTGAAACTTGGACACTGAATAAAGCAGATATACAAAAACTAGCTCGGACCCAGAGAGCACACGAAAGACAGATAATCGGGATAAAACTTAAAGATAAAAATAGAAATAAGTAAATACGTGAACAAACAAAATTAAAGAATATTATAGAGCACGTAGCAGAAAGAAAGTGGCAATGGGCTGGACATATCGCACGCAAGACTGATGATCGATGGACCAAGAGAACATTAGAATGGAGACAATGAGAACAGAAAAGGAGCGTAGGATGTCCCAAAACCAGATGGCGGGATGCGGACATTGAATGAATGACAACAGCTGCAAATAGATCGAAATGGAAATTCAGGGGGAAGGCCTACATCTAACATTGGATAGGATTAGGCTTATAATGATAGATATATACATATATATATATATATATATATATATATATATATATATATATATATATATATATATATATATATATATATATACAGCTTCCGACCCCCCCCCCCCCACCTACAATCTGCATAGACGCCGACCTATAAAAGACGGCGACCGCACGTCGGTTTCTCAGTTAGCTTCGAGCGGCAGTAGCAGCTAGATCACAGTATCGAGCAGCGGCGGCAGCGGGAGCATTTGAGAAAGCCAAATGAGATTTTGGCGCAACGTCGTGCAAATTCATTGTTAGACGAACGGATTGAAACCCGGAATTTTAATGTATATGTTATATAAATATATAAATATATATATATATATATATATATATATATATATATATATATATATATATATATATATTCCAAAGTTTAATTAATTCTCTGTCTTACTCGTGGGATCTCATGGACAACAAAATAACTTATATTTTTAGCTGTGAACGTGCACACTTTTATTTCATAAATATGTTATCAAAAAAATGGCGACGATGCAAAACATATATTAAATGATTCTCTTCCGTTAAAGCTTTAACGCTTTTATATATTTATGTAATACGTTTTGTGTCTTCTGTTTTTGAACGACTTGTCTCCGTGGCTATTATCATTATTATTAATGATTGTCTTTGTGGCAAATTAATTCTATAACGAAAATTATTTATTCCTCTGATATGAAGCAACAGTATACAGGCGCCCATTTTCGTCTTTTGTTAGCACGCTATTCTTCCGAATGGACAACATTTTTACGTATACAGTTTTAAAAGATAAAAACACCTAAAATTAAATTTTATTAAATCCGTTTATTTCATATAACTATAATTATTTATAGCTATATATATATATATATATATATATATATATATATATATATATATATATATATATATATATATATATATATATAGATGTGTATATATATATATATATATATATATATATATATATATATATATATATATATTATATATATATATATATATATATATATATATACTATATATATATATATAATATATAAATAAATATAAATATAAAGATATCACTTTCACTATAAGCCTAATCCTATCCAATGTTAGATGTAGGCCTTCCCCCTGAATTTCCATTCCGATCTATTTGCAGCTGTTGTCATTCATTCAATGCCCGCAGTCCTCTGTATATCAACCCGCCATCTCGTTTTGGGACATCCTACGCTCCTTTTCTGTTCTCATGGTCTCCACTCTAATGTTCGCCTGGTCCATCGATCATCAGTCGTGTGTGTGACATGTCCAGCCCATTGTCACTTTCTTTCTGATACGTGCTCTATAATATTCTTTAATTTCGTTTGTTCACATATTCACTTATTTCTATTTTTATCTTTAAGTTTTATCTCGATCATCTGTCTTTCGTGTGCTCTCTGGGTCCGAGCTAATTTTTGTATATCGGCTTTATTCAGTGTCCAAGTTTCAGCGCCATATGTAATTACGGGTAGGATGCTCTGATCACTTTGGCCTTTAACTTATTTGGGATGCTTTATCTTAATTTCTCGAACGCGTACCCTTCAAGCCTGATTCTTCTTGAAATTTCATCCCAGACCCTGTCTGTAATTTTTTGCTACAGATACCCATAATCCTTAACAATCTCGAAAGCTGTTCCCTCAAAATTTATAACTATGCTGTTATTAGTGTTTGTCTTATTTTTATTCATCTTAAGACCAATCTATAAAATATGTACTCACAGGGGAATCTGTAACCCCTAACAAGTTATTGAACGGGGGAGTGCTAGGAATCCTTCGGTTAGATCAGGCTGCCAACTATATATAGCTACTTATAACGCTAGGTCATTAGGAAACAAGGAAAGGCTGATTGAACTGGAGTACAAGCGCAACAAGATAAAATGGGACGTCCTATGAATATCAGAAGTAAGAAGGAAAAGAGAAGGCTGCCTAAGGCTAAAATCGGGACGTGTCCTATTCTGCAGTGGAAATGAACAGAGTAATACCGGTAATGCAGGAATTCTGGTTCCCAAACGCTTAAATCCTCATATACATACACTAAAAGCCATATCAGACATGGTAATATACACCACCATAAGAATTCCTTCCAAATATAACGAAAAAAATAATTCAAATTTACGCACCGACAAGTAGCCACGATGAAATATAAATATGTACATATATATATATATATATATATATATATATATATATATATATATATATATATATATATATATATATATATATATATATATGGTATTCTTGAAAATAGGTGTTTCGAGAACATTTTTTGCATCAATGTATGGTATTCTTTGCTGTGCTAACGATGGCGCAATTGCCTTAGTAAGTTGTCCAATCGCCTCCTTTATCAATAATCGCCTGGCATCTTTGAGGCATGCTGTCGGCGAAATTTGCTGCATACGCTCGGCAATGATCTCCAAATTTTTCGAATCTCGCGAGACAACTGAGTCAAAATCCTCAGGGCCTTTCCTCTGTGCTTTCTCTTTACAAGAGAACAAACATTTTCAATAGGGTTGGCGTCTGGTGATTGTGAGGGCCACTCTAGTATCTTATCGTGGGAATGGGCCCAAGTGAGAGGCTTCGCGACGTGATTTTCGCCAAGCAAAGGTTTCCTTAACGTGCCTCGGAATTTGACATCATGAGCACCAAGACGTTGTTGAATAGTCTTATGGGACATACCGATTTTCTTAATTTTGTCGTTCCTTGAAGCAGCGTGAATTTCGAATCCCGTGAAAACAAAGACACGATTCGTTTTTCGACTTTCAGAGCGACTTAGCCTACCAAGTCACGTTTTAGCAAGTCGTCGAAATTTTTCGTTTTTTTAAAACAATGTACTCACTTCTATACAAAGGATACCGAATCTTTAATATATTTAGAGGCTACGGAAATGTGTCATTCATGGATAAAAACAAAGAAAGACTGCCTCGAACTGACGCACAAACAAGTGAGTCAGTTTGGATCTTACGTGATTTTGGCGAAAGTTCGGAATCGACTGATACTTTTACTAAAATGTGTCTTAGACAAAGGTTCTATCTACTGATTTTTTGTTGAATCGCTAGAATCGCTTATATCTTCGATCTTCGGGTCTTAGATTTCCTTTTGACATTGGCCTCTGAACAATTCCAAACCAGATCGCTCTTGATCTCCCTTTTCTCTTTGCGCTTGCTACCCATTTTAGAACTATCTTTTGTATTCGGTGTTCTTCCATTCTTCCCATATGCCAATACTATATAAGTTGCCTTTGGTTAATTTCCTCAATAATATTCCTAATATGGTATTCATAGACATTTCTATTTGAATTTGGTATTAACACTCGCTTTTTACGAACATTAAACCCAAGAAAATTGTAAATAGAATATAATTTTTTATATATTCAAGAAATCAATAATATATATATATATATATATATATATATATATATATATATATATATATATCTATATATATATATATATATATATATATATATATATATATATATATATATATATATATATATATATATATATATATATATATATATATATATATATATATATATATATATATATATATATATATATATATATATATATATATATATATATATATATATATATATATATATATATATATATATATATATATATATATATATATATATATATATATATATATATACAGTCCCTGGCCAAATTATTAGACGCACTGTATTTTTTTAGTAATTTTATGTTTCTTAAGAGTTTTTATGCAATAATGGTATATTTAAACTACAATATTATTGATTTTTATTTAAAAGAATTGTTGTAGACTACATATTTGTATTTATTTTTAACATATGGCAACACTGTGTTGACAAAGTGATACATGAACGTAAACAAGTACAAACCTGTATCAGTCGCGATCGGAATCGAGTCAGGTACGGACGTGTTTCTGTGGCTTTATGGACTGTGATTGTTTGTTTAACAGTTTTATACTACTCAGTTATTAGTTTATTTTGTCTGCAGTGTTTTAAAAAAGTAATTGGACTATTTTCATTATGGGTAGAAAAGGCGATCTTTCACCACGTAAAAAAACTGAAGTGAAGGCCCTTGTGATTGCGAAAACATTTACAAACCGAGAAATATCACGAAGATTGGAGGTTTCTGAAGCTAGTGTACGACGCATAAAAAAGAAAATTGAGTCAGGGAAGGAATTAAGCCCGAAAAGAAAGAAAAGATGCGGTAGAACACCAATTTTCACTCCACGGTCAGAGAGATGTTTGAAAGAAAATTTGTGTAGAAAACAGATTTGCTACCACAAAGGTAATAAAATCACAACTCCAGGATGCTAGCGTAAATGCTTCTGAGCGCACTGTTCGAAGAAAATTGAAAGAATTAGATTTAAGGCCTGTCGCCCCGCCAGGAAGCCCAAGTTAACAGCTGCAATGAAAGCAAAGCGCCTGAAGTGGGCCAAACAATGGCAAGACAAAGATGTAGACTTCTGGAGATCGGTAAGATACAGCAATTTAATCAATAATTGATACATTATTATCATTTTCAGTTAAATAAAGCAAATAAACATGGAAGTTTACATATTTTTCCTATTTTTGGCAGGTCTGCTTCAGTGACGAAAGCACATTCGAAATTTTGCAGAATAAAGCTCAGTATGTGCGTCGTCGTCATGGAGAAAAGTTTCATCCTGATTATGTCGTCCCGACGGTTAAACATCCCACCAAAGTGATGATTTGGTCAGTCATCAGCGGCAAGGGCACTGGACGTCTGTACGTCGTCAAAGGAATAATGAGGCAAGATCAGTACAAAGAAGTATTACAAAATCGGTTGATTCCGCAGCTCAGACAATGGTTTCCAAATGGGGAACCATTCACTTTCATGCAAGATGGAGCTCCCTGCCACACTGCTCGGTCTGTTAAAGCTTTTTTGGCAGAAAAAAATATCCCTCTGTTGGATTGGCCAGGTAATAGCCCTGATATGAACCCCATTGAAAATGTGTGGGAGCTGATGAAAAGAGAAGTGGCTAAAGATGTGATTACCAACAAAACCCAGCTCCTAGAAAAGATTATTCATGTGTGGAATCATTATCCTCAAATGCAGGAGACAGTACAATCTTGCATTGATAGCATGCCGCGCAGAATTAAAGCTTTGATAGCGGCTAAAGGTGGCTCAACTAAATATTGACTTTTACTAACATTAATTTCACTTTTCTTTAAAACTTAATAAACTTATGCTTTTCTAAATTAATGCTGTTTTATTTATGTCAAATAAATAGGTAATTGATTGGATAATATAAAAATAAAAAAAAATCAATTTAAAATAATAAAACGGTACAATATCACTCGGTAATTAATATTTTACATGAAATCTTGCAGTGCGTCTAATAATTTGGCCAGGGACTGTATATATATATATATATATATATATATATATATATATATATATATATATATATATATATATATATATATATATATGTATATACCAGGTGTACAAGTATGAAATGCGGATTTTTTTTTCTAAAAAAAACATGTTAAATTCGGAAGAATGATAAAAAGTGCTTTATTCAAAGTATGCTCCATCGGTTGTTATACATTTTTCCCATTTCTCGGGCAATTTGTGAATACCACGCTGGTTTAGTTAAAAATGTTCCCCTTTTGCTGCAAACCATTCATCTAGCCATTTTTTCACATCTTCGTACGAACCAAAGCGCTGCTCAGCAAGTGCATGACCCAACGATGCAAACAAGTGGTAATTGGAAGTAGGCAAGTCTGGTGAGTAAGCCGCATGGAGTAGAACTTCCAGCTGAGTGCTTCCAACGTGTCGCGAACTAGTTTTGCCATATGTGATGGAGCATTGTCATGAAAATTGTGTTGCCTCTTTCGGTATTCTGGCCTTTTTCCAAGCAGCGAACGGTTCAAAGTATTAACCGCTTCCCCAGATTTTAACGGCTCATAATAGACCATGCCCCTCTGGTCCCACCAAAACACAGAGCACCGTCTTTCTGCCAAAGCGATTCGGGTCTTGCGGTCGATGTGGATGGTGCGCCTGGGTCTACCCATGATTTTTTACGCTTGGGATTCTCAAAATAAATCCACTTTTCATCCCCTGTAGCTATACGATGCAAAAAACGACTTCCTTTTGTACCGAGCGAGCAAAATGTCACACGTGTTTTTGCGCTTTCCCATTTGCCTGTCGTTCAACGCATGTGGTACCCATCTACCGGCTTCTGAATCTTTCCCATCTCTCGTAGCCGATTGGAAACAGCTTGTTGACTAACGCCCAATTGCTCGGCGAGTTATTTTTGTGTTTGGGAATCATCTTCGTCCAACAATGCTTGCAATTCCATATTTTCGTATTTTTTTTTGGCGCTTTTCTACATTCCTTGCCTGCAACATCGAAGTCGCCACTTTTGAACCGAAACCATCGTTCATACGTATCTTGCGAAGGAGCATGTTCACCATAAGCTTCTCGAAGTAATCGATATGATTCAACAGCAGTTTTCTTCAAATGAAAAGAAAAAATTAATGCTGTCCGCGAATGCTCTTTGTTCGGTATAAATTTCGACATATTGAACACAACAACACAACACTATGCACACACTTTTCCAATTTACCACTCGTGCGCATCTGACACTTGTTGATGACACAACAAAATGGCGCAGTGTCAAATCTTTATAGCATAAACTGCATTGGTGCACCATCTGTTGTCTGAAATCCGCATTTCATACTTGTACACCTAGTATATAGTTTGATACTAACGGCACTTGCACACCCAGAAGATCTATGCTCCCTCTCCCCTCCCTCGCTTTTTTTTGACCAGCAGTGGACAGGCATAGTTAATCGTTTATATATTGACAAGAATGCCTTCAGTATTGCGGATACAAATTCACGCACGCAGGTCATTAAATCACTCATAAATACGGAGAAATATTAGTATTTAAAACATATGCCGATTCTCTGATTGGAAGGTCCGTAGCGCGAAATCCATTCATAGAATCATGTTATGTCCATGAAGACATTTCTTTAGAACGACAAGGACCACAATATATCCAAAAATTAGCCAAATCCACAGAAAGACATATTCCCATAAGATTAGTGCAGAGTTCTTTGTTTGCTACTCTGTCTTTAAATAAATGAAGTCTATTTACCTGTCTATTTATATATCTACCTATATTTTTAAGTTTTTTCCAAAAGAGTCATAGATATTACTCGAACCTAATTGACTTTGGCACGCTTACTTACCTATAATTTGCGCTACATTCTCAAATAATTTTGATTTTAATATTTCAAGTTATCATTAAAATTATGAGGCCTTCCGAAAATTTCAAAATCGAGAAATATGGCCTATCATATAAATCGTGTAGAATAAATGTGACGTAAGTGGGCGGAGTTAAAAGCGTACTTAAATCTTCTGAAACATGTGCTTGTACAACTGCCGAGGTGATCTAAAACGGTCTGAACGAGATGTTAAATAGCAGAACGGTTTAATTGAAAAACGTATCTTAGATATCGTGTAACTTATACATTAATATAACTAAAGTAATGAAAGATCTTGGAATAGCCCTACAGTTAACGAACGTTAACACTTAATTAATACATTTTTTTTAAGTACCTTGCGGTTGCACACTATTATATGCGTTTTGACTTCTCTTTTACTGTTAAAAAAACACATTCCAGGTTTTTTGTTATTCTTCATATTTTAGTGTCTCTAGCTGCGACATAGTTTTCAAATTCCGCCGGTTTATGTGTCTGCAGGATTATTCTCGAACGAAAAGAGATATCGATTTTAAATTTATTATACACTAGCCGTGCCCGCGGCTCCGCTCGCGTGGACTTGATTCACTACTATCGTCACTGCTTATTCCTTATGTTACCCAACGTAATAAAATATCTGCCATTATTTCCCCTTATCTCCCATTATTTCTTCTTATCTCTCATTATCTCTACATAATGTCCATTAACTAGGCTTATCTCTGCTCATCTCCCATTATTTCTCCTTATCTCCCATTATTTCTCCTTATCTCCCATTATCTCACCTTATCTCCCATTATCTAGGCTTATCTGGACTTATCTCGCAATATTTCTCCTTATCTCCCATTATTTATCCTTATCTCCCATTATCTTACCATAACTCCCATCATCTAGACTTATCTATGCTTATCTCCCATTATTTATACTTATCTCCCATTACCTCACATTATCTCTCATTATCTAGACTTATATCGAATTATATAGAACATATGTATAACTTTATAAAAACACGTAAATCGGATAAGTGGTTCTCAAGGGATAAGCGTACTAACGGACAGACAGACAGGCAGAGAGACGTTGCATTTTATATATATTATATTCTTTGCAACATGATATTGTTCCATATTTAATGGTTTAGGCAGTGTATTGCAAGAGAACGCGCTAACGGCAACCTTTTTTCCGGCTTGATTCACTATTATTGTCACTGCTTATTCTTTATGTTACCTATAAATAAAATATATGTATGTTTTTAAAAAAAAGCACGTAACGCACTAACGGACAGTCAGACAGACAGAGAGACGTTGCATTTTATAGATATTATAGATAGATAACCTGGCCAGAGAACATATGTATGTTTTAAAAAAAAAGCACGTAAATCGGATAAGTGGTTCTCGAGGGATAAGCGCACTAACGGACAGACAGAGAGACGTTGCATTTTATATATATTATAGATATAGATATTCTCTGCTACATAATATTGTTCCATATTTAATGGTTTAGGCTGTGTATTACAAGGGAACGCGCTAGCTGCAAACTTTTTTCCGACTTCATTCACTATTATCGTCACTGCTCATTCCTTATGCTACCTATTGTAATAAAATATAGTCTATGACCTGGCCAGAGAACATATGTATGTTTTAAAAAAAATGTACGTAAATCGGATAAGTGGTTCTCCAGTGATAAGCGCACTAACGGACAGACAGACAGACATACATACATACAGAGAGACGGTGCATGTTATATATATTAATATTATTATAGATTTTAGATATATTACTTGAAAAGAAAAAGAAAACCCATTGTTGAGTAATATCATTTAAATTGAAGGGATACCACGCAAATAATTTTGTAATGTATTGACAGTTTTTCCGGGTTTTTGATTGATTTAAGCATAATTAAATTATGTATAGTCAAGCGTATAAGAGGTAAGAGGGGGACTTAGACGGGTTGATTTGAATATGTCGTGTTATACTCGTATGTCTCTTTCACTGTTTTTGGAATCTGAAAATTATGTTATTTTTTATTATTTCCAATGAACAGAAATAGTAGGGTTTTTCATAGGTATAGAACACGTACTATCAGCAAATCTCTAAAACGCTACATGAATGACGTGTGCGCGGAAAAAACGGTTAGCGTTGGTCTTGAATCGTAGCAAATTGTACGAGGTGGAAAACTAGTCCGTCCAGGGTCCAGGGATTAGATAATTCATATTAAAGAATTCTTGAAAAAGGTGATACGAGGTGTGGCAAGCTGAACCTCTTACGGATATGCTGTATTAGAGCGAAGTGTATTTCTAGCATCAACCACTCTGGAAGGAATTAAGCAGACTACATCCAGCGAATACTTTCCTTGACGAATAACCTCAAATCGCCAACCGTTCTTCGATGCTCCAGGGAATCAAGGTTGCTGATGGGTTCTAAATTTCTCATTAGGTGAATAGGTCTCGTTTGAATAAAATCCAACAAATACAGCATCCGGTTGGGAGCAGAGTCTCAAACATGGGATTTCGTCATTGATTAAATTCTATATAGGATTAAAAGTTGTGGTGGAGTGTATAGCTTGTTAGTACGAAATAATATTCCCAGCTTTTGAAAAGCTCTCTTTGCAATACATGCAACATGTTCATTTCAAGATGTGTTTGCTTCCAAGTTAACACCCAACAAGTTAAGTAACAATACTAGACGAATAGAATGTCTGGGTTTTTATAGAGTTAAATGTTACTTGGTTACTATTTCTTCCAGGTCTTTGTTAAGCCAAACGACTTCCTGCTGTCTAGAGATCTTTGCAAGAGTAGCTGATGGTCGAGAGTTCCAAGTAAATTAAGACAGAAGCATACTCTCATAGGCAAAGCTGTAGATTGGATTTCTGCTTCTTTTTAGCGGATCGTTAATGTAAAGGAGAAAGAGAGTAAAATACAATATGGAGTTTTAGGACGCGTCGCGCCGCTGATAGTGAAGACATTAAAAAGAGACACGTCAAATACCGCTCGTAAAGAACTCGAGAGCAATAAACTAAATTTTTCAGACATATCATAAGAGTGTAGCTTAGCTAATAATCTATCATGCCAAACACGGTCGAATGTGTTAGACATATCAAGTGCAATGCAACAATTATGTTGTTCCAAACTGTATGACTTAAGTTGAAAGATTACCTGTTGATCTTAGCTTACGAAACGCATATTGATGGTCGGTAATAATATTGAATCCATCTAGATATTTTAAAAGATGCTGATTAATAACATTTTCCATAACTGTCGATATTACTTAAAGCAGTTCGATGGGTAGGTAGTTATTTGTCAAACTCTTCTTGCCTTTTGAAGTTTTTTTTTTTTTTTTTTTATGGGTCTAGCACACGTGCTGCAGGGAAGTCCCTAAAGCGCTCCAGGAGCGGCACGAGTGCGGAAAAAAAAAGCGATTCACGTTGTTCTTGAATCGCTGTAAATTGTACTCGGTGGGAAACACAGCGCTGGGCAAATTATTCCAAAGGGATGACGTTCTCCATATAAAAGATTGCTTGAAAAGCGTTGTACGCGGAGTAACAAGCTGAACCTCATACGGATGCGAAGCACCAGCGCGACGTGTATTTCTAACATGCACCGCTTTGGGAGGAATTAAGCGGGCTACATCCTTCGAACACTTTCCATGAAAATACTTGTAGAACAGACTCAAGTCGCCAACCGTCCTTCGATGTTCCAGCGAATCAAGGCCGCCGGTCAATTCCGGATCCCCAATCAGATGGACCGCTCCTCTCTGAACAGAATCCAACAAATGCAGTGTATGTTTCGGAGCGGAGCCCCAAACGTGGGAGCAGTAATTCCATAGTTGGTCGAATTTGGGCTTTGTAAAGAATTAACAGTTGCTGTGGGGTGTAAAGCTTTCTGGTTCTAAATAATATTGCCAACTTTTGAGAAGCTCTCCTTGCTATGCCTGCAACATGTTCATGCCAAGACATATTTTCTCCCAAACTAACGCCCAACAAATTGAGCGACGATGCTAGGGGAATGGAGTGCCCCGACATAACTATGTCGGGTTCAGCAACGTTAACTGCCGCTTGGGTTTTTGTAGCGTTAAATTCCACTTGGTTACTGTCACCCCAAGATAGAATTTCTTCCAGGTCTTTGTTAAGTTGAACGACCTCCTGCTGTCTGCGGATATTCGCCTGAGCAGCCAATGTCCGAGCGTTCAAGGTGAATGAAGAGACAAGCGTACTGTCATCTGCAAAGCTGTAGATTGGATTCCCGGTCTTTTCCAGCAGATCGTTAATGTAAATGAGAAAGAGAGTAGGAGACAGTATGGAGCCCTGGGGCACACCGGCGTTGATAGTGAGGGTGTTAGAAAGAAATCCGTCGACCGCCACTCGTAAAGAACGCTCTCTGAGGAAACATGAGAGCCACAAACAGAACCTTTCAGACATACCATAAGAGCGTAACTTAGCCAACAGTCCATCGTGCCAAACACGGTCGAATGCCTTGGATATGTCAAGAGCAACGGCTCGAGATTCTCCAAAGTGTTCAATTGCGTTGTTCCAAACATGTGTTACATAAGTCAGAAGATCTCCTGTTGATCTATGTTTACGAAAACCATATTGGTGATCGCTAATAATATTGAATCGTTCAAGATATTTTAGAAGATGCTCATTGATAACCTTTTCCATAACTTTCGATATTATTGAAAGCAGTGCAACTGGTCGGTAGTTATTTGGCAAGGTCTTCTTACCTTTTTTAGGTATCGGCTGAACCGTGGCACATTTCCAGCAGAACGGAAATATTCCCTTTCTGTAGGATAGGTTAAAAAGTCTACAGAAAACTGGTGTTAGTTCCCTTGCACAGTTTTTGAGAACTATGGCAGGTATTCCGTCAGCGCCAGAAGCCTTCTTGGTGTCTAGCTTCATTAAAATACGCTTTATGATGCGCTGTCTGAAGACAACATTGGGCATCCTTGACTGCAATATGGGAATAGTAGGTGGTGTTTTTCCTTGGAAATCGACAGTAGAATATGAAGGAAAGAGTTCAGCCAACAAGTTCGCTCTCTCAACAGGTGTGGTTGCAATGGAATTATCTGGCCGTGTGAGTGGTGGTATGGTGGATTTGGTAAAATTTTGACTAACTGCCTTAGCGACTGCCCAAAAGGACCTGGAATTGTTGGGACAAGCGAGAAATTTGTTTCTAATTCGTTGATTGTGTGCCTCCTTGGTTTCGTCGATAATTCCCTTGCATCTGTTCCGGGCATGAACAAAGATGTTACGATTTACGGTGTTAGGATTTTCACGCCATTGTCGATAGGCAATATGTTTAGAAGCAACAGCTTCTTTGCATTTTCGGTCGAACCAAGGCTTGCCGTTGGAGGAGCATTTCTTCGAAAAAGGGATGTAAGCTTCCATACCAGCCAAAATAACATCGGAGACCTCCCTGGCGCAGTCAGATGGGTTATCGGATCGAAAACAAATGTCCATCCAAGGGAAAGTTCGAAAGTATTCCATAAGATCTTCCCATTTAGCAGATTTGTAGTGCCAAATCTTGCGCGGCCTAGGCGCCTCTCTGTCACTGATTGGCAGGATACTCGATGTCGAAAGCAGTTTATGGTCGGAAGAACGTAACGGCGGATTTACGGTGACCGTGTAAATCTCCGGATTGGTGGTTAAAAACAGATCAAGAAGACTGGCGAACTCCCCGTCTCGATCAGGGATCCGTGTTGGTTCGTCAATAAGCTGAGTTAAGCCATAACTGATTGAGAATGATTCAGCTTCACGACCTTGTTCGTCGGTAGTATTTGAATATTTAAGCCAGTTGATATTATGGACATTAAAGTCGCCCAGGATGGCAATTTCGGCACTTGGATAGTTACTTTGTAAATGATCGATGGTGTCTGCAAGAGAAGCGAAAAGTGTTCGAAAATTGGTATTACTTGGTGGTCGATACAGGATACAGATGAACCTTGTGGTTTGTTGAGTCGTTATTTTTAACCACATAACATCAAAGTTTGGGGGCTCCAGAGCTTCTTCTCGTTGACAAGAGAGGTCGCTTCTGACAAAAAGACAGATTCCAAAGTTACGCCTAAATCGGGAATAGAAGTCGTACCCAGGATAGAGATAGTTGACCGTGCTGGTTGATGGACTGACCTTGGTTTCACATAGAGCGAGTACATGAGGTTTATTTGATTGCAGGTGTTGATGCACTGAATTTATGTTCGAGTTTATAGCTCGTATGTTGCAAAAATCTATCTTAACATTATGATGTCTGCAAGTCGACGCCTCCGAACCAACCCCCACCCGGAGATCCGAACGGGGGGCCATTCTACCTCCGGAACTTCTTGCATTCAGGCGCCTCATCATGCTCTTTGGTCCCACAGTAGTTAATGTGGAATTTTCCTGTTCTGTCACATGTTTATCTTTGCCTTCTTTGGCTTTGATCCAGAGGGTGTTATTATTGGGTAGTTTGGGTTCTGACCAGTATCGACTGAACTATAGTGCATTTCTAGCAGGAAAGAAAATTTTTTTTTCTGTAGGATTTACTTAAAAGTCTATAGAATACCGGTGTTAGTTCGCTCGCTCAATTTTTGGGTACTATGATAGTTATTCCATCAGAGCCAAAAGATTTTGTCATGTCTAGTTTCATTAAAATATGTTCACAGGCTGTCTGAGGACAATATCGAGAATCTTTGACTGCATATTGAGAATAGTGGGTGATGTTTTCTCTTGGAAATCCACAGAAGAGTGTAAATTGTAATTGTATTATTTGATCTTGTAAGTGATGGTATAGTGAATTTAGTGAACTCTCGACAAATGACCTAAGCGACCGACTTAAAGGACCTGGAATTGTTGGAGCAGGCAAGAAGTTGGGTTAATAGTTTATTTTTTTGCATCTATTCCGGGTACGGACAAAAACGTTACGATTTATTTTCATGTCATTATTAGTAAGTAAGATGTTTAGAAGCAACAGCTTCTTTGTATTTTCGATCTAACCGAAGTTTGCCGATGGAACTGCATTTTGTTGAACTAGATATATAAGTTTTTATGCCAACCAAAGTAACATCGGAAACCACCTAAGGGCAGTCAGATGAGTTATTGGGTCTGAAACACACTTCTAACCAAAGAAAAGTTCGAAAATATTTCATGAATTCGTCTCATTTAGTAGATTTATAGGAATGTATAGTAGAGGAAAATATCCGATTTCAGTTTCAAATAACTTTAAGGTCCTTTCTATGCGCAATCATTTGAAACATCTCATTGTAGTACTTCGATTAAGTTATTTTTGGGTGTAAGAAAGTTTATTTTAGCATTTATTTTACTTCAAATATGCGAGGAAAATGAGTCATCATCTCAAACAATTCACATCATTTTTTTATTTCTTACACCTATAATCTCTGGGAGGTACCATTCGTTGCTGTAATAAAATCATTGTGAGAAGAAATTTTTACCATTTTTGGGCCGTTTTAGGGATGTATAGAGGTGAAAAAAAATACTATAATGACCATACACTCAATGGGTGTTAAACGGAAGGGAGGATATATATTTATATTTAAATAAAGAGAACATTACACATCACATCCTTGCCATTATCAATCAAAGGCATTAATAAATATTAGATAAAGAGACATAAAGACTATAGTTACTGTTTGAAGACAGTAAGTGATCTCAATCTTCCAATTAGTAGACTAAGGACAAACGCAAGAATATCTTACTTATATGGTATATTTATTAATATATCTATTACTTAATAATATACTATTTTTATTTTTTATAGCTATGGAATATTCACAAATTAAATAAAATATAAAATAAATATTAAAATAAATCTCTAATAAATAATTAGAAACCAAATTAAAAACAAGACATTTTCATGAAAAATAGTATTTATTAATCAATAATGTACTCTCTAAATTGGGAATGGCACAATTCAGTATATATCACCACTAAACCAAACACTTTATTTTTGCACTCGACACGCGTTTCGCTAACCATGTTAGCTTCATTAGGAGCGATGTTTGACTACTAGACTAGTTAATCATCGCTTCTGATGAAGCTAACATGATTAGCGAAACGCCCGTCGAGTGCAAAAATAAAGTGTTTGGTGTAGTAGTGATATATACTGAGTAGAATAATGTACTCTCCACCATTTTCTATAACAGTCTTCCATTGTTTAACAAGTTTTTGAATTCCGTCTTTTTAGAAACTGCGTGATGTTTCTTCAAAGAAAGTCGTGAGGTAGTTTTTAACTTCTTCCATAGAATCACATTTTTTGCCATTCAAAGTATTTTGCAGAGAAGATGAATATGTGCAGGGGCAAGGTCAGGGGAATACGGTGGGTGCTGGAGGATTTCCCATTTTAACTCAAGTTTTTACAGTATTTGTTGAGCGACATGTGGTCTAACGTTGTCGTGGTGAAAGATTGACCAAATTGACCTTTTGTTTGGATTTTAACATTGAGTTGGATGAGTTGCTCACAGTACTTTTTTGCAGTTATTGTTTGGCCACGTAGAAGAAGCTCGTAAAAATTATTCCTCTGCAACCCTACCAGACACATAACAACACTTTCATTGGATGCAATTCAGCCTTTGCCATAGATTCTGCTCTTTCACTTCCATACTTCCACCTTCTTTTTCTTTTTATGTTGTTATACACCACCCATCTTTCATCTCCAGTTAAGGCTTGATCCAAGAAAGGTTCGTTTTGTTGACGGGCGAAGAGAGAAATCGCTGTGGAAACACGGTTCAGTTTGTTCCGTTGTGTCAAAACGTGCGAAACGCATATATCGAGTTTCGAAGTGTATGCAAGTTGCTTTAAATGACGAAATGCAGACGAACTGTCAACATTTAGACTCTCAGCAATCTCTTCAGTGGTAATCCGTGTATTATTAATTACTAAGTCAGGAATAAAGTCATTATCCATGTCAGAAGATCGCCCAGAGCGATGTTTACCGTTTAGATTGAAGTCACTATTTCGAAATCGACCAAACCACTTTTTAGCTACCCTAAGAGCAGAAGCACGATCTAAATAAACGTTTTGGCAGTTTCAACACTCACTTCCTTTTTAATGTTTCGTACGGAACACTTATAAGATCACTTCGGTGTCTGTCTGTCTGCCTGTCCGTCTGTCCCTCTGTCACTCCCAATTTTCTCCGAAACTATTTGACGTAGAAAGTTGAAATTTTGTACTAATATAGAAATTGATGGTCTCATCAGAGCCGTGTAGTTTTGAAAATTAAATTTTGACTTAAATGGTTAGTTTTGGGAGGTAAAATCGGAAGTGACAAAAAAAATTTACTAGGTCATCGAGTGAGGTATCAAATGAAAGCTTGTAAAAACACTAGTTCAAAAATATATATAATGTCTTACATTATCACACTTCTCGAATCTCGAATAGTACTGATCCAAAAATTTTGAAAAAATTCTGGAATATTCTCCATGGGGCATAGATTGAACGAAAATTATCACGAGTGCATTACCTTTAATAATTTATCTGGTATATAAAAAAAAACAAAAATTTACAGGTCATCAGTTTTCAGTAAAGATTGGAAACAAAGCTTGTAAAAACACGAGTTCAAAAATATATATAATGTCTTACATGCGCACACTTTTCTTTGCATTATTTTGAAAAAAAACGCTGTCCCCCTCTCTATCTCGAAAAGTACTGATCCAAATATTTTGAAAAAATTCTGGAATATTCTCCACGGGGTGTAGATTGAACGAAAATTATCACGAGTGCATTACCTTTAATAATTTATCTGGTATACAAAAAAACAAAAATTTCAGCTTTGTTGAAAACTCATTTGGGGTGTGTTTTGTGAAGTCACTGATCATTTTATATCTCCGTAACAAAATTTTTTATTTTAGAAGCAATCAACGTACGGAACACTAATTGCGCAAGATCAGTTTGCACGTGACCAGTTTTTTTTTTTAATTCATATAACATGACGAAAATCTAACTTTGCATTTTTTTTTTAAATAAACTTTTTTTGAAAGGTTATGTTAACTCACGACGCATTTAGATAGCTATCAGTTAATAATATGATAATAACAGAAACATCCGCACAGTCAAAACTGCATGCTTCTGCCATCTATGAAAATCGGGCACGAACTTTTGCAATCACTCAGTATTTTATGGTAATAGACAATAAGCAAAAGAATCGTTACAGACCCGTAGAAGTTGACGTTCTAAGCCTAAGGTTCTAAATAATAAAATAACTTGATATTAAACAAAAAAATTTTATTCAGATGTGTGTTTTTGGTGTGAATATGTAGTCATTGTAACTCGCGACTTTATTATGAATCCCTTAAGGAATAATTCCACAAAATCCATCAAGTAGTTTAGTACATTTTACACTTTTACAGTAATATTAGTCAAATTCTTGCAATTCGTCCCATTGTTTTAAAGTTGAGAGTTAAAAAAAAAAATTGGGAAACATTGAGCTTAAAACTTGAATTATTGAAAAATTTACTAAATGAAATTTATCTAATAAAGAGACGAAATACGTTCATTGACGTGTTTTTCGATAACTTGTTTATTTTTCCCTAGAAAAGTATAAATATTTGAAATCCCCATAAAAACCTCTTTAATTAGACACCCAACTTGAAAGGTTTTTTTTCCGATCTTTACTGAAAACCAATAACCTTATTTTTTTTTTTACAAGACCAGATAAATTATTAAAGGTACACTTGTAATAATTTTCGTTCAATCTACACCCTGTGGAGATTATTCCAGAATTTTTAAAAATTTTTTGATCAGTACTTTTCGAGATAAGCGATTTTTCTCAATTTTTTAAAAATAATACCTAAAAAGTGTGTGCAATTATTTCATTATATATATTTTTGAACTCGTATTTTCACATGCTTTCATATAACATCCCACTCGATGACCTGGCAAAAATTGTTTTTTTCCCTTCCGATTTCACCCCCTTAACTCAAAATTTAACTACAGGGCTCTGATGAAGCCATCAATTCCTATATTAGTGCCAAATTTCAACTTTCTATGTCAAATAGTTTCGGAGAAAAATCGGGTGTGACAGACAGGCGTACAGCCAGACAGATGGACACTGAAGTGACTTTACAAGCGTTCCGTACGGAACACTAGAAAGTTGTGACGATAATGGTCACCATCCAAAGAAAGCGGGCTGATTCAGCATATATCAGAGACGACCATACAACGGTTTTATCCAGTAAATTGCTAAAAGACGACAATGTATTGTACACTTGTAATAATTTTCGTTCAATCTACACCCTGTGGAGATTATTCCAGAATTTTTTAAAAATTTTTTGATCAGTACTTTTCGAGATAAGCGATTTTTCTCAATTTTTTAAAAATAATACCTAGAAAAGTGTGTGCAATTATTTCATTATATATATTTTTGAACTCGTATTTTCACATGCTTTCATATAACATCCCACTCGATGACCTGGCAAAAATTGTTTTTTTTCCCTTCCGATTTCACCCTCTTAACTCAAAATTTAACTACAGGGCTCTGATGAAGCCATCAATTCCTATATTAGTGCCACATTTCAACTTTCTATGTCAAATAGTTTCGGAGAAAATCGGTTGTGACAGACAGGCGTACAGCCAGACAGATGGACACTGAAGTGACTTTACAAGTGTTCCGTACGGAACACTAGAAAGTTGTGACGATAATGGTCACCATCCAAAGAAAGCGGGCTGATTCAGCATATATCAGAGACGACCATACAACAGTTTTATCCAGTAAATTGCTAAATGACGACAATGTATTTTTATAAAAAGATCAGGTTTTGCTGTGATGTACACAATATTAATATTTGTTTCAGATAAAAAACTCTTATCTTATCTTCTTCCACAACGTGAAAACTTTTACACGTTTATTTTCATACCACAACGCGAGATGCCTATATTCAATGTTGAATATATAAATCAACAGAGTCGCAGATTTGAGAAATGTCTGTGTAATATCTGCATTTTTCTTGGTGGATTTTTTATTCCAACTTGTGACCTTATTTTTGGAGTTATATCCAGAAACGTCAATGCTGCCAAAATAATAATCATTTGAATGATTTTCTTGTTCTCTCCATACCATGGGTACTGCAAATCTAAAAGCTTTGTTTTCTTGCTTATACCATTTCCTAAGATCCTCGATACAAACATAACATACTTTGTGAGGAGCCCAACATTTTTCTTGATTACCGATTTCTACACCAAAATATGCAATGTATACTTTTTTAACAAAGTCAGTAATGTTTCTTTGATGTTTTTTAACTACAAACCCACCACATATATAACAAAAAGTGTTGGGAGAGTTTTTACAACCACGATTAGCCATACTCTGAGTGTGAATTAAAGCACATGGGTTAAACACTGCAATGCGAGGTTATATCAACTGGAAGAAAACAAACAGCTGTGACATTTATCGGAACTGCCAACCTAATAACATTTGATTTTACTGCCAATCTTATAAAATTCTGATTTTATTGCCAACCTAATAACATTCGAATGATAAAAAATAAACTTTTCACATTTTGAATGTTAAAATGTGAAAAATTGGTGGGGTGCTACGACTTTTTTTCTTATTATTTTCGGACTCAGCACACCAAAAAACATAGGAATCAGGTAAAATTATTAAAAAAGTTTTTTTTCATCGTTGGCCTATGTTATCAAAGGTATTGTACTCGTGATAATTTTTATTCAATCCACACCACAAGGGGAATATTCAAGAGCTTTTTCAAAATTTTTTAATCAGTACCTTGTTTTTTAAAATAATACCAAGAAAAGTGTGCGCAAGTATTATATTCTATATATTTTTGAACTTGTGTTGTCAGAACCTTTTACTTGACACTCCACTCGATGACTTGGCAAAAAATTTTATTTTTCACTTCCGATTTCACCCCCAAAACGAACCTCTTAAGTCAAAATTAAACTTTCAAAATTATACGGCTCCGATTAGGCCGTCAATTCCTATATTTGGGCCAAATTTCAACTTTCTATGACAAATAGTTTCGGAGAACATCGGGTGTGATAAACAAACAGACAGACAGATAGACACCGACGTGATCCCATAGATGTTCCGTAAACACTAAAAAGATTTTCCGTAGAAAGAATTCGAAGACCTTCAGATTTCCTGCTGCTCTACGAATTGGGCTATCAAGACTAGTAAATGAGCTGTTTACTATACCTTACACCAGCGTTTCTCAACCTGTGGAGCGTATCGAAAAGAAATTATTATTAAAAATATTCATTCAAAATATTTAATATAATTTATTGAAAGTAAAGCAAAACAAAATACATTCTGACATATTAAAAAATGAAATACACATTTACACTGATATAATACACTTATAAATAGGATTTGTATTAGTACTACACAATGTATTTACCTAAAAACAAGTTTAATAATTATTAGTTGGGCCTGTTTTGCAGAGCAAAGATTTTCGAAGGATGGTTTAATATTAGAAATAGACACTCTGAGTTCTTTTTCTATATTTAGATGATATCTATATTTTGTTTTCAAAGCAGCCACCGCAGAAAATCCGGTTTCGCAAAGGTAGGATGTTGAAAATGGTAATAGTATACGAAATGCTCTTGTTTTCAGTGCAAAAAACTCATCATTCACCCCTGCCCAAAATTCAAAGAGTGATTTATTATTAAATTTTATTTTGATTTCGCCACTTGCCGTGAAGTCTATGAAGATTTCTTCTTCGGAAGTTGAGAGCCCTTCGGGAGTATTTTGAAATGGATCCCTAACCCACTCGTAACTTGCTACCAAGTTGTCGTCAGTAAGAAAATACTTTTTAAAATTCTTTGTCAACATGGCTAGATGATTTTCAATGGTTATTAAAACAACTTTCACATATTGTTCTTCAGCCTTGTATGTTTTAACACATTCACCCACATTTGTAAACATTTCTAGGTTTTTTTGCTTTACATTTCTGCTCCACAATTCCAATTTTCTACAAAAAAGGTATTAATTTTATCACTTGTATCGGATATATGTGTATTTGTTCATTGGAGGTGAAGATTTAAGGTATTTAGTTTCTCGAATATATCGACCAAATAGCTCAATTTCATCACAAATAAACTATCTCGAAACTTCTCGGCTTCCGGTCGGTTTTCCTATTCTTGAAAAATGGCGATTTCGTTTCTTAATTCATAAACACGTTACAAATATTTCCATCTTGCTTGGCAATAAAATAGTAAAGCTGAATGTTCAGCACCCATGTCTTTACAAAGTGCAGAAAAAATTCTAGATTTTAGGGGTCTCATTTTAATTTAATTTACTACGGTTACAACTGTAGTGAGCACAATATTCAGAGCAGGACTCATTTCTTTGGAAGCCAGAGCTTCTGTGTGGATCATATAATGTGTCCACACACACTGTGGAGATTTTTCTTTCACAAGTGCTTGTACACTTTGAAAGTTTCCAGACATTGAATGAGCACCATCGGTACATATTCCGACGCAATTTTTCCATTCCATATTTGCCTCGTTTATAAAATTATTTAAGATAGCAAATAATGAGAGTGATGTTGCTTTGAATTCTATTGGTTTGCAGAAAAAATAGTTCTTCTACTGTTGACATACCATCACAAAATCGAACATAGGCAATGAAATGAGTATCTTTAGTGCTATCTGTTGCTTCATCAAGCTGAATTGAAAATAATTTGTCACGCAACTTGCCGAAAAGTTGATGCTGTACATCTTCAGCTATATCACCAATTCGACGGGCAACAGTATCATTTAATATAGGTATGGAAAGCAATTGTTTGGCAAAATTACCTCCAAACATAGTTTTTACAATCTCAATTGCTGCTGGCAAAACAAGCTCTTCACCAATGGTTTGAGGCGTTTTACATCTGGCTATTTTATTTTATACTTTACAAGAGGCAAATAAAGCTTTTTCCTTCACAGACTTTTTTTTTTAAAAATGATTTCTACTTTACATATGTTGTTGTTGTAGTAGTTATGGCACTGCTCACTAAGGCAATCTGCCAGCACATTAGGTCTACTTTACATATGATTTTAATTTTAATTCGGAGAATTCTCGGGGTTTGTTAAGGTACTCACTATGAAGTGTTTCTAAATGTCGTTTAAGTTTATTTGGTTTCATGTTGTCCGCTGCCAAGATTTTTGGAGCAAATAACACACAGGGGCCTTTCTTCTTCATTTACTTCAGTATTGGTAAACCCTAAATTTAAGTATTCTTGAGAATATTTTCTTGATTTTATTTTCAAAACCACGCTCGTCTGTGCACTTGTTGATGCTTCACTATCATCTAATGTTCGCTTACGCCCACTTAAAAACTTATCCATGATTCTATATAAATTTACTGCCGTGAATACTTAATACCTTGAATTTTAATTAACACGTAAATTACAACATACACATTCACGATAAATCGGATAGCAGTAGAAGGATCAACTATATTGAGACGGGCTGTAATTGAACGAGGTGCAGCATTTATACACTTTTGGGCAGACTTTCCAAATGTTCGAGACAACTCGGAACTTCTCACGAAGCCGCTACCGATATGGTGGACGAGACAGAGAGCAATAGAGAGGCATCGATTCTAGCTTTGTCAACGCAGCAGATATGTGTTGCCAAATATGAATAAATTTACTTATTCTTGGTAGTTTGTAAGGTTTATAATTAAGGTCATAGTGTAGCTTTAGCATCAAAATACTGAAAATACATTATTATTGCATGTATTGTTATTGTATGAGAGGGGGCGGGGGAGGCGCGATGAAAACTATGTTTGAAAATTGGTTCGCAAATACTGAAAGATTGAGAAACGCTGCCTTACACCCATATATCGGCATCAGTTAGGTCATAAGAAGATCATCGACTAATAATTTCATTCAAATATAAATTAAAATAGTAGGTTATTTTCATACATTTCTCTCTCTCTTTCTATTCGTTTCCTCGATTTTAGGATTGTGGTCTCTTTGGAATGACTTTACTTTTCTGTCTAGTGTTTCCCTTCATTTTTCTCGTTCATAGGATGAATGTATTGTTACATGGAGTGATTAATCTATAACTTGTTTTATTTGATCCGATCATCTTGTTGATGAACAGCCTCTACTTCTTTCACCCTGGACCTCTCCCATCATTATAAGTCGGTCTACATTATCACGTGGTCTTCTGGCTACATGTCCAAAATATTGAAGAATTCTTTTTAGACACAGTGGTGATAATTTTACGGTTACATTTAATTCTTTCCGTATAGATTGATTGGCACTTTCAGCATCGTCCTATAACACCGCATCTCAAAGAAATCAATGAATTTACGTTCTTTGGCTTTAATCATTTAGGAATCTACGCCACAGTAAAATATTTGGAAGATTAAGATCTAGAGGAGATGTAATTTTATTGTTTTGGGAGGTGAAATCGGAAGTGAAAAAAAATGTTACCAGATTATCGAGTAGAGTATTCAAAAATGTATATAATGTAATAGTTTGGCGCACTTTTCTTTGTATTATTTTTAAAACATTGTGAAAAATCGAAAAGTACTGATAAAAAAATTTGGAAAAAATTCTGGAATATTCTCTAGAGGATGGAGATTGAACGAAAATTATTACGAGTGCATTACCTTTAATAACTGATCTGGTATATAAAAAAAAAAAAAAAAAAAATTCAAGGTCATCAGTTTTCAGTAAAGATCAGAAAAAAACTTTATTGAAAATTTATTTGGGCTGTGTTTTGTCAAGTCATTGACTATTTTATACCTCCGTAAAAAAAAAATTAAAAGCAATCAACGTACAGAACACTAATTGCGCAAGTCCGACTTGAAATTTAATACAGATGCAAAATAGGCCCATCTTAATTTATATACCATTCAGGACGTCATGTCGATTATAATATTTTTGTCATTATTCCGTCTGAGCTGTGCTTCTACGTTCTGGCTTTTGGGAAAATTGGTTCATAACGTACAAGTTATTCTCGTTGGCAAAATTTTTGTTCTCTGGTTTACCTATTTTGGTATTGAAATCTCCGATTATTTTGATATATCTTGTTTTATGGTTTAACAATGTCTTGTTTATATCTTCGTAGAATTGGTTAAGTTCTTCTTCCTCGTTTTCTGATGGGTACATATACCTGAACGATCTTATATTTGCATCTTCTGTTTATTGGATGTCTACTGAAATCATTCTTTCCGATATGGCTTCCAAATCAGTAACTAACACTTAAAACGTCGTGATTACAATCCCCATACATGTCGTAAGTTGTATATGTGCGACCGTATAAAGAACTGACTCTTAAACATTACTTACGTTGTTAAACTGAATAATAAATAGTCTATTTAGAAACATTTCATTTGTTGTTATAAGTCGTTCAAAACAATAAACTTTAGACGCGCTGTATATTTTCTAGAATATATTTCGAAAAAAGTATTTATACATGTTGTAAGCATATAAAAGCAATAAATCTCTGTATGCAGACCAGGCGTTGAAGTGATCTTTACACAAAGATCCACCTCACACCTTAAAGGCCTCCTCATAGTGTCTAACTATAAGTATGTCTGACTTTCTGTTGTCTTTATAACTTAAAACTAATTAAGCGATTTTTAAGTGTTTCATCCATATACATTTATCATTTTATTTCTTTATTATTTTTGTGATTATTATCAATTTTCTCAAGGTGGATTGGTATATATATATATATATATATATATATATATATATATATATATATATATATATATACATATATATATACACCACCAGATAATTCCATTGCAACCACACCTGTTGAGAGAGCGAACTTGTTGGCTGAACTCTTTGCTTCACATTCTACTGTCGATTTCCAAGGAAAAAAAACCACCTACTATTCCCATATTGCAGTCAAGGATGCCCGATGTTGTCTTCAGACAGCGCATCATAAAGCGTATTTTAATGAAGCTAGACACCAAGAAGGCTTCTGGCGCTGACGGAATACCTGCCATAGTTCTCAAAAACTGTGCGCTCAATTTGTTGGGCGTTAGTTTGGGAGCAAATATGTCTTGGCACGAACATGTTGCAGGCATAGCAAGGAGAGCTTCTCAAAAGTTGGGAATATTATTTAGAACCAGAAAGCTTTACACCCCACAACAACTGTTAATTCTTTACAAAGCCCAAATTCGACCAACTATGGAATACTGCTCCCACGTTTGGGGCTCCGCTCCCAAACATACACTGCATTTGTTGGATTCTGTTCAGAGAAGAGCGGTCCGTCTGATTGGGGACCCGGAATTGACCGGCGGCCTTGATTCACTGGAACATCGAAGAACGGTTGGCGACTTGAGTCTGTTCTACAAGTATTTTCATGGAAAGTATTCGAAGGATGTAGCCCGCTTAATTCCTCCTAAAGCGGTGCATCTTAGAAATACACGTCACGCTGGTGCTTCGCATCCGTATGAGGTTCAGCTTGTTACTCCGCGTACAACGCTTTTCAAGCAATCTTTTATATGGAGAACGTCATCCCTTTGGAATAATTTGCCCAGCGCTGTGTTTCCCACCGAGTACAATTTGCAGCGATTCAAGAACAACGCGCTCCTGGAGCGCTTTAGGGACTTCCCTGCAGCACGTGTGCTAGACCAATAAAAAAAAAATAAAATATATATATATATATATATATATATATATATATATATATATATATATATATATTCATTATTTTTAAATTTAACAGACATGGAAAGTAAAAGGAAACGTCCAATTTCAGTTATACATACCTTTGAGGTCGTTCACGTTCCTCTGCACAACTTTTTTTTCTGGATAATTTTCCATAACGTACCAATCATTTACTCTGAGCGGCATCCGATTAGTCTTTTGAGTATTCTTTCTAAGATTTTGGAGAAAACAATTTTTAAAAGGATTGTTAACTATTTCACTAATATTTCAATAATAATAACTTATTCTTTGAAGGTCAGTCGGAGTTTCGCAGGGGTTTTGTCACCGTAACAGCCTCGCTAAGCATTTTGGACGTGGCGGCCGATAGAGGAGAGGCAACTGCTTTGGTTTTTCTCGATTACAGCAAGGCCTTTGACACGCTGGATCCCCGCTTGTTATGTGCCGAACTTCATTATTATAGTTTTAAAGAACAAACAGTAAGTCTATTAAAGGACTATTTGGTAGATAGATTACAGCGTGTTCGGATTAATCGACGAGTATCACAAGTTTGGCCTTAGATAGAGGCGTTCCTCAGGGGTCGATCTTGGGACCACTGGTGTGTATCATTTTTACAACGGATATGCATTATTGTGTTGACAATTGGAGGCTAAGACAATATATGGATGACATTCAAATTCTTGGAAGCTTTAGTAGGCTTAACACGTTACGGGCAGAACAGGAAATTAACTACTGTTTGGATTCAATCTTTACCTACTCTAATAAAAATGGTTTAAGAATAAATCCAAGGAGGTCGGAAGTAATGTATTTTAGAACAAACAATGATTGCGCTTCAACTAATCTTAATTTAAGTACGACTCAGGAGAGAATTCCCTTTGTTACTGAATATAAAAATTTGGGATTATTATTTGATAGTCAGCTTAGGTTTAGAAAGCAGGTTTTTTTGGTAGCTTAAAGGGCGTATTGTTCACTAGGTAATTTGTATAAAAATTGGTATTGCCCTTAAAAAAATATTTGTTCGAGATTCCTGTCCTTCTGCACTCTAATTATTGTAATTTTATTTATGGTCCGTGTTTGGACCTTATGTTGAAGAATAAGCTGCAAAAAAATTCAAAACTCCTGTGTACGTTTCATTTTTGGATGCAGGAGGAGGGATCATATGGGTGGCAGACTGAAGGAGTTGAAATAGTTGCCTATTAAGGATAGAGACAGGCTACATCTGAGTGGATTTCTGTATTGCCTGTTGAGGACCGGAGTGCTGGAGTATCTGTGTGGGAGGCTGCATTATCGAAGCTCGGTACATCAGCATAATACTAGGTACAATAATCGCTTTCGTATACCTAAGCATTGTACAAGGGTGTTTAAACAGTCTTTCGGATATACGTCTGCTAAAGTTCTGAACGAGATTTCGGGAGGTTTGCTTGCTCTTTCTGAATTTTCTTTCAGAAGACAGCTGAAGGAAATTTTAGTTCAGAGTTACCGATTGTTGTTATTCTTATGACATTTTGATTGTTATTATTATGTCTTTTTTATAGGCTAAGGTGAGGACAGCGGTTTGTTTGTAAATTGGTATTAATATTAATTCATGTGGAATTTTCTCCTTTTTAGTGTTCCGTACGGAACACTTATACGATGACTTCGGTGTCTGTCTGTCTGTCTGTCTGTCCGTCTGTCTGTCTGTCATACTCGATTTTCTCCGAAACTATATATTACTAGGTCATCGAGTATGGTATCAAATAAAGCTTGTGAAAACACGAGCAAAATATATATATACATATATATATATATATATATATATATATATATATATATATATATATATATATATATATATATACTGTAATACTTGCGCACAGTTTTCTCTGTATTATTTTTAAAAAATCGCGAAAAGTCACTGTCCCCCCACCTTATCTCGAAAAGTACTCATCAAAAAATTTTGAAAAAATTCTGGAATATTCTCCACGGGGTCTAGATTGAACGAAAATTATCACGAGTGAATTACCTTTAATAATTTATCTGGTATATAAAAAAAAACAAAAATTTCAAGGTCATCAGTTTTCAGTAAAGATTGGAAACAAACTTTGTTGAAAATTCATTTGGGGTGTGTTTTGTGAAGTCACTGATCATTTTATACCACCGTAACAAAATTTTTTATTTTAAAAGCAATCAACGTACGCAAGTTCAACTTGCACTTGACCGATTATTTAGTTTAGAGTAAGTAGAGTTAAAAGAAAACCTGATCAAATTGAAAGCAAACATCGCGTATTTGACAGATTTGTTCAAAAAATTTAATGACATTAACTTGCAGTTACAAGGGGACAGCCTAAATTTAATAAAAACAAAGGGTGTAATTTCGGCTTTTCTTGGAAAATTGAAATTTATGAAGTAAAATATTAGTCGGCGCGAATTTTTCCAGTTTCCAAACTTGTCACAGGCAGAATGTCTTGATGAGGATATTCAGACATAAGTTCAACATTTAAATGCCCTACATGATGACTTCAAAAATAGATTTGAAGATATTCTGACGATGGAAATACCACCATGGATCATAAATCCATTTGATTAAACGGAAGTGGCGAATGTGGTATTACAAGAGGAGCTACTCGAGCTTAGCATCAATGAGGAGCCGAAGGTGAATAGTATTTGAGCTGTATTTCTTTTCTTTGTTTTTTTTTTGTATATTGCATTTTTTTAGAAACTCGGTCAATGTGGTTTCATGTTTGGCTGACGGGCTTAAGCCATGTCAGCACCAACCCTATTACCATTGTGTATTAAGGAATGACCTGACAATGTTATATGTTTTCAAAATCACTAACTTCTGAACATTTTTTGTGTATGTTTTTGTTGAGTCCTAATTGTACTAAGTGTGGTGTGAATGTTGGTGTAAGGCCTGTGGCTGATATGATGAGGATGATAATGATGATTTTTTCTTGTTTCCATAGCCTTTTTATTTCTGTTGCAAGGTCTGTGTGTTTGGCGATTTTTTCTGTATATTTCGTTTGTGTCGTTGAGGGCAGCTATGTCAATTACATAGGCAATTTTCCCTTTTTTGTATTTAAAAATAATATCGGGTCTATTAGCTGGGACTGTGTGAATATTGATGTCCCAGTAGAGCTTGTAATCTTTATTTTCAAATATGGATGTTGGTGTGTATTTGTAATAGGGATCTGTGTTTTCTATCAGTTTGTATATTGTGGCTAGTGCTTGGTAATCCGGCCAATATTTTACATGTTATGTGATCGTTTCTTTATGCTGGTGGTATTTCCTGCATCTGTCTTCTGTAACAATTGGGTGGTATGCTTTTGGTAGTTTCTGGTTAATATGACTTTATCCTGGATGGCAAGTAAGAAGCCTTCTATTTCAGGAAATAGCTGTTTATCCTGTAACCAAGAGTATGATTGTTTGTTATTTACGTGATCTTGTTCTACATAGTATCTGTGTTTTCCATGGAGTGTTTTTTCTGACCACGTTTTCATCTTTTTCTGTTGAAATTGGGTGTGACTCTATATGTCTGCTGAGTGTCGGCTTTAGAATAAGTCGAGAGGTGTGTAGTTTTCCGTGGAATGTTTTTTCTGACCACGTTTTCATCCTTTCCTGTTGAAATTGGGTGTGACTGTGTATGTCCGCTGAGTGGTCTGCTTAGGATAAGTCGAGATGTGTGTAGTTTTTGTCTGCGCTCACTGTTGCTGTATGTAGGCTGGTTTGCTTAGTATGAAAGAATTTCCTAAGTGCTTGTATTTATTTTGTGTGTAGTGATCTTATATCTGTGATTCCTCTTCCTCCTGTTTTCCCCTCAATGGTAAGTTTTTCCTTGCATGCATTTTATTATTATTATTACTGTTTGGAATATCCAGCTGTAATGCTTGGATTAAGTTATTCTTTGGTAAAAGAAAATCAAATTCAATATTTATTTTAAATTCGCGCAAATCTTTTAACCGATTTTTTTTATAGATAGAAATTTACATTTATGGTGAAATTTTTCATGCGTAAGTCGAACCCAAACAAGGGATATCACAAACAAACTGAAACTACATACATATTAATGTAATTATAGTTTTTTTTTTGTAAAAAATAAACACCTATATTAATATTTTTTCTTTCTGTTTTTTATTTTTTATAACTTGTGATACAAATTATATAGACGAAGTGAACGATGTCGCGGCCATATGTTAGTATATGAGTATAATATATCACACACGTAAAAATTCCGAATGAAAACATATAATTTTGTAAATACGTACACCCCAATTCATCACCCTTAAGTCGTTCAACATGCAAAAACACTTAAGTCACATGCAGTTCCGCACGAGCTCCGCCCATTTTATACATAAGACAGCCCCGATCCAAATTAGATAAAGACAGAAACGGGAATATTCGACGTCTTATTTTAATCAACGAATATACTTAAATTTTAGTAGCGCTCCAGAATATCACTGATAGTGGTGACACGGAGATATTTATTAACTTAGCGCCTTTTAAAAATACCTTATTTTCGAACTAATAACGTACGAGTAAGTTAAACAAAACTTAAAAAAAAACTTTATTTTACGCGTGAAATTTTAGAGAGGCTAAATTTGTTGGTGATTTGGACTATTTTTTGTTTAGAACAAAATGAACTATTATCACCATTTCTATCAATATTATTCCCAAAAACCGGGTTGTAGTGACAATAAAAATCAAGACTTCAGTGTCGGACCTTTAAAAGCTGAAAGTACTAGTAGTGACGTTTTGAAAAAAATTAATGTTGCCGGGGCAATTTCTGACAAAGGTGTTACTGGTTGTGATAATAATTTGCTCAAAAAGGAAAGATGCAGTGATACTGAAGAAAGTAAAAATATAGGGTAGGTATACTTAACATTTAATAGTTATTTTAAGGTTAGAGTCATGGTTCGGTGCCGCTGTACGCGTGGTCTACCAAAACGTTTGGGATCTACTCTGCTATAACATTGCTATACAATAATAATTTATAAGATGATTCATTTGTTGTTGATAATGATTTTATTACGAATATATTTACAACTAATATCTATAAACCGAGATAATATCCTTCAAAATGCTGACAAATTGGTCGTCTTTATTCTTTCTGAATATCTTCCAGGATAAACGGTCTAGATTTGATTTAGGATGGTTTAATGGTACTCCCCTCATTTTCTTTAAGATTTAGTTTTGACATCTAGTCACAACCGTTCAGTACCTTGTCAACGCGCTCCTGTGAGCGGTGATTGAGGGTTTGATGGCCGAAGCCTCGCCTGCCAAGATTCCTATACGCTAGCCACTCATCTGAATGAATAACAGATTGAAATTGAACCTCTCTTTCTTTAATCGGCATTAATGTGTTTTCATCCCTCCTTTCCACAATAAAATATCGTACTTCTTGTTTTGTTTCCAAACAAAAAATTCACGTTCCATCTATTGGTCTATGATTTTGATTGTTTTACACCGGTGCATCGCTATCTTCAAATTTAGGTTGTTGATCGTCTTTAAGACGAAACGATGTTATTTTCGGCGACTCGCGAATCGTGCTTCATTAGTTTGTATAGCATCGTCGTTGTTGCCGATTAATAGTTCTCTGCGATTGACTGACACAATCGAGGAGCACACTTTCCAGCACATGTTATACCAATCACTTATGGTATGTGACGACCTTCTAGTGAGTTTTTTACATATTGTACTCGAAATATCGTGCACGATAAACACCTCACACAATCAACACACACAATCAACGAATTAGAAACAAACTTCTCGCTTGTCCCAACAATTCCAGGTCCTTTTAGACAGTCGCTAAGGCAGTTAGTCAAAATTTCACCAAATCCACCATATCACCACTCACACGGCCAGATAATTCTATCGCAACGACACCTATTGAAAAAGCAAACTTGTTGGCCGAACTGTTTGCTTCACATTCTACTGCCGATTTCCAAGGAAAACACCACCTACTATTCCCATAGTGCAGTCAAGGATGCCCGATGTTGGCTTCAGACAGCGTATCATAAAACGTATTTTAATGAAGCTAGACACCAAAAAAGGTTCTAACGCTGACGGAATACCTGCCATAGTTCGCAAAAACTGTGCAAGGGAACTAACACCAGTTTTTTGTAGACTTTTCAACCTATCCAACAGAAAGGGAATATTTCCTTCCTGCTGGAAATGTACCACGGTTCAGCCGATACCTAAAAAAGGCAAGGAAAGTCATAAAAAAGGTTATTAACCAGCATCTTCTAAAATATCTTGAAGGATTCAACATTATTAGCCATCACCAATATGGCTTTCGTAAACATAGATCAACAGAAGATCTTCTGACTTCTGTAATACATGTTTGGAACAACGCAATTGAACACTGGAGAATCTCGAGCGGTTGCTCTTGACATATCCAAGGCATTCGACCGTGTTTGGCACGATGAACTGTTGGCTAAGCTACGCTCTTATGGTATGCCTGAAAAGTTCTGTTTGTGGCTCTCATGTTTCCTCAGAGAGCGTTCTTTACGAGTGGAGGTGGACGGATTTCTTTCTAACACCTTCACTATCAACGCCGGTGTGCCCCAAGGCTCCATACTGTCTCCTACTCTCTTTCTCATTTGCATTAACGATTTGCTGGAAAAGACCGGGAATCCAATCTACAGCTTTGCAGATAACAGTACGCTTATCGCTTCATTTACTTTGAACGCTCGGACATCGGCTACTCAGGAGAATATCCGCAAACGGCAGGAGGTCGTTCAACTTAACAAAGACCTGGAAGAAATTCTATCTTGGGGTGGCCAAGTGGAAGTTAACGCTATAAAAACCCAAGAGGCAGTTTTTTCTAAACAAGTTAACGTTGCTGAACCCGACATAATCATGTCGGGGCACTCCATTCCCCTAGCATCATCACTCAATTTGTTGAGCGTTAATTTGGGAGCAAATATGTCCTGGCATGAATATGTTGCAGGCATAGCAAGGAGAGCTTCTCAAAAGTTGGAAATATTATTACGAAACAGAAAGCTTTACAGTCCACAACAATTGTTAACTCTCAAAGCTCAAAGCGACCAACTATGGAATACTGCTCCCATGTTTGGACCTCCGCTCCCAAACATACACTGCATTTGTTGGATTCTGTTCAGAGAAGAGCTGTTCGTCTGATTGGAGACCCGGAACTGACTGGCGACTTGAGTCTGTTCTACAAGTATTTTCATGAAAAGTGTTCGAAGGATGTAGCCCGCTTAATTCCTCCCAGAGCGGTGCATGTTAGAAATACATGTCGCGCTAATGCTTCATATCGGTCTGAGGTTCAGCTTGTTACTCCGCGTAAAACGCTTTTCAAGTAGTCTTTTAGATGGAGAACATCATCCCTTTGGAATAACTTGCCTAAGGCTGTGTTCCCCACCGAGTATAATTTACAGCGATTCAAGAACAACATGAATCGCGTTTTCCGCACACGTGCCGCTCCTGGAGCGCCTTAGGGACTTCCCTGTAGCAGGTGTGCTAGATCCATAAAAAAAAACCAATTCCAAAATATGTTTAAATTACAATGTAACTTGCCTTTCAAATCCGTATAATGGAAGAATTCATTTCCGCTTCTAAACGATTTTGTTGTTTGGTAACCTTTTCTAGGACAACGTAAGACTGGACGAAACACTGTAACACGATCGCGTTCCCTTTTCCTTTGCATTTCCGCACCACACCTATCACATATGTTATTTACATCATTTTGCATAAGTAGATTATGCGTTTGCAAAGAAATCACGGCTGCATCTTCGTTAAAAGTGATATTAATACAAGAGTCTCGCAAAAGCATGGCTTCTTTTGAAATATACTTATTATACTCTATTTATTTGAAACTGCAATAAATCATATAGAATTATGCAAATTAGCATCAAGCAGTAGTAAGGGATCCAGAGTTTTACCTACATTTACCTGTATTACAGTAATTCATAAACTTTATTGGAATACCATCTGGCATCTGTCTAATATTCGCAATCTCTTAAGTTTGAATACAATAGGAAAACTACCCTTTTTTTTTGTTGAGACTAAATAATCTGAAATAGTTCTGGCCTGTGGTGGAGTACCTGTGCGTATACGTATTATTTGCGAATAGTATGAATGAACAGTTTAAACATTTATTAGAAAAAATAACATTTTATAATGAAACATTATTAATTAAAAAATATACAAATCAGGAAATCAAATAACAATGAATAAATATTATCAATCTTCTATCTCCGACATGCTTGAAAAACTATCATTGTCCGACTCATTTGATTCAACAGTGACATCCACAATCCATATTTTGTCTTCCACCCTCAATACATATTTTCGCCAATTTTCTGTGAAAATATTACGTGTAGATATGGCATTCTGAAAATGGTCTTGTACGTTTGCTAATTTATAGGTCGTAATGTCCCTGGCGACTTCACCTTTAACCTGTACCCATATAAGTTATATCGGATTGAGCTCGCAATGATATGGTGGCAGGCGATAACCAGTAATTTTACGTTTTTTTGCCATTTCGTCTGTGGTGAAACTTGTGGACTTGTCTTTATTTCTGAGAACCTCAAACTTTACAAGTTCTAATAATTCTCTCTCAACGCTGTCTTTTGGAAATTAAATGTCTTTCTCAGTCATCCAAGATTGGATATCCTTTTTCAGCCATGACAAGGTTGGAACTCGTTTTAATTTATTAGAATGATAGCTTGCGTTATCGATTACAATAACAAAACCGTCTGATCTTGAGTCTATCATCTGCGGAAACCAATCTTCAAATACATCGGAATTCATATCTTCATGATAATCTCCCGTTTTCTTGTATACGAATGTTAAAAAGACCTCCGTTTACAAAACCACTTTCGCTTTCAGTATGAATAGTAATTATCATACGTCCCTTATTAGATGGCGGTTTAAGTCCAGTAGAGAGACCTTCACTGAATGCTTGGCGAGCATTTTTGATATTCCCATCTTGCCAAAATTTCTTGACTTTGTACTCTTTATTTATCTACATCTCATCTAAGTAATATATCCTTTTTCCTTCAGGACGAGCTTTTCTAATTTTCGTTAAGGAGTTTCTTCTCACGTGTACAATTTCTCTACTTTATATCAATAAAGCGTGTCTTTCACACATTTTCTAATAAAAATTCATACCTTTTAAAACACTCCTTAGTTTTATTTTACTCATTTTCGGTTTTTCTGGGTGGTTTGTCGCAGCCGGCAGGATCATATCGAAAGTTGGAATTCTTTTTTCCATAAAATAGTCTTGAACAATACGCCTTACTACTTGTTTTATGTTGTTTGTCAGCTGCCTAGTCTCTTAAAATTCTGTAAACTGTGGCTTCACCAACTCCAGCGATTAAGGAACATTTTGTTACACAATCGTTCACACTTAAATCACAAATTGGATCATTTTTAACGTAATCAAATACATTTTTAACTATACACCGGCTAGCGTTGTGTTACAATAGTGTTATTTTTTTTTATGGATCTAGCACACGTGCTGCAGGGAAGTCCCTAAAGGGCTATAGCAGCGACATGTGTACGTAAAAGCGATTCACGTTGTTCTTGAATCGCTGTAAATTGTACTCGGTGGGAAACATAGTCCTGGGCAAATTATTCCAATGGGATGATGCTCTCCATATAAAAGACTGCTTGAAAAGCGTTGTACGAGAAGTAACAAGCTGAACCTCATACGGATGTGAAGTATTAGCGCGACGTGTATTTCTAACATACACCGCTCTGGGAGGAATTAAGCGGGCTACATCCTTCGAACACTTTTCATGAAAATACTTGTAGAATAGGCTCAAGTTGCCAACCGTTCTTCGATGTTCCAGCGAATCAAGGCCGCCGGTCAGTTCCGGATCTCCAATTAGACGAACAGCTCTTCTCTGAATAGAATCCAACAAATGCAGTGTATGGTTGGGAGAGGATAATCGTCAGAGTAGCCGTGATCCGAGCGTTCAAAGTGAATGAAGAGATAAGCGTACTGTCATCTGCAAAGCTGCAGATTGGATTCTCAGTCTTTTCCAGCAGATCGTTAATGTAAATGAGAAAGAGAGTAGGAGACAGTATGGAGCCTTGGGGCACACCGGCGTTGATAGTGAAGGTATTAGAAAGAAATCCGTCTACTGCCACTCGTAAAGAACGCTCTCTGAGGAAACATGAGAGCCACAAAGAGAACTTTTCAGACATACCATAAGAGCGTAGCTTAGCCAACAGTCCATCGTGCCAAACACAGTCGAAAGCCACCGCTCGAGATTCTCCAGAGTGTTCAATTGCGTTGTTCCAAACATGTGTTACATAAGTCAGAAGATTTCCTGTTGATCTATGTTTACGAAAGCCATATTGGTGATCGCGGTGTGTGATGTTTACACTTTTTACTCCTCTCAGTATAAAGTGTAAATATCACACACAACTAACACTTTTGTAATACAACACTCCCCGGAACTTGGAGATTTAGGTTTAATTTTTAGCTTTAAGTTAGGTTTAAGGTAGCGTAGAGCAAATTACTAGAAAATTAACCTTAGCGTTAGAAATTATTTAAACACCTAGACAATAAAAACCGGAGTATGTAAAAGGAGTAAAGGGTTATCTCAGCTCACAAGGAGTTTTGGTGGATATACCAGCCTCTCAGGCTAGAAATCCCCACATAACTAGAGCACTTTGAGGCACCCATAAGGTGACGCAGACTGCTCCAGAATACATAAGGCGAATTTTTCCCTCTTAAAAAAAACAATAACTTTCAGCTTTTCATAAAGTGTTAACTGCCCGAACTTTTGGCATTTCGGTGGAGAAGATATTTTTGTTAACACACTAACTGACTTGTCCGTAACTCGCTTGACACTTGGGCTTACTGCTTTAAATATGTATTTATAGTTGGGGCAACAGAAAGGTATGTAAATAAAATGATTTGATCTGCAATAAAACTTCGTTACAAAGGACCATTGTTATTAATAACGAAACACCCTATTATTTTATTGCTTTGTTTAGAAATGTATTTACTGCAGGTAGACCGCAGGCAACAATTAAGATTTGCAGGTAGACCGCACACTACAGTGGCACCCATGGTTCTTCATTTATTGTTAAATCAACAACGTTTAACAACATGGAATGGGAGCTTTTATGACCTTGATCATATGAGAAATTACAGTTATTTGGATTAGACTGTGTGACTTCTTTTTCGACTAAGATTTTTCTTAACTCTCCGAGATTAGAATTTCGAATAAATCGGAAAAAGCACATGTCATAAGTGTCTCATAAAAAAAGTTTATTTTTAACAAAAGGTGGTCGAAAAAGTATTGGGACTTTTTTTTGTTAGATAGATTTAGTGTCACATATCTCCGGTAATATAAGTCGCATCGGATCATACTGAGCGTCAGTGGAAGGCTGACATTCGACAGTAGGAGACTCGCAAAAACTGCTGTCTTCTTCTTCTTCTTCCGACTTATAGCTATGCACTATTGCCTGTTTTCTTTGTTCCTTGCCGTATAAATCGTAGCTCCATCTCTTTCTTGGACGTCCTATTGATCTTCTTCCATTCGGTGACTTGTCTCTTGCTATCCATACTATCCTGTTGTTTACCTTTCTTTCTATGTGTTGATCCCATTCCACTTCTCTTCCTTTTATCCACTAGTTGATACTTTCTATATTAGATGTGCGTCTTATGTCTTCACTCCTTTCTCTATCCCTCAGTGTCTTGCTTGTATTCTCATTTCAGTTGATTCCAGCATTATCTGTGTTATACTTATATCGGGTGTTGTTTCAGATGTATAAGTCATTACTGGTCGTATTACGCTTTTGTATATTCTTGTTTTGGTATCCACGGAGAAGAATTTATTTCTAAATATGGTATCATTGAGTTATACCGCTAAAAACTATTGTAATTCGTTTATTCATACTTAATTTACAGTGGCTTGAAGGTGTGTTAAATTTCGTCAAAAGTTCGCACAAATACTGAGCAGGCCTATGAAGAAACTTGTGGTGTTTATGGTCAAGATACGTTGTTAAAAACAACAGCTAAAAGATGGCTCTATCGATCAGATGCTCCTCGCACTAGTCGACCAATGCCAGAAAAAGTTGTTAAAATTTTGGCAAAAATTGAAAAATATCGGCATGTAAGTAGCCACAATAGGTGGTCAAAGGTTAGTAACGGGTATCAGAGGGTGCATAGGTTGCCGAGACCTATGCGGTAACAAAACTCTGAGAAATGCCTACTAATTGATGACGAATGGGTCACAGATTCGAGAGATCGAATTCAGCTCCGTCAAAAAATTCTACTCTTACGTTCTCGAAGACCAAAATGCCTCGTGACCACTTGAAACAGGCGTGCAATGGATGTACGTATGCTGCAAACAAGAGAGGGTGATTAACGACTCTCCAGCGCCATATAATTAACTGGGACAACTCGGCTAGGAGAAGAGGACTCCAACAGAAAATTTAATGGCCCTCCAAGTTGAGAGTTTCGATATGGGCTTGTTCCTCATGTCGTGGAAAATTGTACAATACAAAAAAGACAAATGCTAGCCTCGAAAAGAGGAATTCACCAAACGGAAAACGACAAACATACAGAAAACGGATTATGAATTTGGGAACTTTAAATACACAAGGAAGTAGATTGTTCAGAAATTAGATAAATATCAATTTAATATAGTCGCTTTTACGGAAACAAAAAAGAAAGGAAATGCTAGTGAAATAATCGGCAATTATATTCATCTATATAGCGAAATACCAAAACACCAATGCGCACAACGAGGGGTGTCCATTTTAGTAGAGAAAAAACCGAAGAACAGAGTAACAGACTGGGAGGCAATAGATGACAACATAATAAGAATAAATATGAATATTCTAAAACACAAACTTTCGATATTTGGAATCTATGCAATATCAAATGATGCCACCGTGGAAGATAAAGATCTATTTTTTGAAAAACTTAATCAAGAGATATCAAAAATCGGAAACAACAGAGAAATAAAAATATTGGGTGATTTCATGCTAGAACTGGTAGAACAAATCATAATGTAATAGGACCAAGAAGGAGAAGAAACAATAAATGATAATGGCGAACGGCTTATAGACTTATGTGAGCAACACGAACTTGAAATCGCAAACGGGTACTTTAAACACAAGGACGCACATCGATATACATGATCACAAAACACCAGAAACTTAAAGTCAATAATCGATTATGTATATCACATAAAGAGGAAAATAGAAGCCACGGAAATGGACGCCCTAAGACGCTCAGCAAGAACATTAAGATTAGAACGAGTTAGGAACGAAAGGATAAAAGAACAAATGAATGTAAAAGAGACAGTCGTGGAGAGTATAGAGAAGAAGCAGCTTGTATGGTATGGTCACGTCCCAAGGATGGGAGAAGAGAGATTGCCAAGGAAACTACTGAAATGAATACCATCTGAGAACAGAAAAAAGGAAAGACCGAGGAAATCCTGGATCGAGGAAATAAGAAGGTCAATGAGCGAGAGAGGATTAAGTGATGAAAACTGCAATAATAGACGACACTGTCATTTGACAATCGTACAACGTCGCAAAACGGTATAAACCGAGTTATATATATATATATATATATATATATATATATATATATATATATATATATATATATATAAGTAGCCACAATATCGCCAAGAAACGAAATACTCATCATTAAACAGTTTTAACCCATTCGGAGAAAACTGGCTACTAAAAGACACTCAATGTTTAGGTGCCACATGATTTGGTGCTAAAGAATTTATTCGATCGAATTGTCATTTGCGAATCTCTGTCAATCGACCACGGGCGATGAAATGTGGTTCGGGTATGACAAAAATTTACGAAAATGATCGTGGTCAAAAAACGATAGCAAAACCCGCATTGACGCCAAAAAAGGTGATGCAGTGAGTTTGGTGGATATGGACGGGAATCATGCATCATGAGTTCCTGCGGTCTGGCCAAATGATTGATTCTGTACTCTACTGTCAGTTATTAATCAGATTGAAGCAAACAAGTAAAAAATATAGGCAGTACCTAGTCAACATAAATGATGTTGTCTTTCACCATGACAACGCTAGACAACATACATCTTAGGTGACCCTCCAAAAATTGAGAGAGCTCGGCTGGATAGTTTTATTACATCCACCGTATAGCCCAGACTTTGAACCGTCGGAGTACTATTTATTTGGGTCTTTGAAGAGCTTTTTCAGTGGTGTTAAATTAGTTTCAAAATAGGTTGGTGAGAACCACTTGTCCCAATTTTTTGCCCAGAAACCAGAGAAGATCTGTAGTGACGGGATTATGATGTTGCCAGGAAAATGACAGAACAGCATTGAATAAAATCCTATTTATTTAGTTTAATTCTTTTAAAATATAAAAAGTTAATTATCGCAACATTTGCGTTAAAAAGCTCAATTCATTTTCGATAACCTAATATATTTATAGTCAAATACAATTTGCAATATAAAATAACCGGCCAAGTGTAAGTCGGACTTGCAGAGTTAGTGTTCCGTACCGTAATTTCTTTTAAAATAAAAATTTTTGGTACGGAGGTATAAAATGATCAGTGACTTCGCAAAATATATCCCATATGAGTTTTCAACAAAGTTTCTTTCCAATCTTTGTTTTTATATACCAAATAAATTACATAGGTATACAAAAAAATCTCTGTTTTTTAAGTGAGATACGTGTTTTTTAAGTATTTTTTATGCTGAATCCAAAAAAAAAATCATAAAAAAAGACATCCACCGTGAGGTTTTTTTCAGAAAACACACTTAAAGTTGCCAGAAAAGTATTAAACTGAAAAAAATACATTTTAATAAATAATGTAAAACTGTATAATCATTAAAATGACGGAATAAAACTATTATTTCGGACATCTTTAAACGTTTTGTATCTACATTTATCATAAAAATTTACTAATATTAGGTTTTAGTATTCGTGTTTAACAAAAAACACGCATACACAACCTTTAACTAAGCTACGTAGCAAATGCTGTTTTAAAATAAATATATGCAACCGTTAAATTAAAAAATTGTTTTTAATTTCTATTAATATTGAACAAAACACTCGCTCGTTCAGTCATTCATTCGCTAACTCATTCACATACCTCCATACTCATTCCCTCACCTCTACACTCAATCGCTCGCTCGCTCACTCACTCACTCACTTCTACACTCACTCGTTCGCTCGCTCACTCACTCATTCGCTCACTCACTCACTCACTCACTCGCTCACTCACGTATTCGCTCATTCACTCGCTCACGCACTCAATCGCTCGCTCGCTTACTCACTCACTCGTTCGCTCACTCACTGACTACCTCACTCACCCACTCACATTCCCCCATAATCAGTCTATCCACATACATGCGCTGTTACGCATCGCGTAATCATAAAATTTTCCACTCTTGAAATCGTAAAACCTGCTGAAATTCGCTGAAGATTGCAGATTAATTTCGATGACGATAACCAGAGTGGTTGTACCAGCATCCCTTGTTGGAGGTAATAGACACGATAACGAAATTTCTGAAGAACTGACTATCAGCTACGGGAGTGTTTAATGGATCACTCGGAAAGAGTGGAGATTTCGAAAAATTTCAACTCGTTGTATCTCAAGCGAAGATCAGAAGGCTGCAGAGTTCGAATATCAGAGATACTTTTCACTCGTGATCGGGAATTTTTTACGCTAAACTGTGACTTGTGATGAAACATCATGTGTTACAACTTATTAGTTATACCATTTATGTAAATTGAGCAATTGAGCTAAAAAAGGTAAGAAGACCTTGCCAAATAACTACCGACCAGTTGCACTGCTTTTAATAATATCGAAAGTCATGGAAAAGGTTATCAATGAGCATCTTCTAAAATATCTTGAACGATTCAATATTATTAATGATCACCAATATGCTTTTCGTAAACATAGATCAACAGGAGATCTTCTGACTTATGTAACACATGTTTGGAACAACGCAATTGAACACTTTGGAGAATCTCGAGCGGTTGCTCTTGACATATCCAAGGCATTCGACCGTGTTTGGCACGATGGACTGTTGGCTAAGTTACGCTCTTATGGTATGTCTGAAAGGTTCTGTTTGTGGCTCTCATGTTTCCTCAGAGAGCGTTCTTTACGAGTGGTGGTCGACGGATTTCTTTCTAACACCCTCACTATCAACGCCGATGTGCCCCAGGGCTCCATACTGTCTCCTACTCTCTTTCTCATTTACATTAACGATCTGCTGGAAAAGACCGGGAATCCAATCTATAGCTTTGCAGATGACAGTACGCTTGTCTCCTCATTCACCTTGAACGCTCGGACATCGGCTGCTCAGGCGAATATCCGCAGACAGCAGGAAGTCGTTCAACTTAACAAAGACCTGGAAGAAATTCTATCTTGGGGTAACACTAACCAAGTGGAATTTAACGCTACAAAAACCCAAGCGGCAGTTTTTTTCTAAAAAAGTTAACGTTGCTGAACCCGACGTAGTTATGTCGGGGCACTCCATTCCCCTAGCATCGTCGCTCAATTTGTTGGGCGTTAGTTTGGGAGCAAATATGTCTTGGCATGAACATGTTGCAGGCATAGCAAGGAGAGCTTCTCAAAAGTTGGGAATATTATTTAGAACCAGAAAGCTTTACACCCCACAGCAACTGTTAATTCTTTACAAAGCCCAAATTCGACCAACTATGGAATACTGCTCCCACGTTTGGGGCTCCGCTCCCAAACATACACTGCATTTGTTGGATTCTGTTCAGAGAAGAGCGGTCCGTCTGATTGGGGACCCGGAATTGACCGGCGGCCTTGATTCGCTGGAACATCGAAGAACGGTTGGCGACTTGAGTCTGTTCTACAAGTATTTTCATGGAAAGTGTTCGAAGGATGTAGCCCGCTTAATTCCTCCCAAAGCGGTGCATGTTAGAAATACACGTCGCGCTGGTGCTTCGCATCCGTATGAGGTTCAGCTTGTTACTCCGCGTACAACGTTTTTCAAGCAATCTTTTATATGGAGAACGTCATCCCTTTGGAATAATTTGCCCAGCGCTATGTTTCCCACCGAGTACAATTTACAGCTATTCAAGAATAACGTGAATCGCTTTTTTCCGCACTCGTGCCGCTCCTGGAGCGCTTTAGGGACTTCCCTGCAGCACGTGAGCTAGACCCATAAAAAAAAAAATTGTAACAATCATTTACGTGTAATCTGTAACTGAATATGTTTTGCAATGAGGATGCTTGACTATGTTTTAATATCAGTGCCAATTTCGTGTAACTAATATTATTAATCTTCGAATGGATAAGTTTTATGAAACCGAGATTTTAGGCCAATTTTTTAATATACCTATTTACTACGTGGGGTGAAAAGTCCTGCTACTTTTAGAGAGATGGCAGCACAAATAAAAATAACCGGTCAAGTGCAAGCTGAACTTGTGCAATCAGTGTTCCGTACGTTGATCGCTTTTTAAAATGAAAAATTTTATTACGGAGGTGTAAAATGATCAGTGACTTCACAAAATACACCCCAAATGAGTTTTCAACAAAGTTTGTTTTCAATCTTTACTGAAAACTATTGACCTTGAAATTTTTGTTTTTTTTTTATATACCAGATAAATTATTAATAATTTTCGTTTAATCTACACCCCGTGGAGAATATTCCAGAATTTTTTAAAAATTTTTTGATAAGTATTTTTCGAGATAAGGCGAGTGAACAGCGGTTTTTCGCGATTTTTTAAAAATAATACAAAGAAAAGTGCGCGCAAGAATTACATTATATATATATTTTTACTAGTGTTTTCACAAGCTTTCATTTGACACCACACTCGATGAGCTAGTAATTTTTTTTTTTTCACTTCCGATTTCACCCCCCAAAACTAACCCCTCAAGTCAAAATTTAACTTTCAAATCTACAAGGCTCTGATGAGGCTATCAATTCCTATATTATTACCAAAATTTCAACTTTCTACGACAAATAGTTTCGGGGAAAATCGGGTGAGACAGACAGACGGACAGATATCGAAGTCATCTTATAAGTATTCCGTACGGAACACTGAAAAAAGATATGATTTTCAGTTACTGTTAACTCTCAGAAGTTTCGTGTAAAATTTTTATGACATTTTCTCTTTTAGTTTGCGAGTTACAGCAAAACGATGAACCGAAAATAATTTCGTGGGTTGGTTAAACATTGCTTTTTGATGGGCTTGAGAAGTGTTATTACCCTAATAGTATTAACAAAAAATTATACTGGAAGAAATGAGCAAGAATATTCAAATAAGACAGGAACAACAGGGATTCCGCAAAAATCGCAAAAAACTATAAATGCCATATTTATAGTGAGGCAGATAATGGAAAAAGCTAAAGAATTTAACAAACCTGCATATATGTGTTTCGTCGGCATGACTCAAGCCTTTGAAGGAGTGTAATTAACAGATATTATAAAAATATTACAAGAAAAGCAAACAAACCAGAAGCTAATAAAAATTTTAGATGACATTAACAGAATGCAAAACAAATATAAAACTGGAAACAAGGAAGTAAAAATAAACGCCGGAATAAGACAGGCTATTTATTCATTTAGTCACTTTATCTTCAACCGCGTCATGGACAGAATAGTGGAGAATGTTCCAAAAACTAGGGGATAGAAAATAGGCAACACACTTTCACACAATCTGCTTAGCCGATAATGCAGTCCTCATCTCCGAGTCTGAGGATAACCTTCAGAAAAGCTTTCATGCTTTGAATTTGGAAGCGAAAAAACTAAACATGATTATTAACACAACCAAGACAAAATGTATCGTAGCTTCAAAAGAATCTTAAGATGCAAGCTTTAAATCCAAGGAAGTATTATTGAACAGGTTAATAATTTTAAATACCTGGGAACAATAATAACAAGCTACGGATACTTAAATATGGAACAACAATCTATGAAGGCATTACTAATAGCAGGTTGCTTGACGGATATAATATGAAAAAATAAATATCTCACAGTGGAAAGCAAAATAAGAATATACAAGACAACAGTGAGACCGATCCTTACATATGCTGTAGAAACAAGAGCTGATATATATATAAAACACCTCAAATGATGAGGACAACAGAAATGAAGGTGATTAGAAACATACATGGAAAAACTATCCACGACAAAATCCGCAATAAAGATCTATAAGAACTAAGTAAGATCCAAGAAATATTCAAATGGATCAGAACTAGAATAAAACAATGGAATAAACACGTAGATCGGATGGACAACAACAGACGGGTAAGGAGTGTCAAACTCAATAAACCTTGCGGTAGAAGAACTAGGGGTAGACCTCTAAAAAGGTGGAAAGAATGTTGAACGTCCACATCGGAAGAAACCTGATGGGGATAAAACAGGCAGTATGCTTACTTATATGACACACCATACAAGAAAGAAAAAGAAGAAATGCGGTCGTACAAGCACCGATGATGCATCACGTTCCGCACATCCAAATGAAGCAGTCATTCCCAAAAGCACAAAAAAATCACCATATTATTCTGAATGGCCGCAAAGTAAAAGAAAAGAAAATAGTAATTATTGTGAAGATATCAACAAAATGCGTGAGTCATATTTTGCATGAATATTTACATATAAAGAAGCTATGTGCCCGATGGGTGTTGCGCTCTCTCACGATTGCTCAAAAACAGCAACGTGTCGAAGATTCAGAACGCTGCTTTGCACTGTTCTAGCATAATCCAAAGGAGTTTTTGCGTCGATTCGTATCAGTGGATGAAACATGGATCCACCACTATACGCTTGAGTTCAACAGTCAGTCCGCAGAGTGCTCAGAACCGCACGAAAGCCGACGGAGCATCCAGAAACACAAATATCAGCTGGAAAGGTTTTGGCAAGAATTTTTGATCGACTAATTTGAGAAGGGGGCGAACAATGACCGGAGACTATTACTATCGTATGTTGGACCCCTCGAATGATGAAATCAAAAAAAGGCAGCATTTAGCGAAGAAAAAATGTTGTTTCACCAAGATAATGCACCAACTTACAAGTGCATGAAAAAGTCCGTGAAATTGATCAGTTGGACTATGACTTGCGTCCTTATCCGCCGTATTACCAAATTTGATCTCCAGCTATTATTACGTCTTTCCAAATTTGAACAGGGGACTCCAGCGGAACAGATTTGGTTCAAATGAAGAAGTCGACAAATCGTATTATAAGAAAGGTATCCAAATGTTGGAAGTGTATTGATTTTGAAGGCAACTATGTTGCAGAATAAAATCGATTTTTGTCAAAAAAATTGTTTTTTCAAAGTCTCAGGATTTTCCGCCCCATGTATAAATGGATTTTGGCTAGTTATGGACAGAAGTTAGGTCGGATCAGCTGAGATAATAATAATTTTTTTTTAATTCGTGTTTAATTTAGGGTTATCAAATTTAATTGGAACTTACGAAACAAAAATTTTGACTCCCACATTTTGTTTCCGAAAGTTTTCCAGAGAATCATTATTTTCAGAATAATCCTTTTTTAAAACTATTTGGCTCATTTTTTTCTCTAACTTTTTGATATCTCGCATTTTTTTTCGAACTTACATTGTTCGATCGAGTTTTTTAATATTTTCTTAGTTTTTCTGACTTATATATAGATATAGATATTTTTAAACATAATTGATTTAAATTATTTTTGACTAAAATCATTGACAAACATGGTGAAAACTAGATATTTTTAGGGTCGATTTTATCGTTAGTTGTAGCAAAGAGCAAAGCGATAGTTGTCACTATTTTTTTACATCCATTTAATATCATATATATATATATATATATATATATATATATATATATATATATATATATATATATATATAATAAAATAGTTTTGTAGAAATCTGTAATAGCATATAACATTTCAGAGTAGATAAAGTTTTAGCAGACAAAATTTTTATTTTCAGATCAACTGGTGATACTGGCTATGTAAGTGCTGAAAGTTCAATAGATAGCGAAGATGAAAAAGAACTTAACCACATATTGGAACCACCACATACAGGTAAGAATGTTAATTTTTCAGTACATAGATTTTAAAAGGCCTAAATACCTCCTCGAAATAATATCTTTCCTATCTAATCAGAAAAATCTAATAATCTTTTAGAGGGCACGAAACCAATAGACAATACAAATGTATATACTATACATCGGTGGTACTCAAACCAACTTAAAAAGTAATTATTTTCAAAAAAGGTATTTAAATTTTTCATATTATTTGGTTTTTCTTCAGACACTGCCTCACAAGAATCAGGTTGCATCATCAGTAACGATAGTTCCAAGAAGGTTTGGGTCCTTACCGTCAAAATGTTGTACACGGTTGATTTGGAAATCTTAATTTTATCGTCAATTCATCTCATTGTCCATTTAATATTCCTTCAGTAGAGATTTTAGATAACCATACTTTTCGTTGTCCTCAAACGCCCTATTATGTATGAAATCATTTAAAACACTTGTACCCTTGAGTATGCGATAAGTATGCTTCTTGATGCATTTCGGTTGAGAAACTTAAAACCAAAATTATACTCTATTTATTTGAAGCTGATAGTAATAAAAATGCCAGTAGACTGAACGGCGATCCTATAACAGAGGCGTGCTATCTATTCCCAGGTATTTTTCAAGTAAAAATACTCTTTTGTAACGAAGTTTTATTGCCGATCAAATCATTTTATTTACATACCTTCTTGTTACTCCAACTATAAATACATATTTAGGGCAGAATGCCCAAGTGTCAAGCCAGTTAGTGACAAGTCAGTTAGTGTATATCTAGTGAAACGCCAAAAGTTTGAGTAGCTAACCTATAAAGAAAAGCGTATAGTTAAAAATAATTTGACTACGTTAAAAAGGATCAAAATTGTGATTTAAGTGTGTGACAAAATGTTCTTTAATGACCGAAGTTGGTAAAGCCACAGTTTACAGAATTTTAAGAGAAAGAAAGAAGGGAGTATAGACTCTCCAAAAAAGAGACCAGGCAGAAAAGAACTTCAGCTGACAGACAACACATAACAAGCAGTAAGGCGTTTTGTTCATGACTTTTTCATGGAAAAAAGAATTCCAACTTTGGATATGATCCTGCAGGCTGCGATAAGCCACCTAGAAATACCGATAATGGGTAGAGTAAAACTATGGAGTATGTTAAAAGGTAAGAATTTTTATTGGAAAAAGTGTGAAAGCAAATTTTTATTGAAAAGTGGTAAAATTGTACACTGGAGAAGACACTATTTGAGGAAAGTTAGAAAAGCTCACTCTGAAGAAAAAATGATATATTACTTAGATGAGACGTGGATAAATGAACGGTTACACAATCAATAAATTTTGGCAAGATGGGAATATCAAAAATGCTCGCCAAGCATTCAATAAAGGTCTCTCTACTGGTCTTAAACCGCCATCTAGTAAGGGACGTAGGTTAATAATTACCCATATTGGAAGCGAAAGTGGTTTTGTAAACGGAAAGAGTTTCAATATTCGTATCCAAGAAGACAGGAGATTATCACAAAGATATGAATTCCAATGTATTTGAAGACTGGTTTTCGCAGACTTAATACAAGACGGTTCTGCTATTGTAATGAATAACGCAAGCTATCATTGTAAAAAACTACGAGTTACAACCTTGGGTTAGATGAAAAAGGACATTCAATCTTGGATGACCGAAAAAACATTTCATTTCCAAAAGAAAGCGTTAAGAGAGAATTATTAGAACTTGTAAAGCTTGAAGCTTTCAGAAATAAAGACAGTACACAAGTTTCGTCATCGACGAAATAGGAAAAAAACGTAATATTGCTGTTTATCGCCTGCCACCATATTACTGCGAGCTCAACCCGATAGAATTTATATGGGTACAGGTTAAAGATGAAGTCGCCAGGAACAATACGACCTATAAATTAGCCGACGTACAAAACCTTTTTCAAAATGCTATATCTAATGAAAAGAATCTGAAAGAAAATGACCGAAAATGCCTCAAGCATGTATTGAGAGTGAAAGATAAAATGTGAACTGTGGACATGGCAGTGGATGCCACTGTTGAACCTTTAATTATACATGTAAATTTAATTGAGTCGGACAATGATAGTTTTCCCAGCATCTCGGAGATAGAAGATTGGTAATACTTTTTTCATTGTGGTTTGACTTCCTTGTATGTATATTTTTTAATTAACAATGTTTCATTATTAAATATTATTTTTTTCTAATAAATGTTTAAACATTATAAAACTGTTTCATTCATACTATTGTAACCTCTAGAAGCGGAGCCATTTTTATAGCCTCACGTTGGAGCGCTATTTTGTAACGTCTCGTTGCGGCGTTATTTTATATAGCCCCAACTTTCTTTATTTTTAATAAGTATTTTATTTATTAAATAGAAGCTGTTATTTACCCTTTATGTATATCTTAATTTTTGAGAATGAATTGAGTGGATATTAATACTGATAGAGCAGAAACTAGATATAAGCTAGCTCGTTTTGTTTGGAGAGATTAATGATAAGAGATAATTTTTGTACGTCTTTTGAAAATAGTCTCTATAGTTGTTTAAAATTTGGTTGTACTGTTTTTGGGCACCATTCATTTTAGAATAAAAGGAATCTAACTTCAGCTCAAAAAATGAAAAAATACTCAAGACTTTTTAGTTATTAATATAAAATTGAGTTGGGTATAACCCTTACGTCCTGAAAGAAAGAGCAGGAGTTTAGTGAGACACTACACATTTAAATAAAGAAAGGTATATTAACAAAATAAAAATTCCTACTTTTATTGCACTCCTAAAATTACATCTACTAAATAAAAACCCCTTATGTTATGAGAGTGTACACTATTGCATAGAGTCTTTAAGTTAGGATTATTAAGATTTTAATAAGAGGCTTCATAAAACGCGATATTAAAATTGTGTGAAATTAACTCCACGAATTACACGTTTTGAGTGGTCGTTGGAAACACACTTGTAGACAGGAAGTAAGATATTTAAACGGGTGTGCTTATGACTTACTGATTGGTTTCTCTTCGTAGGTTTTCCATAAGTTACTTGGCCTCTCCTGGTGAGATTCTCATAAAAATATTGTCTCAGCCATTACCAATCCTAGTTTCATTTGGGTTGCTAAACACTTTTTGACTCGAAATGCCTGAAGATGAGCAGGATATTTCAAGAAAGGAAAACGGCCTTCAACTTGAGAGCTAGAAACCGTTACTGCACTACTACAATACTGAGGGAAAAAAACACTCTGGCGTGCTAAAGAAGAAAGCCACTACGGCCTACTGGCGGAACAAAGCCGTTACTGCTTCATGGTGGAAAAAGCCCTTCAAAATTCGAAATGGCTGCTTAAATTTCTTTGTCCCTTCTCCTTGGGTCACTTCCCGGCATGCAGATCTGGACGCATTCAATCCGAACTAAATAAGTCAAGTCAGCAACACGCGTTACACACTGCCGGTTTAAATTAAACTGCTCAAAAATTTAAAACACTGTTTTAAGCTACACTGCTCAAAAATTGAAATCACTGCAATAACTATAAAAATGTAATAAAATATAAATTATAGGAAGAAAAACAGTGTCGTAACATGATCTTAAAATCTAGGAAAAAATGAATGTTACACTGTTCGCAAATAATCCGTGTATGTCCAGGCACACCACCACTAGTCAGAACTATTTCAGACTATTTAGCCTCAAACAACAAAAAAATGTTCGTTTTCCTATTTTATTCAAACATAAGAAATTGCGAATATTAGACCGATGCCAGATGGTATTCCGATAAAGTTGTTGAACTGCTGCTTTACAGGTAAAACTCTGGGGCCCTTACTACTGCTTGATGCTAATTTGCATAATTCTACATAATTTATTGCTATCAGTTTCAAATAAATAGAGTATAGTCGCAGCTTTTTGTTTGAAACTCATTTCTTCCCCGTCGATAAAAAACACTGTCACTTTTTTCAGTGAAATTGGGCATCTCATAAAACAAATAACACTGTTACTTTCTTTTATGTTCGAAAAGTACGGTTTATTTTTGGAGAGAGGATGAATTTTCTCATAAGGAAAGACATTAGTTACTTTAATATGTTAGAAAAAAACCGAGACAGTCCTAATCTCAATCTCCCATAAACTGTTTTAGGTTGTTCATTAAACGGACCTAGAAAATGTTTAACTTGGGCATGTAAGGCGTGTAAAAAGAAAACAGTGGCTGTAGATAGA
>CM032448.1:31404537-31412037 GCA_019049505.1 Pachyrhynchus sulphureomaculatus
ACGCTTAAAGTCCTACGGATTCTTCTGGAACAGCTGCAAACCATCACACGATTCCGTTTTTGGTCAAGCGTAAGCAATCGCGGCACCCATCTTACGGATAGCTTTCTCATGTCCAAATGTTTATGCAAAATATTATGTACCCATTCAGTCGAGATGCCCACAGCACTAGCAATCTCACGCACCTTAACTCTTCTGTCATCCATCACCATATCATGGATTTGATCAATGATTTCTGGAGTCGTAACCTCCACAGGCCGTCCAGAACGTTCGGCGTCACTTGTGCCCATATGGCCAGTCCGAAAATTTTGAAACCACTTATAAAAACTGTTCTAATCGAAGGTGCAGAGTCACCATAATGTTTATCAAGCTTCTCTTTAGTCTCCTGAGGCGTTTGCCTTTCATAACAGTAGTGTTTAATCACCACACGAAATTCTTTTTCGTCCATTTCTTGAAAATCACTCGACTTCCTTGATTCACACGAATGCCAAACACAAAGAAATAGACCAATATGGCTGAAACTTGGTGTGCGTTCATTCAAGAGATGCTACTAACTAAACATGACCTCGATACGCGCCGGTGGTGCCATCTCTCGGACTTTGCACGGACTTTTCAAACCAGCCTCGTATATAAATATATATAAATATATATATATATATATATATATATATATATATATATATATATATATAATCATGAATATATATATATATATATATATATATATATATTTATATATATATATATATATATATATATATATATATATATATATATATACGAGGCATGTTTTTTAAGTAAGTACCGTTTTGGAATTAAAAAAAACGTGCAAAGATATCGCTATAATTTTATTTTTGCATGAAAGCCTGTACCTTAATCTACTTTTCTACATAATTTCCGTGAATATTGAGGCACTTGTCATAACGTGGCACCAGTTTTTGAATACCCTCCTCATAAAATTCTGCCGCCTGACTTGTTAACCCACTGTATCACAAATGTTTTGACTTCGTTATCGTCTTGAAGACGCTGACCACCCAGGTGCTTCTTCAAGTGCAGGAACAAATGGTAGTCGCTGGGCGCCAGATCAGGGCTGTATGGAGGATGATCTAGAGTTTCCCATTTAAAAGATTTGATGAGATCTTTGGTCCGATTAGCCACATGTGGACGGGCATTGTCATGCAGCAAAACGATACCCTTACTCAACTTGCCACGTCTTTTGTTCTGGATTGCACGACGCAGATTCTTCAATGTCTCACAATAAGACGCTGCATTGATTGTCTCATTACGAGGCAGAAACTCCACTAGCAATACTCCTTTTCTGTCCCAAAAAAACTGTGCACATGATTTTGCGGGCAGAAATTGTTTGCTTAAACTTCACTTTTTTGGGTGATGATGAATGTCGCCATTCCATGGATTGTTGTTTCGATTCTGGTGTGACGCAGGCCACCCATGTTTCGTCACCAGTAACAATTTGGTCTAAAAAATGTTCACCTTCATTGTGGTACCGCTCAAGGAAAGTCAATGCACTGCCTAAACGTTGGGTTTTGTGCAAATCCGTCAACATTTTTGGAACCCAACGTGAACACAAATTTCCGGTAATTCAAGTTCTCGGTCACAATGCGATACAAAACACTACGAGAATATTGAGGAAAGCAGTCGCACAATGATGAAATTGTAAAGCGTCTGTTTTCTCTCACCTTTTCGTCCACTTTCTGCACCAAATCTTCATTAACGACCGAAGGAGGCCCACTCCGTTCTTCATCATGCACATTTGTGCGGCCATCTTTAAATGCTCTCACCCATTTCCTTACCATTCCATCACTCATAATGTTTTGTCCGTAAACTTCACAGATCTCACGATGAATATCGATCGGTTTTACGCCTTTAGCACTAGAAATCGTATAACAGCCCGTACTTCACAATCGGCGGGACTCACGATTGTCGGAGGCATCTTAAACACTCAGTAAACAACGTATACAATGAAGAATCAGACTGTAATGGCGTCAGTGCGTAGACATGAGATGTAGGTTACCAGCGCGCATGCGCGGAACGCCGACCGTATCACTGCGGCGGCGGAATCGCAAAACGGTACTTACTTAAAAAAACATGCCTCGTATATATATATATACATATATATATATATATATATATATATATATATATATATATATATATATATATATATATGTATATATATATAATGTATATATATATATATATATATATATATATATATATATATATATATGTATATAATATATTATATATATATATATATATATATATAATATATATATATATATATATATATATATATAAATATATATAACGAAAAGAAATAAAACACTTATTATGTATTATTACCACTATATTGCACAAGTTTTGCGACTGCAGTTTTGACCTATGCGGTCATTATCAAGCTACTAAACTGAATTAAATAGACAAGTCATACTAAAATTAAGTTAGGTGGTAGGTATAAAATATTATTATAAAACATTATTATTTAATTCTAGGGTTTATTGATCTTAAGTGGTAGGTAGTAATTTTATGGTTTATGACGGTAAATAGCGGTGAATAGAAAAGGTCTAGTTGGTCGTTTAACAGATTACAGTTTTTTAGTTTTTCCGATGTTTATAAATTTCCAATGATTCTAAGATATTTAATTTGAAACCTTTCTCCGCATAATGTAGAATTTCTGTATTATATAAATCGGGAAAGGGGTGTTGGTTTTCTGTACAGTGGTTTGCAAATGAGGAATCTGTTTTTTGTAGTCTATATGATCTAAAATGTTCTATATATCTGGTTTTAATGTTTCTTCCGCTTTGTCCAATATATATGCTGTTACAGTACGAGCATTTTAACTTATAAACTCCACATTTTTGAATTTTATACCTACCATCTAACTTTAATTTTAGTATGACTTGTCTATTTAATTCAGTTTAGTACGTAAGCTTGATAATGACCGCATAGGTCGAAAACTGCAGTCGCAAAACTTGTGCAATATATAGTGGTAATAATACATAATAAGTGTTTTATATTTATTTCCGTTAAAATGATAAATTACCACATAGTAACGGCCCAAGACGATCAACTATTATATATATATATATATATAAATATATATATATATATATATATATATATATATATAAATATATATATAATAACACATGGGCTGAAAAGTCCCGGGCCTAACAAAGAAAATACGGTTTTTTTGGTTCAAAATTAGCTTTATTCATCAACGTAATCTCCATCAAGAACAACGCAATCATTCCAGCGCCCGCTCTAACATTTCAATACCACTTTTGTAGAACGATTTATCTTTTTGCCTCAAAATAGGCCTCAGTTTCAGCGATAACCTCTTCATTCGTGCGAAATTTCTTACCGGCGAGCATTTTTTTCAGGTCTGCGAACAGCCAGTAGTCGCTGGGAGCCAAATCTGGCGAATACGGTGGATGTGGGAGCAATTCGAAGTTCAATTCATGTAGTTTTGCCATTGTTTTGATTGACTTGTGACACGGTGCGTTGTCTTTGATGAAACAAAATTTTTTTCTTTGCCATATGCGGTCGTTTCTTTGCAATTTCGGCCATCAAACGCTCCAATAACGCCCTATATAATATTCACTGTTGATGGTATTTCCTTTCTCAAGATAGTCGATGAATATTACACCACGCACATCCCAAAATACCGAGGCCATAACCTTTCCAGCCGATTGTTGTGCTTTCGGGCGCTTTGGACGAGGTTCACCAGTTGCTGTCCACTCAGATGACGATCGTTTTGATTCCGGAGTGAAGTGATGGATCCATGTTTTATCCATTGTCACATATCGACGCAAAAATTCCGGTTTGTTACGTTTAAACATGGCCAAACACTGCTCAGAATCATCAACACGTTCTTGTTTTTGATCAACAGTGAGCAAACGCGGCACCCACTTTGAACAGAGCTTTCTCATAGTCAAATGCTCATGCAATATAAAGCCAACACGTTCTTTTGATATCTTTACGATGTCAGCTAACTCACGCAACTTCACTTTTCGATCATTCAAAACGATTTTATGGATTTTTTTTGATGTTTTCTGGTGTTACCGCCTCATTTGGACGTCCACTGCGTTCTGCATCATCGGTGTCTCTACGACCACGTTTGAAGTCAGCAAACCAACGTTTTATTGTTGTTTCTGATGGAGCGGAGTCCCCATAACACTTTTCAAGCCATTGCTTCGCTTGAACGGTATTTTTTCCCATCAAGAAGCAGTGTAAAATTAAAACACGAAATTGTTTTTGATCCATCGTTTTGAAAATAACAAAAGTAGCGTCACTCTTAAGCAAAATAACTCACAAACTAATGAATAGAATATCATGAAATTTTAACAGCTGTCTTTTGAAGGTTAGTATTAACTGAAAAAAAGGTTACTGCAATAAAACTAGCGCCATCTATGTGTTAGGCCCGGGACTTTTCAGCCCATGTGTTATAATATATATATACATATATATATATATATATATATATATATATATATATATATATATTTATATATATATATATATATATATAATATATATATATATATATACCATTTTGCGTCATTTAACACTGATCCTTGAGGTATTATTTTGGGTATCATTAGAATGCTGATTTTCCTACTCTTTCCACATTCGGATTTCCAAAAAGTTTTACTGATTAAAACGGTTTTACTCAATAGAATCGTTTTTACTCGCTAAGCAACGTACTCGTTGCGCGGTATTCATCCCTATAAAAACATATGCAACTGCACTTTCCTATCATTCCTTCATCGGAACTTGAATCGTCAATATCTCTGCTATACCTGCTCACTAATTACGTCATCGGGAAATGGATATCACTCCGGAAGAAACGGCACAAGTCATTGCCCTATTGCAATAACGGCATAGCCAACGTGTAGTCGCTGCGCAATTACACCTGACTCAGTCAGCTGTCTCCAGAGTCTACAACCGTTACCAGGAGACTGGCGTCTTTACACGGAGACCAGGATTAGGAAAAAGAAGGTGTACCTCGGAGCGAGACGTCTACTTCATTGTCAACACAATACTAGGAAATCATCACTAGACCGGTGTTGAGGTCCAGCCGGAGCTCCGACAAATTCGTGGTCGCGCTGTCAGTCATTGGACAGTCAGAAGAACACTTAAAGAAGCTAACCCAACTCCAAAGAGATCGGCTAACGGACATAAATTGAAAACAGATCATCGACAAGCACGACTCAGATTTGCACGAGAACATGTCGACTGGACCTTAGAGAAATGGCTCTCCATTTAATTCTCCAACGAATCTCAAATGTGCTTACATGGCAATAGAGGAAGGAGACGAGTCTATCGGAGGGCTGGGGAGCGCTATGCGCAATGCTGAATTATTGAAACGGTCACCTACGGAGAAGGTTCTGTCATGATCTGGGGAGGCATCTCACTGGATGCCAAAACCGATTTGGTTTTCGTGACTGATGAGATTCATAGCGGTGGATTAACTGCTCACCAATACATCGAGGAGATTCTGCAGGAATACGTTGTTCCTTACGCTGGGTTTGCTGGCGATAGCTTCGTACTAATGCACGACAATGCGAGGCCACACGCTGCTGCATCGGTAAAGTAATAGCTGGCGGACCTGGGAATACCCACATTAGACTGACATGCGCGGAGTCCTGATCTCAATCCAATCGAGTACATATTGGATGAGCTCAAAAGAAGGGTTCGAGCCAGACATCCAGCCCCTGCATCGCTGAGGGATGTAAAGGTTTCGATGGCGGAAGAGTGGGAAGAATCCCACAGACAGTGGTGAAAAAGCTCACCCGCTTCATGAAAAACCGGTTGGAAGGAATAATAAGGGCTAAGGGGGTAATACAAATTATAGATTTTGGTTTCAATCCGTTCGTCTAACAATGAACTTGCACGACGTTTCACCAAAATCTCGTTTAGCATTTTCAAGTGTTCTTGCTGCTGCTGCTACTTGATACTGTGATCTTGCTGCTGCTGCTGCTAGAAGCTAACTGAAACTGAAAAGATTGGACAGCTAAATAAGCGGGATGATGCACTGAATATCTCCACTACATAGAAGGGTCTATTAGCTAAACAAATAACCAAAACATCGAGAAAACACTGATACGGGCACCCAGTCGGCAAACATCGTTGCCTGGACGAACACTCTCGATCCTCCCACCTACAATTTGCGTAGACGCCGACCTATAAAAGATGGCGACCGTAGGTAGCTTCGAGTGGCAGCAGCAGCAGCAAGATACCAATATCAAGTAGCAGCAGCAGCAAGAGCACTTGAAAATGCCAAATGAAATTTTGGCGAAACGTGCAAGTTCATTGTTAGACGAACAGATCGAAGCCCGAGATTTTTATGTAAGGGCTAGATATTTCCGCCAAACCAAACCGTATCTGAAAGGCTGTGTTGCCAACAATACGATTTTCTTCAACAATGTTATATTTCCAAATTTTAGATACAATTAATCTAATAACCAGTCAAAATAATAGATAATACACCGCACCCCTAGTAAAAATAATATTTAACTATAATTAAAAAGATATCGTAAATATTATTTCAAAAACAATGCTTTGATAACGCGCGAGAAAAAGTGCGTTGTCCTCTGGGTCATTGCCCCTTAATAGCTGGCTTTGACGTTTAAGTTAAACTCAGCTGTTTGGGCAAATTTAAAACAGAATTGCAAATTGGTTTTTCTATTAACTTTTCCAAAATTAATACGAAAATGCTAAACGAGTTTCTTGTAACAATTCTAAGGTTTTTTAGTGCTAAAGTGGAAAAACAAGGTGGGTTTAAAAACGTTTTTATTTATTTACCTTAAATATGAATTCTCTCTCCATATACAATATTCTAGCTTGTGCGTTGAACATATCAAAGGCTAATGGAATAATAATGCCAATTGCCGGCTTCAGCCACTGGACGACTCTTATTACAAACCTATGAGCAGTTATGATATTCAAGCAACAGAAAAATGGATCAGGACAAATCCAGGTCATCAAGTAACGCAATATCAAATTACAAGTTTATTTGCAGAGCTGCTATCATTTGCACCACGGTGACAGAAATATCTTTCCCGCACATTTGTTTAAAGCGGCTGAAAATATGAATGTTCTCTCTTAAACAAACTCAAGTAATGAAAGCACATCGATCTTATAATGATGATAATGAAAACAAGCAAATGGCTCAGCAACTTAATGTGGAAAAAGAAAACTCTCCTCCAAAGTTACCTTCGTAGTCTCCAAACAGATTGCCACATTTAAATAGTGAACCGTTTACTTCGAGATTTAACGTTAAAGCTTTAAATAAAACTAACATATTTATGCCCAATACCTAAAAGTACTTTAAAGAGAAAAATTCTGTATAAAAAGCTATGGAAATTACAAAAATATGTTGTAAGAATCATTCATTGCCAAACAGAAGAAAAATACAACTAAACGAAAAGATACATGTGTATGCCGCGGACGATATTATTATTTAATTATTTTTAAAAA
>CM032448.1:31419537-31802037 GCA_019049505.1 Pachyrhynchus sulphureomaculatus
TAAAATATAAATTACACGAAGAAAAACAGTGTCGTAACATGATCTTAAAATCTAAGAAAAAATTAATGTTACAAACTTTCAACCTATTAGCTCGTTCAATTTGTTCTGTATGCACTTTTATCTAAAGTTTTAATTGTGTCTCTCTATGATTTTTACAATGAAAGCGGAAAAACAGCGCGTATGTGTAAAATGAATCGGAAAGCGACTGCAGATATGAAAACTGTCGTCGGACAATTCTGAGTATCTTTGGCGAATTTTCTATCGGTTAAATAATGACCAAAGCTTTGGAACGGGGAGAAATTCCTCTTGCATAAGGATAAAATATAGTTCTCTATGTTCGCATCAGTTTTTGTCAGAGAATTCCTTGACTGTCATCCTCCCACCCCCCTTATTCACCTTATTGGACGCCCTGTGATTTCAGAGTGTTCCCCATATGAAAATGAACCGCTCGGAGACGGTAGGGTTGGGAGCGTCTAAAAAATGTTCGACCATTGGAGAAAGGGTACATTAAGGAGTCATGAAGCCTAAAAGTCACTACTTCAGATTTTATAGCTTTAAATTTTGGATGGTTGTAGCTTCTACTTGATGGGAATTCGTTATAAATATATAATAAAAGACTGTTTTTAGTCAATTTCCACTGGTTTATTTAAATTGCGATGACGCGTTTCGCTGTCGATGCAGCTTCTTCAGATCTACATTTTACACTGAGTGTAATATTTATAGCAATAGTTACATGGATTTCCCCGCAATATGCTTGCGACTTTTTTTTAATAAAAGCAAAAACAGCAGGTCCATTTGATTGAAAGCTGGAATAAATTCGAAAACTGACACTGCAAATTAAATCAAATAAGAAAAAAAAACTACCATCGCTGTTATTGAGGTTTCTAATGAAAATCAAAGGAGGAATGAACTTAATTTTTGAATATTATACTGGTTTAAAGAACCTCTAAATAAATATTTGACGTATAATAGATGTAATAAATATGTATTACGATTATTTATTATGGCTATGTGGGGCTTTTCTTACTAACTTTTGCTGTTTATTTGGTAAATAATGTAAATATTTATTTGAAATAATAATAAATCAGTACAGGGTGCGGCGCTTAAATCAGGACAAATTAAACATTTTTTAAAGGAAAATTTTATTCGTCAAAAAAATTAAAATGAAAAAAAAATCCTTTTGCATGTCAGTTGTGTGACCTATCCAGAGTGGAATTATTCGATGTAACCTCCCTCAGCTGCAATGACCGCCTCTACCCTTGGCCTGAAGCGCTCGCCCGATCTTTTTAAAGCAGGGCTGTCCATATTGGCAAATCCTGCTTCGATAGCGGTGCGTAAAGATGCCACATTAGGGTGTCTGGATTTGTTAGTATGTGGTTTTCACGAAAATCAACAATGACCTATGGTGGTAATGAGCAGAAGCTCCGTCTTGTTGAATCCACATTTGTTCCCTTTCAAAGTTATCAACTTCTTAAAGAAGGTGGGGTAATTCGTTTAGCAAAAAATTTAGATATCTAGGCCCGTTAAGCGGTTCGCGGAAAAAATATGGACCAATAATTCGAAAATTTAATATTCCACACCATACATTAAGCGACCAATGGTTTTGGTATTGAACTTCCTGGACCCAAAATGGATTAATTGTTGAATAATAATGCATGTTATGGCTGTTAACTGCTCCATTACTGTGAAAAGTAGCTTCATCAGAAAACATTATTTTGGATAAAAAATTTGGATCGGCCTCTATTGCTCCATTCATGGAGGTAAAAAAGTTTACTCGTCGTTCAAAATCACGGTCTAGAAGTTCTTGGTGTAGTTCCATATGAAAGGGATGATACTTGCATGTTCTCGTGTTGCGTTTAGCCGTAGATTGGGATGTGTCAGATAAGTCAGCTAGTTTTTTTTTTTTTTTATGTGTCTAGCACACGTGCTGCAGGGAAGAAGTCCCTAAAGCGCTACAGGAGCGACACGTGTGCGGAAAAAGCGATTCACATTGTTCTTGAATCGCTGTAAATTGTACTCGGTGGGAAACACAGTACTGGGCAAATTATTCCAAAGGGATGATGTTCTCCATATAAAAGACTGCTTGAAAAGCATTGTACGAGGAGCAACAAGCTGAACCTCATACGGATGTGAAGTATTAGCGTGACGTGTACTTCTAACATGCACCGCTCTGGGAGGAATTAAGCGGGCCACATCTTTCGAACACTATCCATGAAAATACTTGTAGAATAGGCTCAAGTCGCCAACCGTTCTTCTATGTTCCAGCGAATCAAGGCCACCGGTCAGTTCCGGGTCTCCAAACAGACGAACAGCTCTTCTCTGAACAGAATCCAACAAATGCAGTGTATGTTTGGGAGCGGAGCCCCAAACATGGGAGCAGTATTCCATAGTTGGTCGAATTTGAGCTTTGTAAAGAATTAACAGTTGTTGGGGAGTGTAAAGCTTTCTGGTTCGAAATAATATTCCCAACTTTTGAGAAGCTCTCTTTGCTATGCCTGCAACATGTTCATGCCAGGACATATTTGCTCCCAAATTAACGCCCAACAAATTGAGTGACAATGTTAGAGGAATGGAGTGCCCCTACATAACTACGTTGGGTTAACAGCATCGTTAACTTTTTTAGAAAAAATTTCTTCCAGATGAATGACTTCCTGCTGTCTGCGGATATTTCGTCTGAGTAGCCGATGTCCGAGCGCTCAAAGTGAATGAAGAGATAAGCGTACTGTCATCTGCAAAGCTGTAGATTGGATTCTCGGTCTTTTCCAACAGATCGTTAATGTTGATGGCTGCTGACCTGGGATTATTTTCAACATAAAGTAAAATCCCCATTTCTTTTTGCCCATTGGTAACATTCTGGTTTACTACTTTCCGTTTTGTATAGTCAACGCTACCACTACCATCAAACCATTCCATTAAGCACTGAAAAGATTTTCTAGATGGTATACGTCTATTAGGGTACTTCACTCCATAAAGCCTTACTGCCAAAAGACAATTTTTTCCCGCCTCGCCCAGTATATAAACCATATCAATTAATTCATTTTTAGGAAAATCCATAACTATTACGTACGTCACTTACTACAACAAATTAAACTATTTTTACTTGCTTAATAGACATGTCAAAATTTGACAATGCCTACATTTTTGTTGCACTGCTCTAAATTAACCACGTAGATTGTAATGTCAGCATGTAGAATAAGTGCTTCTTACTTTGTTCAGAATGACAGAGGCCGCAACCGCAACTGTCAATTCGGAGCAAAATGTGAATATAATTGAGATGTTACAAAGTTTTGACGGGTATAACCAGAGAAACTGCTTTCAGAAGGATGGGCTAATATTACACCCTTCAAACACATCTCTGCCAATTATTTGAGAAGTATTACCGAATAAACCGATTTCTAAAAGAGGTGACGTAAGTTGTCCTCCACGCAGCCCGAATTGACATCGATAGATTTTTTTATATGAAGGATAATAAGAATTAACCCTTGCTATCTTATGGAGCAAATAAAGAAATTTTGCAACGCTTATTTTTCACATTCCTTTGTCATTATTAGCTCAAGCATGAGCAGTATTAACGCGAAGGAATTGTAAAGTTAGGTTAGTATTCATCTTCTATAAACTTAGGGGATTTTTTTCCATTTATGTCATGGTTAAGCACACTTGTTATTAGTATTTGATTGGTCAACACAAGTTTCTAAATTAAAATTGTGTCCAGCAGGTTTCTGTCACTTCCTTCAATATTTCCAATATGAAAGTGAGATAAATATAATTTCAATTGAAATTGGCACTACACACACTGTAATACTATTATGCCAAAGATTGCAAAATCTCAACATAATCCAAACACCAATTAACAGTTGTCCGTATTATTTGCAATAAAAGATTATCATTTTTATTTCACTGTATTTTCTTAATGGTTTGTATACCTAAGTAGGAAAAAAATACAGGCCCTACCATAATAGCGATCAGAATAACGAACTACAAATAACCTCTGTTAAAAGTTCCTAAATAAGGGAAATCGTTATCCTTAATAAAGGATTCTCTTATTTTGTTTTAATACTGTGCAAACTCCGAATGGTGGGCGCATGCTTCAAATAACGATAACAGCTGAGCCCTTATATTTAATTTATTCCCTTTACTACGCGCCAAACGGTGGGCGCATGCTTCTAATAAAGATAAAGACAGTTGCCAACCAAAATAAGCATTGCAAAACCTGTTTAATGTCTTGTTATCCGTTAGCGTTGTCCAAGTATCGAAACATATATTTATATTTTACGGTACTTTTTAGACAACTAGATACTGCTGCTGCCATAGATATTATTGCATTTCTACAATAACGACTATCTGTATATAAGTTGCCTGTCTGCCAACAGCAGTCGGCTTTTCCAAGCGGTCATCCCTTCTTGTACTAACGAAGGTCAGTGTAGATCAACGTTGAGCTTACTGTAATAATTAATAAACAACCGACAACTTCAGAAGGCGATATCCACATCCTTGAATATTTAACATTTACGCAGCTACATTTAACGAAATGGCGTATTTGATGGATCCTATAATTTGTTAAAAAATATCCCAACGTAAAGAACACCCTATACTAACATAAAATTAATTACTTAGCTAATAAATAAGTAAATAAACATCCGTTATACTCAAATAAAATTAGAGCAATAATCCCAAAATCTCAATACAAAATACCAATTTGCTTCCCGTATTTACTTACAACCAGGGAAATTAATCACCGGTGTTGATTTACCGAATAATTAACGGTTTTCAGAAAATTACTGTGTCGCTTCTCGGTTACAAGACGCGTTCCTGCTGATGACAGCTTGTCTCAGCAGAGACCATGAATATTCTGTTAATCTGTGAAATGATACAGAGGAAAAATGCAGTGTTTTATTTCATTTAAAATTTATTTTTTAATAATAAGGAAAACAACTGTTTATTTTTAAGTGTTTGGTGTTACAACAATCGATAAGACTACCTTTATAATGAAGTTTAAGAAGTTCCGTGGGAACTGTGATAGTTAGAGCAGTTTAAGGGAGTTATTTCAGGGGTAGACAACTAGGATTTCTTTGGTTCGTTTACTAGACGCTGAGCATCCCCACAACAACTACTAGTACAACATACTACTCAGTATGTATCACCACTACACCAAACACATTATTTTTGCTCTCGACGCGCATTTCGCTAACCATGTTAGCTTCAGCAGGAGCAATGATTAACTAAAGCCAAACTTCAAATCTACCTTATTTATACTTAGCTTGACATCTGAATTACTGAAACGAAACTATTTACATGGACGAGGTCATCAGTTTTGGTCAAGTAACTAGTAGAGGGGACTAGAAGGAATAGGCTTGTTACACCGCGAACAACGCTTTTTAAGCAGTCTTTTGTATGGAGAACATCATCCCTTAGGAATAATGTGCCCAGGGCTGTGTTTCCCACCGAGTACAATTTACAGCGATTCAAGAACAACGTGAATCGCTTTTTCCGCTCACGTGCCGTTCCTGGAGCGCTTTAGGGACTTACCTGCAGCACGTGTGCTAGACCCATAAAAAAAAAAGATCCTCTGACTTTATTTAAACTACTTTTACATTTTAGAGTTTCCATACTTTCGTATGCATTCAACAATCTCCTATCAGATACATCTTTAATTAATCTTAGATTATCTAATCTTATAGTATGATCAGTTTCAAGGGCATGTTCGGCATTGTTAGACTTTTCTGTTCCACTGTATTTTAAATGGGCTAACGATTCTTTAAATCGTGTTTTAATTGACCTTCTAGTTTACTCAATAGGCTTTATGTCGCAATTATTACAACTATTTCATAAATCCCACGCTGTCAAAATTAAAAATTTTGTCTTTGGGATTTCGTAAGATATTCCTCAAATTGTCTGATGTCTGATAGACTAATGTGTGGTGAGAACAAAAGATAATTATCATTTCTAGATATTTTAATTATCAAAAAAATAATAAGTTAGAATTTGATATTTATGGAAAAGACACAGTAACAGATAGATATATTCCCAATGATACATTTCATTGCAAGCAATATAAATTAGCCGCATTACATTTTTTAGTCGTTTGGTCACTTTTCCTCTTAATAGAGTAAACTTCAATAATGAGAGGAATTGTATTAGAAATATAACTAGAGTTAAAGGTTATGACGATGACTTAATAAACAAGTTAATAAATGGACATAAGTTCAGGTTAATTATTCAGAATTCCATCTTTTTACACGTGAAGCAAATACGACCAAGTATGTCTCCTTACCATATAATCTGAAATACTTCGGGGGACTCAATAAGGTGTTTAATAAGATAGGCCTCACCTTAGTCTATAAGACATCAGACAATTTGAGGAATATCTTAGGAAATCCCAAAGACAAGATTCTTAATTGTGCGGAAAGTGGGATTTATGAAATTAATTGTAATGATTGCGACAAATGTATGTGGGGCAAACTAGAAGGTCAATTAAAACACGATTTAAAGAATATTTAGGCCAGGGTGCTCAAACTTGAACTGCTGGCGATCTACCTCAATATTGTTAGACTACGATCGATCGACTCTGAGAGGCTGCAAGTAAGTGTGATGCAGGATTGTCGTCTAGGTAGGGTGTATCGTGGCATAGATATTAGTTTTCCGCACAATATGCATTTTTTTAGTCAAGGTAAGTGTAGGTCTGCTCTAAAATGTCAATGAAAAAACTCATAATTATTCAAAATTGCGAGTTTATTGGTTCTTACAAAACAAACGAGTTCTAGTGTCTAAACTTAACTAAAGAGTGATTTTGGATGTTGAAGCGTGGCACTGCATGTCCTCAGCATACTTTTCATAAGATGGTACGTAATTACCGAGTGCTAATCGCAAGCATGATGTCATATGTTCGTCAGTTAGTCGATTGCGATATTTTGACTTAATTATCTTCATTTCAGAAAATGCAGACTCGCACAAGTAAGTTGACCCAAACATTGCCGTCAGTTGAAGGGCGATTTGCCTTAGATTCGGATATTTATCTTCAGATATAAAACACCAGAATTTTGTATCAGATGCTATCAGATGCTGTGGCTTTGAGATGTATATCTGCACTAACTCATTTTCAACAGAACATGAGTCCATGTTAAACTGACTTGCTATTTCAGTAGCTAATTCCTCAATGTTTTTACACGAAAAAGGATAACTCATAAATGATGCAATATTTGCCAATTTACTGAAATCATAAAAACGTATTTCGAATTGGCCCAAAATATTTGATAATTCTGCCTCATAAATATCATAATTCAACTGAGGAATCTTTGCTTTCAAAGACGGAAAATTTTTCAGATCCTTTCTTTTCAGTTGATCTATCATAAGTTGCAATTTACTTTTGAATGCGTTTATTGCGCTAATCATCTCAATAATAGTTTTTCCTTTACCTTGAAGCTCCAAATTAATGATGTTTAAATGCATTATGATGTCTGTCAAAAATGCCAAATCAGTCAGCCATTTTCCGTTTTTCAGCATCTGAGTGTCATCACCTCTTTCGTCCAGAAAAGCTGTTATTTCGGGCAATAATTCTTGAAACCTTTCTAGGAATTTTCCGCGACTCAACCACCTGATATCCGTGTGAAGAACTAAATCAATGTGTGACTCACTATCTTCCAACTGCAATTTAAAGAGCCGTCGTTGCAAGCTACGGATAGAATTCACAATTTTTATTGCAATGCCCATAATCTCCTCCATGTTTAGAACTTTTGAACACAAAACTTGTTGATGTATAATGCGATGGAAGGAGAAAAATGAAGGGAAATCATCATTAGCTCGACACAATGCCACAAAACCGTTTTTGTTTCCAATCATTGCTGGTGCTCCATCGGTTGTAATGCACACTAGTTTATATATTGGTAGCTTGTAGTTTGTTACAAAATTGAAGAAAACGTCATATATATCTTCGCCACGGCTCTTTCCTTTCAGAGGAATCGTTGTCAAAAACTCTTCCTTAGCCGACATGTCATTGAATACCATTCGAATAAAAATACACAGCTGGGCAGTGTCTGTCATATCGGTGGATTCGTCGAACTGTAAAGAAAAGTATGTACATTCCATGATATCATGTTTTAGTTTATCTGCCATGTCCTGACTCATGACTTCAACACGCCTTGTGACAGTCGGACGAGATAACTGAAGTTCTCTAATGGCAGACATAATCTCTATTTTATTTTTAAAATCTCCAAATAAAGTCTCACCAGCTTCAATAAATGCTTCCTTCACAACCAATCCATCATCAAATGGTTTCTTGTGTTTCGCCAATATATGAGATATTTTAAATGACGCGATCGTTGCAGCTTTTGATTATTTGGCTGGTCTTGTGAACATGGTTTGTTCTTTTTTCAAGCAAGTTATCAAATCACGTACTTTTCGTTTTCTTAATTCAATCTGTGACGGAAAATCCTTTTCATAGTTTTTATGAACCGTTTTATGATGCCTCTCTAAGTTCCCACGCTTAGGTATTGCAACTGACGCACGGCAAATGAGACAAATGCACTTATCCTTTACCATACAAAAGAAAAATTCTTCCTCCCAATCGTTATTAAAATGATAAGTTTTACTTTTCTTCGCCGCACTCATTTTGGACTATTTATTAATAAACTTTGTATCGATGTATCGCCTTCAAGTTACAACTCAGACTGACTCCTATTCCTGCAAGCGCAACATTTATATCGGCGCGAACGAAGTCGCGAATGTTCCCGTCAAACACGCCGCCCGAAGTTTCTAGAAAAATCGGCAAGAATCAAAAACGCGGCTTTTCTTTGACAAGTACCGCGCGTTCCTTTGATAAAGCCGCCTTTTGCCACTAGCAGGGGATTATTACGATAAAAGAAAGTGATGAGGGGATTATTCTGGCCTAATTGTGGATCGAATAAATTTTAGTAGTTTATTCATTACATTTTGTTTTAGTTACCTAAAACAAAATCTGTGAATAGTTCTATATCGGAATTTTTTTCTCGAGATCGACTCAAAAAGCACTCGCGATCGACTTGTCGATCGCGATCGACCGTTTGAGCACCCCTGATTTAGGCCATTTATAATACGGTAGAAAAAAAGTCTAGCATTGCCGAACATGCCCTTGAAGCTGATCGTACTGTAAGATTAGATAATCTAAGATTAATAGAAGATATATCTGATAGGAGATTGTTGAAAACAAGTAAAAGTAGTTTAAATAAAGACAGAGTGCCTATTCCTTATAGTCCCCTCTACTGGTTACTTGACCAGGACTGATGGCTTCGCCCATATAATTAGTTCCACTTGAGTAATTCAGATGTTAGACTAAGTATAAATAAGGTAGATTTATAGTTTAGCGTTAGTCAATCATCGCTCCTGATGAAGCTAACATGGTTAGCGAAACGCGCATCTAGAGCAAAAATAAAGTGTTTGATGTAGTGGTGATATATACTGAGTAGTGTCATTGTGCCAAAGATTCCACATTGCCAAAATAGTACAACATAATAATTACTATTCTACTCTCTTCTTTCATAATTTTTTTGCTTCAGGGTGACTATAGCTATTTTATAATTATAAGAATTCAAAGGGTATTTCTTTAATGTAGTTTTAGGTAGTTTTGAAATTTTTAGACATACCTACCCAGTAGTTTACGAAGAACAATGAAAATTGCCGATGCGTAAGAATGTATCACCAGTGCCTTAACCAGCTTGCAGCTCGTTATTTTTAAGAAAAGATTAATCAGTTAATCAATCATGTGGGTTAATATCAACAAGTTAAAGGCACAGATACATAATAAATGCAAGAATGTGTATGGACGAGTATTCTAAATTTAAAATAAAAAAAATCGATAAGTATAAATTAACTTAAACATCTTCAGTAAAATTAAAAAAGTTGTCAGAATGCACATCAGTTGAAATGATAAGGGATTCTAAGTTTGTTCCAAAGGTTAGTGAGGGGTCACATTTTTTGTTCGTCTTTAATAATGTGATTTATGTCGTTTACCCAATCTTCGCTGTTCAAGGCGTAGGGGGTCAGTCATCTCGGACAGAAATTTTTTTTGTGTGCCTTTGTAGTTATAATACTGGTGGATATTTATCAAGGAAACACACCTTGTGGTTTTTTTTGACAGAAAATATTTTGGATGTCTACGTAGATAATATTGTAAATAGTTTTTTTTTATGGCCATGGTACATGTACTGCAGGGAAATCTCTAAAGCGCTGCAGGAGCGACGCGTGTCTGGAAAAATCGATTTACGTTGTTCTTGAATCGCTGTAAATTATACTCGGTGGGAAATACTGGGCGAATCATTTCAAAAGGTATGAGGTTCTTTATATAAAAGACTGACCTTTATGCCTTTATACGGACGTAAAATATCAGCTCGACTTGTATTCCTAGCATGTACCGCTTTGGGAGGAATTAAGCGTGCCACATCCGTCCAACACTTTCCACCAAAATATTTGTAGAATTGACTCAAGTTGCCACCTTTCTACCTCAGTAGGGATTTTACCCTTTTTCCATATCCTCAAGATATCCTGTCGTAATACCCGTCAACGTTGTCCAAGTGCCGAAACATACATTTTTGTATTCCACAGCACCTTTTAGACAACGCAGATATATATATATATATATATATATATATATATATATATAAATATGCAACGTCTCTCTGTCTGTCTGTCTGTCCGTTAGTGTGCTTATCACTGGAGAACCACTTATCCGATTTACGTACTTTTTTTTTAAAACATACATATGTTCTCTGGCCACGTTATAGGCTATATTTTATTACGATAGGTAGCATAAAGAATGAGCAGTGACGTAAAATAGTGAATGAAGTCGGAAAAAAAGTTTGCCGCTAGCGCGCTTCGTTGCAATACACAACCTATACCATTAAATATGCAACAATATTATGTAGCAGAGAATATCTATAATCTATAATCTATAATATATAAAATGCAATATCTCTCTGTCTGTCCGTCTGTCCATTAGTGCGTTTATCACGCGAGAACTACTTATCCGATTTACGTGTCTTTTTTTAAATTCATACATAAATTCTTTGGCCAGGTTATATAATAATAATCTATATCTATAATATATATAAAATGCAACGTCTCTTTGTCTGTCTGTCTGTCCGTTAGTGCGCTTATCCCTCGAGAACCACTTATCCGATTTACGTGATTTTCATACATATGTTCTCTGACCAGGTTATAGATATATATTTTATTACATCTATAATATATATATAAAATGCAACGTATCTCGGTCTATCTGTATGTCTGTCCGTTAGTGCGCATATCACTGGAGAACCACTTCTCCAATTTTCGTACTTTTTTTTTTAAACATACATGTGTTCTCCGGCCAGGTTATAGGCTATATTTTATTACGATGGGTAGCATAAGGAATGAACAGTGACGATAATAGTGAATGAAGTCGGAAAAAAGTTTGCCGCTAGCGCGTTCTCTTGCAATACACAGTCTAAAATATTAAATATGAAACAATATTATGTAGCAGAGAATATCTATACTCTATAATATATATAAAATGCAGTGTCTCTCTGCCCGTCTGTCTGTCCATTAGTACGTTTATCACGCGAGAACCACTTATCCGATTTACGTGTCTTTTTTTAAATTGATACATATATTCTTTGGCCAGGTTATATAATAATAATAATAATAATCTATATCTATAATATATATAAATTGAAACGTCTCTCTGTCTGTCTGTCCGTCCGTTAGTGCTCTTATCACTGGAGAACCACTTATCCGATTTATGCATACATATGTTCTCTGGCCAGGTTATAGACTATATTTCATTACGTTAGGTAACATGAGGAATAAGCAGTGACGATAATAGTGAATCAAATCGGAAAAAAAAAACTTTACCGCTAGCGCGGTCTCTTGCAATACACTGCCTAAACCACTAACTATGGAACAATATCATGTAGCAAAGGATATCTATAATATATATAAAATGCAACGTCTCTCTGTCTGTTTGTCCGTTTGTGCGCTTATCACTGGAGAACCACTTATCCGATTTACGTGTTTTTTTTTTAAACATGCTAAACTATTAAATATGGAACAATATCATGTAGCAAAGAATATCTATAATATATATAAAATTCAATGTCTCTCTGTCTGTCTGTCTGTCTGTCTGTCCGTTAGTGCGTTTATCACTGGAGAACCATTTATCCGATTTACGTGCTTTTTTTTAAAACATACATATGTTCTCTGCCCAGGTGATAGGATATATTTTTTATTACGGTGACATAAGGAATAAGCAGTGACGATAATAGTGAATCAAGTCAGAGAAAAGTTTGCCGCTAGCCCGTTCTCTTGCAATACACTGCCTAAAGCATTAAATATGGAGCAATATCATGTAGCAAAGAATATAATGTATATATAAAATGCAACGTCTTTCTGTTTGTCTGTCTGCCTGTCTGTCTGTCTCTCCGGTACTGCGCTTATCACTTGAGAACAACTTATCCGATTTACGTGTTTTTATAAAATTATACATATGTTCTATATAATTCGATATAAGCCTAGATAATGGGAGATAAGGTGAGATAATGGAAGATAAGGAGAAACAATGGGAGGTAAGGAAAAATAATGGGAGATGAGCAGAGATAAGCCTAGATAATGGAAATTAAGTAGAGATAATGGGAGATAAGGAGAAATATTGGGAGATAAGGGGAAATAATGGGAGATATTTTGTTACGTTGGGTAACATAAGGAATAAGCAGTGACGATAGTAGTGAATCAAGTCCTCTCAAGTCCTCCACGCGAGCGGAGCCGCGGGCCCGGCTAGTATATATATATATATATATATATATATATATATATATATATATATATATATATATATATATATATATATATATATATATATGAGCAAAATTAAGTGATTAGATTTTTATATTTATGATTAGTATATTTTACACATCGTAGTATGTCTTTATAACAAAGACTACATTTACAGTATATGAAATTGACCAACATCAATTCAAAAGAAAAAAAAATTAACAGAAAGAAACAAAATTTTAATTTAATTGCTTTCAATCAACTTTTAGGAAATACTAAATAACGAGGTCGATATTTAATCCAAAAACCTTAATTTTCTTTTACAGAAAGTAACGTTTTCTGCATATTCTGGCCGACCGTGTCACAATATTGAACTAGTATATTTCTCTAATATTCTTTTACACGATTTCATAAAACACTAATATTTAAAGGGAGTGAAACATACTTTTTCAGTAGTTTATTTTTCAGAAAAAAAAAAAAAAATTTTTAGGACTCTAAGCTAGTCCCTCTAAAACTAGAAGAAACAAGGGTTTTGATAACTTTGGCTACCTTTCCTTAGAATCATTGTCGTACTGAAATGCCATCATTTAAACGGTCTCATCAGTATACATCCGAATACTCTTTTGATTCATATTTCCTTCAATTCATGTGTGTCGGTCGACTACAAACGCTGTGAAACACTCCACACTCGAAGATTACGTCCACCATGTTTTACAGACTGGGTGAAATCTGTTGCCTGCAGCGGTTTCCCCTGTCCTTTTCGGCTCCACTGGCGCCCATCAGTGAAACACATATTAATCTTAATTTCATCGGAGAAAACAACTTTTTAGTTAGAAGTTTATTTTTTTTATTCTCAACAACTCAAAATTTTGAAGAGTTCAGCGCACAGTCCACTTACTACGATTTTATTACTATTCAAAAGTATTGTCGCTCCAGAAGCTGAAAATGCTTCACCTGAATTCAGTTATTGTAACTCCTTTCAGGTATTCGTCATATATTGCTTCACCCTTCTAATTTTTTTTTTCGTTCTCTAAATTGACTTATATGATGTATCTCCGCAATATTTATCCTAATTGTACCATTTTGAAACAACTATTTTACTAGTTTCACAACACCTCATCGAATTCGGTTCCAATGTTGAAAAACCGAAAAATAAAGAAAAATTATATATATATATATATATATATATATATATATATATATATATATATATATATATATATATATATATATATATGTATTTTTTTTTTTTTTTTATTGGTCTGGCACACGTGCTGCAGGGAAGTCCCTAAAGCGCTCCAGGAGCGGCACGAGTGCGGAAAAAGCGATTCACGTTGTTCTTGAATCGCTGCAAATTGTACTCGGTATATAGATATATATATATATATATATATATATATATATATATATATATATATATATATATATATATATCATATATATACATAAATATATTTATCGTTGACCCCCCGCCTCAGAAGGGATTTTACCCTTTTGCCATATCCCAAGGATATTGGCGAGGATGTCGTAATACCCGTCAATGTTGTCCAAGTGCAGAAACATACATTTTTGTATTTTACAACACTTTTTAGACAACGCGGTAGTGCTGCCACGGACGTTATTGCATTTGTGCAAACAACTACTACCTATGTACGGAGCCAGGCCAAATATACTTAAATAAATTAATAAATAAGTATACCGACCTGCCGGATTGAACCCTCGACCTTCTGCACCGTAAACAAAGTACTACGCTACGGAGCCACAAGCCGCCACAAAGTAAATACTTTTTTCATTTCTAATGATAATTTTCAGTCACAAAGTAACTGAGGCCTCAATAAAATATTGGTTTAAATAGCTTAATTTTACAATTATTAGTTTTAAACTGAAAAATTTTTATTATTTGCTTTCATAATAAATACAGAATTAACTTCGCATACAATAGATACCTAATATTAGCACGGTGTCGTTGGTGGAGGTTTAGGAATACAAACGCCCATTTTATTGGCACATTGTTCTGGAGGGCAAAAGCATCCGTAGACAACATACATAGGACAAATTGTAGAATTACATCTATTTATACAGGGATTGCTAGGTCTGAAAAAATTTAACTGAATTAGTTTATTATTAAAGTATTACAAAGGCCGCTCAAAAATTCCATGCAATAATTAACAGCAAATTTGATCAAAACCTTTTTATTTATTTTGAACAGTCTCCTTTGTGGGCTATACACATAGCCCATTGCTCATCTTTACATCATCCTGGTAGTACCTCTTCGTTCATCAAAAATTTCTTTTTTACCAGCCATTCCTTCATGTTTGGAAATAGATAGTCGGATTGTATCTCTTCTTCTTCTTCTTCTTTCTTATATGATGGGTCATATAAGTAGGCATATAAGTGCCTGTTTTTTCCCCATTAAGCCTCTTCCGACGTGGACGTCCAGCATTCCTTCCACCTTTTCAGAGGTCTGCCCCTAGTTGTTCTACCGCAGTATTTATTGAGTTTGGCCCTTTTTACCAGTCTGTTGTCGTCCATTCGATCTACGTATTTATTCCATTGTTTTCTTCTAGTTCTGGTCCATTTGGATATTTCTTGGATCTTACTTAAGTCTTGTAAATCTTTGTTGCGGATTCTGTAGTGGATAGTTTTTTCATGTATATCCCTAATCACCTTCATTTCTGTTGTCCTCATCATTTATGCTGTTTTACATGTAATAACTCTTGTTTCTACAGCATATGTGAGGATCGGCCTTACTGTTGTATATTCTTATTTTACTTTCCACTGTGAGATATTTATTTTTCCATACTATATCCATCAAACAACCTGCCATTAGTGATGCCTTAATAGACTGTTGTTTTATTTCTCTATTTAAGTCTCCGTAGCTTGTTATCATTATTCCCAGGTATTTAAAAGTTATTAACCTGTTCAATAATTCTTCCTTGGATCTCCGGCTTGCATCTTAATAATTCTTTTTAGGCTACCATACATCTTTTTCTTGGTGTTTAGTTTTCTCGCGTCCAAAATGAAGGCATGAAAGATCTTCTGAAAGTTGTACTCAGAATCGGTGATGAGGATTGCATCATCTGCGTAGCAGATTGTATGGAAATGTGTGTTGCCCATTTTATATCCTCTAGTTTTTGGAAGATTCTCCACAATTCTGTCCATGATGAGGTTGAAGATAAAAGAACTAAGTGAATCGCCTTGTCTTATTCGGGCGTTTATTTTTACTTAATTGCTCAGTAGATGTTCCACTTTTATATCTGTTCTACATTCTGTGTTAATATCATGTATGATTTTTATTAGCTTCTGGTTTGTCTGCTATTCCTGTAATAATTTTATAATATCTGCTAATTGTACTCTATCGAAGGCTTGAGTCATGTCGACGAAACACATGTACGCAGGTTTGTTAAACTCTTTAGCTTTTTCCATTATCTGCCTCACTATAAATATGGTATCTATGGTCGATCGATTTTTGCGAAATCCCTGTTGTTCCTCTCTTATTTGAATATCCTTACTCATTTCTTCCAGTATGGTGAGACTTTTCTATTTTTAAGACTTCTTATAATTCTTTCTGTCTGTTCTAAAGTTATTTTTAGATTTATTTCTTCCACTTCTTCAAGTATGGTTTCATTATTTTTTTCTTCTTTATATAATTTCTCAAAGTATGTTTGCCATTCTTGAATTGTAATTTTATTAGTTTATTCCGTGTTTTATATTAACTTTGTTCCGTCTTAACATTTTCTAGACCTTCCTTTGAGCGCCAGACAGATCACTTTCCATCCCTTTAGTAAATGTCTCCCAATATTCTTCTTTAATTTGTTTTCTTCTTCTATTCATTAAGTTTCTTTCTGCGATATATGCGTTCCAGCTGTCTTGGGTTTTGTTGTATATGTAATGTATATATGCCTCCTTTTTCTTCTTTGCCAGCACCTTTATTTCTGGCGTGAACCAAGATGTTTTATTTGTTTTGATGATGTTTACTCGTCTCTAGCCTAAGGTTTCCTTTGCTGCGTTAATAATGTTTTGTTTTAAGAATGTCCACTATTGGTCTATGATTTCTTGTTCGATTGAGTGTAGGGTTATTTTTTCTCTCAAGCAGTTCTCATATAATTGTTTTGTGCTTTCGGTGTCGAAAGATTCGATGTTATATTTGTTAACGTATATAGGTGTTTGTTTCGGTGGGTTTTTATTTTAACTCTAAGTTTGCATAGGAGCAATTTGTGATCGCTACCTACATTAGCCGAATTCAGCTTTCATACATCTACTATTGTTTCTGGCATAAATTTTCTATTGATTATAATATAATCTATTACTAATTGTTAGCCTCTAGAGTTTTACCAAGTATATTTGTATTTCATATCATGTTTGAAAAAGTATTATTAATTATTAAGGTGTTTAGAGCACAGAAGGATTTCGACATATCGCGATTATTATTTGTCTCTTCTTCGTTAAATCTTTGTGTTGTGTTTGTCAGTTCTTCGTTGCCTATTGTGTCTAATTTGGCGAATATGGTGGGTGAGGAAAAAATTCATACCTCAGTTCCACCAATTTTTTAGTTGCCAATTCAGATGAGTGTGCTTTCTTTGCAAGATTGGGAGTTTTCTTCTTTACTTTTGCATTTAACTGATCCAACAGAAATTTGTAGTAAGCGCCTGTAACTGTTTTCTACTAAAATAATGATTCTTGCATCCCGAGAAATAGTCGTCATGACCTTTCGTACTGACGGGGCAGCTTTTAATTTGTCGGAGACAAATTTTCACCCATTATTGCGACTGCTTTTTGCTTTCTGGTTAGTAAGGGTCAATCCAAGTTTTATATACAGTAATAAATTTTTGCAAAAATTTGTCCGGATTTCTTTGATAGAGTTTTGCCAACACACAACCTGATACGTTTATGTTTCTGATCGATACAGAGAAATCGCAGTACCCCCTTGCCGCCAACTCTCTCATGTGTAGGTATTCACAAAGGTATAAAGGCCATAGCGATTTCAATCACTCACCTTCAATCTTTTGTCATGTAACACCATATGAGTTTTGGTGATTTTTTCTAGCATAGTGATATTAGATCGCTTTTCGAAACATTCTCTGTGGTTCGTGCTCATATGGCCTGTTCGAAAATGTTCATAAACCGTCCTAATCGAGGGTATCGATTCCTCATTGTATTGCTTTACTTTTCTAAACTATTTTTTTAACAATAAAGGGTGATAACGACATGAAATTTCTTTTTGTTCATATTGACTAAGTAATACTTGCAAAGTTATAATCGTAATTAAATGAGACTTGTTCAATTGTATGATAAAACATCTAACTACCCTTAGCAGCACGGAGTTTTTACACGAGTCTCGTATATTAATAAACAAACTACTGACAATATTTCTTAATTTAAAACAATTAATTGGACAGTTTCGATTCCGAAAAGGAATCTACTGGTCCAGTGCTATAAAGATATAAACGTAGATGTATATGCGTGTTTTATAGATTACAATAAAGCTTTCAACTGTGTGATATAATAAAAATTAATAAAAATTTTAGAAATAACGAATATAGATAAAAGAAATCTAAATGTCATAAAAATTAGTACAGTAGAAATTTAAAAATTAGGCTGGAAATATGCGAAACCATAAAAATAACCCAAGGTGTATTATTTCACATCTTTTGTTTAATCTTTATTCTGATGATGTGTTTAGTGAAGCCATATATGAATCCATTGAAGAAATAACAGTTAAAGGCAATACACTGAACAACATACGGTATGTTGGTGATACTGTTGTATTAGCAAATAATATCAAAAATCTCCAGCAACTTATCAATCGAGTTGTAAAAGCCAGCAAAAGATTTAGATTAACTACGTATATAAGAAAAACCAAGTGGATGGTAATAACAAAGAAAAATCTACCATCAGAATTCCTCGAAATCGAGGACAGTACTACAGAATAGGTCCCCAAATTTAAATATTGGAAACTAATATAAATGAAAAGTGGGATCCAAGAAGAGAAAAAGATTCTAGAAATGAACAGGACCAAGTTACCTACATAAATACGAATACATTTTTCCAGCGAACAAGTCTCAGTCTCGAACTTCGAATAAGAATGGAGAGAGCGTATGTATTCTCCTTACTATATTTATGAATGCTAGCCCCTTGACTCTCGCTCAGAGAAATGACTGGAAGCATTTGAAATATACATTTATAGACTTCTTCTCATCTTCTGGGTACAGAAAATAAAAAACACGGATGTACTAGAAAGAATGAACAAAGCAAAAGAATTACTAGCAGCCATAAAGATAAAAAAAAACTCAATACTTCGGACATAGAATAACGGGACCAAAATACGAATTGTGACGCTTAATTATTGAAGGCAAAATAAAGGGCAAATATCGAATTCTTGGCTGAAGACACGCGAAGGTAGTTTGGACGTGCTTCTGGTGATATTTTTAGTGCAGTAGTTTCTAAAGTTCGTTTAGCTATATGGATCGCCAACCATCGCGAGGAGACGGCGTCATAAGAAGAAGACGGATAAAGAACTTATAATTCAACTTATAATTCAATACTGAAGATTAGTAACAATAAATTTTACACGGCCCCATTTGGATAGTTTTCTAATTACATCAAGAGGATTTACGACATGATTTAAAAACAAAACAACACATTTGTTGGAACTTACCTAAAAACCAGCCCATTTTTACAAGGGCATTTAGATTTTTCTACACACTTTCCAGTTTTTTCATCTCTTAGATACCCATCCTTACAATACCATCCACAGGTACAAGTACCGTTACAAACTCCATTTCTATTCGGATTTTGACAAGTACTGATGCAATCGGGATGTTTGCATACATATTCTTCGTTACAATGGCATGGCCAGATACAAAAACTATCTAAAATTTTATTAAACACTTGTTTTCCAGTAGTTCTTCAATCACTTTGTTTATGAAAAATTTCATAACGAAAAAAGATAGCAATATTAACGTTATAGAGTTAAATGAGAAAAGTGAAACAGTTGTGTCCACGAGGCATATCGTCATAGAAGCGTTTTGGATACGTGAAGGATTTATTTGAAAATATGTAAGCTATACTACGTATTGGCGAAATAATTTCGGAAATTTTGAATAGAGAGTAGTATTTTTCTTAAAACATTATTCTTTAGATGGTATATTTTTTGAATGGACAGATCGCATATGCTGATGAGAAACCCCTAAATCGCTACAGGAGCTACACATGTGATGAAAAAACAATTCATCGTGAACTTTTTTTTTAGCTCCTAGAGAGATCTGCAATCTGCCCAGCGGGCAATAAGAATATGTTTTGACTAGAAAGTAGTGACATGTAGAGTATCACTCCAGTAAGTAATCTTCTTTAAAATATAATTATCTAAATCTTAAATCTAAACTATATTTGTCTATGCAGTCTTAGGTTTAAGCTTGTCTGGGTCCCGTAGTCAGATCTGATGGTAGGAGTCGTTTTAGGCTACGCGCCTCATTGACTTCTCGCATGTATAACTGATTAGCCAACACGTTAGGGTGCACTGACACTCTTTCACTGTATTTCGCACCGAATCGATCTATGGCTTCCTTAACGGATTCTAGAGGGATGTCGTGAAGAATCACTTCGTTGGAGACGTAATAAGGCGCATCGACTATGGTTCGCAACACCTTGTTCTGAAACCTCTGCAGGATGGCAATATTGGAGTCACTAGCGGTACTCCACAAGTCAATTCCGTAAGTCCAGATTGATTTGAAGATGGATTGGTATAGCAATATCTTGTTATTCAAGGATAAATTTGATTAGCTGCTTTCGTTTGGTAAATATATGTTTTCTCCAAGTTAGGCGGCGGTCTAAATGTATGCCGAGATATGTAGCATCTTCAATTTGCGGGAGCTGACAATTGTTTATCTTCACAGGAGGGCATGTTTTTCTTCGTAATGTAAATGCAATAGACTTGGTTCATTAGGCTTAATACGCCATGTTTTTAACCAGTGCTGAATTTTATTTAGATTCATTTGAAGGTTTCTCGAGGCCGATGCTGGGTCAGTGTGGGATGTCAGCACAGCAGTGTCATCAGCATATGTTGCCACCGTAGTGATTCTTGTTGGCAGGTCTACAGTAAATAAGAAGTATAATATCGATCCAAGCACACTTCCCTAGGGAACGCCTAAGTGTATGGGATATAAGCCGGTATATTGACTGCCCTACTTCACTAAGAAATGTCTGTTTGTTAAGTATGATTTAAGCAATTGATAGTGGGGATGAGGAACGAGTTTCTTTAGTTTGTCTTGTAAGGCTCTGGGCCATACATTATCAAAAGCTTGAGATATGTTATATATAGATTCATTACCCATAATAAAGTAAATAAAAAAGTAAATAGTCCATGAAATGTGTTTGATATATATTTCATTTTTGCAAATAAATAATTTTTATTAATTTGAAACTTCTTATATTCATTTGTATTAAATGGTATGCGTAATGTACAAAAATAGTATTTTAACAGCACTTCTAAGTTTTCAGGGTTCCGCTTATGTTATAATAATTATTTACATTATAAGTTCGGAAAGTGTCATTTTGCCGAATAAGTCTATAAGTTTGAGGACGACAGAGTAAGTAGAGAGCTTATGAGTTTTGCTGCAACAACACCAATTTTAAATATTTTGCGTACAATCGTATGGATTAGTATAATAATGTAATTTTTCGTTTCAAAATTTTAGTGAAAAAAAAAAATTTCCGAAGATTTTCGATAACTTTTCGTATTCTGAGATAAACAAAAATTCTATAATGTATGTTGTGTTATATTTTATTGATTTTTATTATATCGTCTCTATCTCTCTATACGTTTTATGGCCACAGCTGCCAAGACTTTTCGGAGTCTTGGGCAAATCATTCCTAAGTGATGAAGATCTTCATATAAAACAATTTTCGAAAACGGGTGATGCGAGAATTAACAAGATGAACCTCATAAGGATGCGATGTATTAGCCCGACGTATATTCCTAGCATGCACCACTCTGGAAGGAATTAAGCGGGCTACATCTATCACACTCCATCAAAGTACTTCTAGAATAAGCTCAAGTCGCAAACCGTTCTTCGATATTCCAGGAAATCAATGTTGCTGGTTAGTTCAGGTTCAGGGCTCCAATCAGGCAAACAGCTCTCTTCTGAACAGAATTCAATGAATTCAGCGTATTTTTGGGAGTAGAGCTTCAAATATCAGACCAGTATTTCACCGTTGATTGAATTTGAGCTTTGTACAGGATTAGAAGTTGTCGTAAAGTGTAAAGCTTTCTAGTACAAAATAATATTTCCAGCTCTTGAAAAGCTCTGTTTGCAATGTATGCAACATGTTCATGCCGTGACATTTATGCTCCCAAGTTAGCGCCCAGCAAGTTAAGTGGCGATAGTAGAGGAATAAAGTGTCCCGACATAATTACGTCGAGTTCTACAACGTTAACTTTTTTTTGGAAAAAAACTGCAGCCTGGGTTCTTGTAGCGGTAAATTCTACCTAGTTTCTGTCATCACAAAACATAATTTCTTCTTGGTCTTTGTTAAGTTAAAGAACTTCCTGCTGTTTGCAAATATTTGCATGGAAAGCTGATGTTTGAGCGTTCAAGGTCAATTAAGAAACAAGCATACTGTCGTCGGTAAAGCTGTAGATTGGATTCCTGGTCGTCTTCAGCCGATCGTTAATGTAAAGGAGAAAGATAATAGGAGACAGTATTGAGCCTTGAGGCACACCAGAGTTTATAGAGAATGTATTAGAAACAAACCTATCAACTGCTACTCGTAAATAGATTTTTTTTTATTGGCATAGCACACGTGCTGCAGGGAAATCCCTGAAGGACTGCAGGAGTGACGCGTACAAGGTAAAAGCGATACACATTGGTCTTGAATTGCTGTAAATTCTGCTCGGTGAGAAACACAGTCGTGGGTAAATCATTCTAAAGAGAGAGAACACAGGTTCTCCATATAAAAGACTGCTTGAAAAAGGTGGAACGAGAAGTAACAAGCTGAATTTAATATGGAGGTGAGTTATTACCGCGAGGTGTATTCCTAGCATGCACCACTTTCGAAGGAATTAAGCGAGCTACATCCATCGAACACTTTCCATAAAAATACTTGTAGAATAGACTAAAGTCGCCAATCATTCTTCGTTCCAAGGAATGAAGGTTGCTGGCCAGTTCTGGGTTTCCAATCAGGTGAACAGTTCTCTTGCAGCGCAGTGTATGTTTGGGAACAGAGCCCCAAATAATGGAGCAGTATTCCATCGTTGGTCGAATTTGAGCTTTGTAAAGAATTAACAGTTGCTGTAAAGTATAAAGCTTTCTAGTTCGGAATAATATTCCCAGCTTTTGAGAAGCTCTCTTTGCTATGCTTGCAACATGCTAATACACAATACAAATTTAGTCCCAGCAAATTGAGTGAAGATGCTACAGGAATGGTGTGCCCCGACATAACTATGTCGGGTTCAGCAACGTTATCTTTTTTAGAAAGAACTGCCTCCTGGGTAGCAATTCTACTTGGTTACTGTCACCCCAATATAGAATTGACTTCCTGCTATCTGCAGATGTTTACAGGAGTAGCCGATGTTCGAGCTTTCACAGAGAATGAAGAAACAACCGTACTGTCATCCGCAAAACTGTAGATTGGATTCCTTCTCCTTTCCAGCAGATCTTTAATATAAATGAGAAACAGAACAGTATAGAGCCTTAGGGCACACCAACGTTAATAATATAAGTGTTAGAAAGGACTGCCACTCATAAGGACCGCTCTCTGGAGAAACACGAGAGCCATAAATGAACTTTTTAGAAGTTTCATAAGAGCGTACCTTAATTAACAACATATCCTGCCAAACACATTCGAATGCCTTGGTTATATCAAATGCAACCGCTTGAGATTCTCCAAAGAATTCAATTGTGTTGTTCCAAATAAGTGTTATAAATGTTAGAAGATCTACTGTTAATTTTTGCTTACAAAAGCCATATTGATGGTCGCTAATAATATTCAATCCTTCAAGATATTTAAAAAGGTGCTGTTTGATAGCCTTTTTTATAAATTTCGCTATTATTGAAAGCAGTGCGACTGGTCGGTAGCTGTTTGGTAAGGTCTTCTTACCTTTTTTTTGGGTATCGGCTGAGATGTTACGATTTATTACATTACGATTTTCACCACATCGTCGGTATACAAGATGTTTAGAAGCAACAGCTTTGCATTTTCGGTCAAAAAAGGCTTACTGTTTGAAGGGCATTTCATCGAAAAAGGAATATAAGCTTCCATACCAGCCAAAATGACATCGGAAACCTCCTTAACACAGTTAAGTGGGTCGTCGGATTTGAAACATAAGTCTAACCAGTACGAAAATGTGGCATGAGTTCTTCCCATTTAGCAGAGCCTCCTCTCGTTGGCAAGAGACACCGCTTCTGACAACAATACAGATTCCAAAGTTATGCCTACCCAGGAACACAAGTCATACCTAGGATAGAGAAAGTTGACTGTACTAGTCGATGCACTGACCTTGGTTTCACAGAGAGCGAGTACATAAAGTTTATTTGATTGTAGGTTCTGGTGCACTGAATTTTTGTACGAGTTTAAACTTCGTATGTTAAAAAAATCTGCTTTAAAATTGTGATCTCTGCATGTTGATGCCCCGAACTAGCCTCGATCAGGAGATCCGATTGTATCTCCGGAATTTTTTGATCCTAGGGCTTCGTCATGCTATTTGTGGGATGAAATCAAAAGTTTAGGGACATCGGCACAGCCACGAAACGTTAAGAAACTGAATTGTATGGTTGAATATTATAATTTTCAAAAATCTCTAAATAAAACTTGCTGTCTTTTTAGTGTTCCGTACGGAACACTTATAAGATCACTTCGGTGTGTCTGTCTGTGTGCCCATCTGTTCGTCTGTCTGTCTGTCATACTCGATTTTCTCCGAAACTATTTGACATAGAAATTTCCAATTAGGCACTAATATAGAGGCCTCATCAGAGCCGTGTAGATTTGAAAGTTCAATTTTGACTTAAAAAGGTAGTTTTGGTGGATGAAATAAGTCAAAAAAAAATTTTACCAGGGCATTGATTAGGGTCTCAACTGAAAGCTTATAAAAACACGAATTAAAAAATATATATAATATAATACTTCTTTGTATTATTTTTAAAAAAATTGCAAAAAATTGCAAATAAATTATCTGGTATATAAAAAAAAAACAAAAATTTCAAGTTCATCAGTAACAATCAGAAAAAAACTTTGTTGAAAACTCAGTTGTTAAAAGCAATCAACGTACGGAACAATAATTGTGCAAGTCCGACTTGCACTGGACCGGTAATTATTTTCCGATAAAATTGGGTGAAATGCAGATATTATGTGATACGGACACGATATTTCCAAATTTTTCGCAACAAACAGGCGATAATAAGATTCTTCATCTAGCGACGACCTAAGGAAGTATATCGTACGTTTCCCGTACGTTGTTTAAGCTTTTCGCTTACGACCTTGTGACGAAATGCCTCATGTATACGACGCCTTATAGTTCATATCGTTGAAACATTCATTCTGACATCTTTCTCCATTTTAAAATGATTCGATGAAGCGTTATTTGAAATGCAGAAGTAATTGTAATACATACCAACAGTAATAATATAAACACCAATAATACTAAAGATTAACGTCCATACTAGATTCATCTTGAAAAAAATTTGTTCCTAATGTAAAAAATTATTTTTTAAAAACGATTCGTAAAAAGAAATATGTTATCTATTATACGTATATATTAAAATTGGAAAATTCATCGAAAAAGGTGTTAAATTGATAGAAGGATTATTTTTTCTCGAGTTATTGGACATGTATACAACATGTAGATAGTAATAAATAATATATATACATACCAGTTTTGAATACTAATTTCTATAACATACGTATAAATATGTATATCAACATTTTATGTTACATTATTTATAAGAACATTACAAAACAGTACTAACTAATAACCATTACTTAAGCTGTTAAGATAAACTTTTTGACTAATTTACCATTCAACTGGTAGCAGATATGCACTCAGAGAAACGCATAAATAATAAATATGTAGTAAAAACTTCTAAATATGCTTTTTATCCACAATTACGTTATAATTGTAATTTATGTAAAATCTTTCAATTAAAAGAGTAACAATGTTGTTTTCGAGAATATATCTTCAAATATTGGTTTCATGCAGCACTTTCCCCAACTTTTTAACAGCATCATAAGCTTTATAGAGATGTATGAACATATAGTGACTCTATAAGTTATTTTATACAAAAGCAGTTATCTGTACATGTCTGTTAGAATTCTCCCATAAGACAATTTAAGGTGCTGTATAGAAATCTAATTCATTTCTTTATATGTAGATGGGAAGATGCTGATTCATACACCATGTCAGCTTCCAAACAGTTTGTGGTGTCTTTTTTTTTTCATTTTCTTTATTGACTTGCAAGAAAGGCATTGCCTCTTACTTTTATTAAATAAACGTTGTTCTAACATGGTGAGAAAGTATACTTATTCTAACTTAACCTAACTTTTTAATACAATAGTGTTCCTAAACTAAACTTAACCTAGGAAATGTGTTTTTTAACATGATTATGACCTATGTAATGAAAGACTTGTTTTTGTCAAATTTCCACTTTATTTAGTTTCACTGAAACTGTATGACGCGTTTCGCTATACTATAGCTTCGTCTGATACAAAATGATATTTGAATATTAGTGTTGTTACAATTTATACAAATACCCTAAGGTAGATAGATAATAAAATTAATACTATATGCTAATGAATATTGCTGGGAAATCCATTCTGAATATTAATTGTATAAAAAAAAAAAGGTGAGTTACCATAGGCCAGACAGGTATCTTTTTGTTCGTTTAAGATTATGTCTGAATTTTTAATTCTATTTATTTCTAAATTTTCTAATAGGTTTAATTTTATGCCTCTGTTTTGTATGTGTAGAATTTTAAATTTATCGTCAAAAAGATGATTTGATTCTGTTAAATGATTACTGTACGCTGAGTCATTTTTGTTTTTTAAATAGCTTCTTTTATGTTCTGAAATCCGAGTTTCTAATGAGCGACCTGTCTGACCTATGTAACTTTTATGACAAGACCCACAATTCAACTGATACACTCCAGATTTTTTTTGATCTATTATGTTTTCCCTTTGCGTTTTTAGTGAATTTTCCTAACGAGTTGTTTGTTCTAAAAGCTATGTTGATATTATATTTGTTTAAGTGGTTTTAAATTTTCTCTGACGTGTTACCAAAATAGGTTAAAACATTATATTTTTTCCCTGTGTTTTCTTCCTTGGGGTATACTAAAGAAATAGCTTTATTTTTAATTTTTTGTCTAGAATTGAGTCTAGGGTGTCAGGAGAATATCCGTTGTTAACAGCAATTTGTTTTATTAGATTTAATTCTTTATTAAAATCATCTACAGATAAGGGGATACTTACAAGTCTATGCAACATACTGTAGTAAGCTGCCAATTTGTGTTGTAGGGGGTGAGCTGATTTTATGTTTACTGTAGTATCTGTATGTGAGGGTTTGTGAAAAATAAATAATTTGTGTTTGTTGTAATGTTTGGTTATCGTTAAGTCAAGAAAATTAATTTTATTGTCGACTTCTAGTTCCATAGTGAATTTAATATTTTTATGTATTGAGTTTATATAGTTAAAAACATTGTCAAGTTGACGCTCTGTACCATTAAAACAAGCAAAGATGTCGTCTACAGATCGCTACCAATACAAAAATGATTTGCTAAATTCTTGTCGATGTATTTGTTTTTCTAGGTTATCCATGAATATATGATATGATTTTGACCTAACCTAACTAATCTAGGGCCTATGCTAACTTAACCTAGTTTTACATTCTTCTATCATGGTGGGTTGGGAGGGCCATCGTCTTCGTCCGAGAGAGGGTCTGAGGGTCTCGGGAATTGGTTGCGGGCATGGAGAAGGGTTAGGAAGGCGTCCCTAATGATTAGATTGTGATGCTGGGACGCCTGGGCCAGAAACTTCATTTGAGTTGGCCTCACGTGTGCCTTTATGGTTGGCACGCTGAGGTCTTACGCATGAACCAAGGGGCTCCTGTGATCATCCTCAGGGCCTTGGTCTGCACTGCCTGGACTTGTGCTCTCCTTGTCTTTGAGAGCTGGCACTATATGGGGCAGGCGTAAGTAGGCCTGTGTTGTAGGCTATGAGCTTGGTTTTGGTGGGCAACTTGCTGGAGCGATTTATAATTGGGTATAATTTGCCCAGCAGTTGCTTATCTTTCTTGATGGCAGTACAGATCTGGTCTTTCCAGATGAGCTGCTTGTTGTACTGGATTCCCAGGTATTTGATAGTGTTTGCCCATTGAATGCGGGAGCCCTGTAGTTGAAGATGGCCATGGGGAGTTCAGTTGCCCTTGGCGAAAACAATGGCTTGGGTTTTATTGGCGTTCAGCTTGAACTTCCAGTGTTTACACCAGGAATCAAGTTTGTCCAGATGGCGTTGGAGTCTGCTAGTAATGCTTCGGCTACTTCTACAAAATTGTGTGAAAATAGCAGTGTCATCAGCATAAAGGAGAGGATTAGTCTGATTAGACTTGGGAATATCGGCAGTGAAAATTTGAAGAGATGGGGAGAGAGGACGGAGCCCTGGGGGACTCTAGCTCTGATTGGCTTGACCTCGGAGATAGCCTCTGACCTGAAAGGTCCTGTCAGAGACGAAGGACTGTACGAGTTTAGTCATGAAGTGGGGGTAGCCGTGTCGAATCAGTTTCAGGATGAGACCTTCGTGCCAGACGCAGTCGAAGGCCTTGGATACGTCAAGAAAAACAGCTCCAACTTTATGGTGACTATTAAAGCTGTTGGAAATGGTTTGTGCGAGTTTAGTGATATGGTGGGTAATGCCATGAAGCGATTAGAAGCCAAACTGTTCGTCAGGGATAACACGGAGGGCTATGGAGTTTGCTCTGATAATTTCGAGGATGACTTTTTCAACTATTTGCCCTAGACCGGGAAGTAGGCTGATTGGACGATAGCTGCTTTCCTCATGGGAAGGAGAACCCGGTTTTTTGATCACAATAACCTCAGCTTTCTTCCAGTAAGGTGGGAAGTAGCTGAATTTCAGTATGCTGTTAATGGTGGCTTCTGAGATCTGTTTTTTGGGAAGCTTCTTGAGAGCCTTGTTTGTGATTTTATCATGTCCTGGGGCTTTCCGGATGGATGAACTGTGGATAATCTCATTAACAGCGGAAGGGGTAGAGAAGTACTTGCGGGGAGCTGGGTAACATTGAAGGTTCGTATGGTGGTAGCGACCCTACGATTACGGGCTGGATCAGGGTGAACAGGAGGAGTGGCGAAAACTGATCTTCTAGCAGGTCTGCCAGAAGGTCAGCCTTTTCCTGGGTTGAGGAGGCGGTAATGCCGGCAGGGGTGAGGGAGGGGTGGATCTTGGCTCGCCGTTGGAAAGGGTTTTCGTCATTTTCCAATCCTGGGTGGAGAGAGATTGTATTTTGGACTCCCATCTGCTACCGTGGTATTGAGCAACTGAGTCTTTAATTAGTTGGGTTGCTTGATTTGCGAGCCTTTTGAGACGGGGGTCTCTCGTTCTGCGGACTCTTCTGAGCAGCTGGTTTTTATCCTAATCTGCTCTTTCATGGCTGGAGGTAATCTACCTAAAGCAGAAATTAGCTGAGTTCTTGAGGTAGTGGCGTCGGAGAAGGCTATGTGGATATCAGCGGTCAATTTATTGACCGCCGAGTCCAGATCCTGGGTTGAAGAAATTGTAGAGATGGGACCTGTTGTAGCCAGGAGGCGTTTGAAGTGGTCCCAGTCTGTGCTGGAGGAAATGACTGTGTGACTCATTCTGTGGGCCGAATTGCCCAGAATGAAGATGATGGGTAGGTGGTCAGAAGAAAGTTCGTGAATAACGTAGATGTTATGCCGGAGGTTGATATTTTTGAGACGAAAGATGTCGAGAAAGTCCGGTCTTCGGCGCCCGACATATCGGGGCTTATCTGGGGGGACATGATTGAAAGGGATTTGGTTCTGGATGGCTTCGAGGACAGTGCCATTAGCGTTCGTCGTTAGGTTTCCCCAGAGAACCTTCTTCGCATTGAAGTCTCTGCCCAGAACTGACTTTTGGTTATTGGGGCCAAACAGCAGGTGGAAGTCTGCGGGATCGATCGGGTGGCGGTCACCGTTTTGTTGGTAGACCGAGAAGAAGTGGATCGTACATTTGTTTGCCATGGTTATGGCAATGGATGTGATTTCAGTTTGCGTGAGAGGAAGGGGAGGAATCATTGTCCTCCCTAAACGGGTCCTGATTCTGTCATCTCGGTAGACAGTGTAATTGGGGAAACTGATTCGGATGCCAGGCTTTAAAAAGGTTTCTTGAATTAGGGCTATGTCAATGTTGTGATCTTGTAGGACGTGAAGGAGCTCATGTTTTTTTGTCGCGAATGCTATTTGCATTCCATGAGAGGATATTCAACGTTTTGGGGGAAATCTTATTGGGTCGCTTATTCATACTTGGGTGTTAGCGTTAAGTCTGGGCATGAAAGTGTTAGAAGGCTTTTGAAAGTGCTGTATATTTTTGAAAAAGGTTGGCATGGTAGAGTTCATGCTGTTGATGGAGGAAAGAGCTTCGGTCATGTTATTTGAATTGGACTGGAAATTGGCTGGCTCTTTCTGTGCAGGGTGTTTTGGACAGCGTTTGTAAGAAGCTTCTGTTCACCCTGACAGCACATTTTGGTGTCACATTTGATTAATTATATCATAATTCCTTCTGGATCTGCAGCTAGTCTATTTTTAAGTTAGTGTACTATACAACTTAACAGTTGTACCACAGTAAACATAAAACATAGTAGATCTTAAGGGGTTCGAGTTTATAATGATCACATGACCTGTCTCCATATTGCTGGTATGAGGTCTACAAGTTTTTGAAATATTCAAATTCCTTCTTTCAAGAAAAATCCTATTCTATAGAATAAAAATGAATTTTACTGATTGACAGGAAGAAAAAAAAGAAAAGTTTTTCTTAGAAACATTTATCAAACATTATCAAGTTCTTAGTAAAACAGATATACAAAAAACAGGGAAAAAGGTAGAAAATATAAGGAAAAAATTCATTTAAATATCTCATTGTTAGATTTATATTCCTCAATTATTAGAGATAATGTCGGGGGGGGGGGGAAATGTTCATTTTGAGAATATATCTCTGCACATCTTCAGTTTCGCGCGTATATTGTCAACAATCATGCTTCTTATATGTCAGCGAATCCCAGTAATCTGGGAAAATTGAAAATAATTATAATTATTATTTTAAGATGGGATCGTCTTTCCTCTGAACTTAAAAATGAAATGAACACACTTTTTGCTTCATTTTATCATTAGTTAAATGTAATATAATAATTTTCATACAATGATTAATGACTTTTCGTGCTTACATTCAGTTTATATAAAAAAATTAAATCCACGCACTGATTTATTCAAACTTATTCGTGCTGGAGAATTACTACTTTTGCATGCCCAGACTGAGTTTTGAAAGTTTGGTTAGCGAATTTTAGCAGATAATATAACTTAACTCTAGCAAACAATTTTAATATGAAAGATCTTGGAAAGTTAGGAAAAGGATGCGTGAATTCTACATGCTGATAAACATAATTATGTCCTAAATTAAGGAAAACAGTACAAGTGAAATAACAAAAACCAATACTTAACAATAATGAAACATCAACTGTTTTACGAATAAAATATATCTCTAATATGAAAACACAATTATCATAATCTTTATATAATATATTGCGTAATAACTTCTTTGTAGATACCACATATATTTTTACAACCACTAACCACACAACAAAAACTTCCTCGTGATATCTCTTTTATAATTATTTTCAATTATAACGTCAAACGAGTTATTAGAGAGATTTTGCAATGCTTATTTTTTTACATGCATATGTGCTTATCGTTATCTCAAGCATGCGCAGTATTAACGAGAAGGATTTTCAAGGTTAGGTTATTATTCATCTTCTAAAAACCTAGGGGATTTTTTCATTCATTTTTTGGTTAAGTACACCGGTTATTAGTATTTGATGGCTCAACACAAGTTTTTAAATTAAAATTGTGTCTAGCAAGTTTCTATCATCTTCAATATTTACAAAACAATACGAATGTGCAATAAATAAAATTTCATTTGAAATTGGCACTACGCACACTGTATTGTCATTGTGCCAAATATTGCAAAATCCCAACATAATCTGAACACTAACTATTGTCGGTTTTATTTGCAATCAGGGATTATCATTTTAATTTTACTGTAGTTTCTTAATGGTTTATATACTTAAATAGGAAAAAAAACAGGCCCTACCGTAATATCGATAAGAATAACGGACTTCAAATAACCTCTCTTATAAGTTCCTAAATAAGGGAAATCGTTATCCTTAATAAAGGTTTCTCTTGTTTTGTTTCAATACTGCGCAAGCTCCAAATGGTGGGCGCATGTTTCAAATAACTTTTACATCTAACTTCTTATATTTAATTTCTCTGCTTTACTGCTGCGCAAACTTTAAAAAAGGGGTGCATACTTCAAGTAAAGGTAAAGACAGTGGCATACAAAAATAAGCGTTACAAAATCTCTTTATTTACTTATTGGAAAATTATTAATAGTGAATTACGGAGCAAGTTATAAAAAGATTCTTCTTGAAATCCAAATGTAAACACAACCCGCGACCGCGCTGGCACCCATGTTGTTGGTATGATAGAGGACGCATGCGTGATAAGAAACGGGACCTAAAAATTTTCTTGAACGTCGCTACTGTGTTTTATGTTTACTGTGATTATACCTTCTATATAGAATGCATTGCTCTGAATTAGAATGTATAATGATGAAGTTACCATACCTCTATCTAGCTTCGGTTAGAATTTTTTTATGGCCATAGCACATGTGCTGCAGGAAAATTCCTTAAACGCTACAGGAGTGACGCGTGTGTGGAAAGAGCGAGTCAGGATGTTTGTAAATTGTACTCGGTAGGAAACACAGTCCTGGCCAAATCATTCCAAAGGGATGAAGTTCGACATATTGAAGAATGCTTGAAAAGGGTTGTACGAGGAGTAACAAGCTGAACTTCATACGGATGTGAAATACTAGCGCGACGTGTATTTTAGTATGTACCGCTTTAGCAGGAATGAAGCAGGCTACACCCATTGAACGAACACTTTCCATGAAAATAATGGTAGAACAGACTCAAGTCGCCAACTGTTCTTCGATGTTCAAGGTTGTTAGTCAGTTCTGAGCCTCCAATCAGGCGAACAGCTCCCTTTTATATAGACTTCAACAAATGCAGCGGATGTTTAGTAGCAGAACACCAATTATGGGAGCCGTATTCCATCGTTGGTCGAATTTGAGCTTTGTTCAGAATTAATAGTTGTTGTGGAGTGTAAAGCTTTCTAGTTCGAAATAATATTTCCAGGTTTTGAGAAGTTCTATTTGCTATGTTTGCAACATGTTCATGCCGAGACATATTTACTCCCAAATTAACGCCCAGCAAATTAAGTAATGATGCTCGAGGAACGGAGTGCCCCGACATAGCAATGTCGGGTTCAGCAACGTTAACTTTTTTAGAAAAAACTATATATATATATATATATATATATATATATATATATATATATATATATATATATATATATATATATATACTGCTAATAATTTGTTCATTCTGTTGAATTTAGGCATAACATATTCCAATTATCAATGGTGCGAAGGAAAGTAGTTTATATCAAACAGGCCAGAGGAATCCTTTTCCTTACCTCTAAGAAACTCCTCCAACCATTCCAATCATCACAATCATCGCGAAACTTCCCGAATTTAGCCATAATAGTTAGGATGTCAGCGCACGCGGGTGCTGGCCTCCTGCCGTTGGAGAACTGGCGCTCCGAAAATTTTATACCTGAGTTTTCCTAACGTCTCACGTGCTGTGAAGCAGCGTCTCCTCATCTTTTAGGCAGCCCGAACACGTCAGATCGTCTTCTACCCCCTCCCCCCAATGCGAAATGCTTTCCCAACCTACAAAGGAAACTTCACTTCGAGTCTGCTGAGTTCGTTCATTGCTTCGTTCCCCCGTATCCTTAGATGTCCAAGGATCTACAACTGTTTCTTTCTAATGAACTAATTTAAGGCACCCTTGCATGGGCGCAAAGATGCCCTTGACAATTGGCTTGAGTGCCGCCTGAATGTCAGAGCAGGTGTCCACCACCTGCTCTTCTTTGAAAACTGTAGTAAACCTAAACTCAGTTTCTGCCGACTCAGTTTCGGCTATTAGCTACCCTCTAATCCTTCTACTACTATTACTACTAATAGAAGCAGGACCGATAACAAGAGAGTGAGAAGATTTCCTGAGAAAAGATTTTATTCCTTTGTTGTCTGGTTGAGTCACCCATTTTTTATAGATTTGTTAGAAGATAGAATGTTTTTGGAAATCTCCTCTGTCTTCTGTTTTCGATTTTTGAAGGTGGTAAAGTTTAACTATAACAAATGTTTTTTTTTTCGTAAAGCCCTCTTCTCTGGTCATCATAGGATAGTAGGAGAGGAGTTTTTTATTCATCTTATCCAAGTTGCGCTGTAAGAAAAAGTTTTTTCTATCTACGAGCACTGATTAGGGGTGAATCACAATTAAAAAATCAACCGGCGTAAAGCCGAAAAAAAAAACAATAACAGTAAAGATATTATTTTATTTCACAATAATATTAAAGTTCCACAAATACAAGGTCTTTTAAAAATAAAATTAATTCTGTATCCGAGGATCAGAAATACAAACTCCTTTTTCATTGGCACATTGCCCAGGTGGACAAAAACAACCATCGATAACATAAAAAGGACAAACTTCAGATTGACAACTGTTTACACACGGATTGCTTTCTCTGAAAAAAAAAACTATATTAACAGGATGAAAGTGACTACGATGAATATAAAAGTATAGATACATTAAAGGCATTCTGCCATTGATATAACTTAAGGAATTAATAGTCCGCGCCATTTTTCATGAGTATATGGTAACGTTAACACCAATAAACGGTATTATTGCAACGACATCTATTAACATGTTAGCTCAACTCTATACATTACAAATGGCTGTTGATTTCCAGCGGAAAAAAAAAAAATATGCACACCATCCATTATGCAGTGAAAAATGCCCAAGGCAGTTTTTAAATAGTAGACTGCATCTTAAAGAAGCTAGATATATAGTCTACATCTTGTTAATCGTACTTTAAAAACGTACCAGTAACCTAACACTTGTGCGTTTAATCGTAATGCCCCGTTTCTGAATATATATATATATATATATATATATATATATATATATATATATATATATATATATATGAACTGTTGTTAGGTCACATCTATAATATATATAAAATGCAACGTCTCTCTGTCTGTCTGTCTGTCTGTCTGTCTGTCTGTCCGTTAGTGCGCTTATCACTGGAGAACCACTTATCCGATTTACATACTTTTTTTTTTTAAACATACATATGTTCTCTGGCCAGGTTATAGGCTATATTTTATTACGATAGGTAGCATAAGAAATAAGCAGTAACGATAATAGTAAATGAAGTCGGAAAAAAGTTTGCCGCGCGTTCCCTTGCGATACACAGCCTAACCCATTAAATATAGAGCAATATTATATAGCGGAGATTATCTATAATCTATAATATATATAAAATGCAATGTCTCTCTGTCTGTCTGTCTGCGCATTAGTGCGTTTATCACGCGAGAACAACTTATCCGATTTACGTTTTTTTTTTTTAAATTCATACATATAAAATATAGAGTAATATTATATAGCAGAGAATATCTATAATCTATAATATATATAAAATGCAATGTCTGTCTGTCTGCCCATTAGTGCGTTTATCACGCGAGAACCACTTATCCGATTTACGTGTTTTTTTTTAAATTCATACATATATTCTTTGGCCAGGTTATATAATAATAGTAATAATCTATATCTATAATATATATAAAATGCAACGTCTCACTGTCTGTCTGTCTGTCCGTTAGTGCGCTTATCCCTCGAGAACCACTTATCCGATTTACGTGATTTTTTAAATTCAGACATATGTTCTCTGACCAGGTTATAGATATATATTTTATTACATCTATAATATATATAAAATGCAACCTCTCTGTCTGTTTGTCCGTTTGTGCGCTTATCACTGGAGAACCACTTATCCAATTTACGTGCTTTCTTTTTAAATATGCTAAACCATTAAATATGGAACAATATCATGTACCAAGAATATCTATAATATATATAAAATGCAACGTTTCTCTGTCTGTCTGTCTGTCCGTTAGTGCGCTTATCACTGGAGATCCACTTATTTGATTTACGTCCTTTTTTTTTAAACATACATATATTCTTTGGCCAGGTTATAGGTGACATAAGGAATAAGCAGTGACGATAATAGTGAATCAAGTCGGAAAAGTTTGCAGCTAGCGCGTTCTCTTGCAATACACTGCCTAAAGCATTAAATATGAAACAATATCATGTAGCAAAGAATATAATATATCTAAAATGCAACGTCTCTCTGTCTGTCCGTTAGTGCGCTTATCACTCGAGAACCACTTATCCGATTTACGTGTTTTTTTTTATTTCATACATTTGTTCTCTGGTCAGGTTATCTATAATCTGCTTTCTATAATATATTTAAAATGCAACGTCTCTCTATCTGTCTGTCTCTCTGCCTGTCTTTCTGTCTGTCCGTCTGTGCGCTAATCACTGAAGAACCACTTATCCGATTTACGTGCTTTTTTTTTAAAACATACATATGTTCTCTGGCCAGGTTATCTATCTGTAATATATATAAAATGCAACGTTTCTCTGTCTGTCTGCCCGTTAGTGCGCTTATCACTTGAGAACCACTTTTCCGATTTACGTGTTTTTAAAAATTTACACATATGTTCTATATAATTCGATATAAGCCTAGATAATGGGAGATAAGGTGAGATAATGGGAGATCATTCATAAATAATGGGAGATAAGGAGAAATAATGGGAGATAAGCAGAGATAAGTCTAGATAATGGGAGTTATGAGAAATATGATGGGAGATAAGGAGAAATATTGCGAGAAAATTCGAGATAAGCCTGATAATGGGAGATAATGGGAGATAAGGAGAAATAATGGGAGATAAGGAGAAATAATGGGAGATGAGCAGAAATAAGTCTAGATAATGGGAGTTATGGTAAGATAATGGGAGATAAGGAGAAATAATGGGAGATGAGCAGAGATAAGTCTTGATAATGCGAGTTATGGTGAGATAATGGGAGATAAGGAGAAATAATGGGAGACAAGGGGAAATAATGGCAGATATTTTATTACGTTAGGTAACATAAGGAATAAGCAGTGACGATAGTAGTGAATCAAGTCCACGGGAGCGGAGCCGCGGGCACGGCTAGTAATGAATAAACCGCAATTTACATGTTTTAAATGCAAAATATTTTTTTGAATAATAGAACATAAGTATATACGTTTCATTACATATTTTTATGTACACTGATCAGCAAAAAAATCATTTAATGCCTATCCTTGAATTTAATTTTCAAACAGGGGTATTATTTTTGGTATCATTAGAATGCTGATTTTGTACTCTTTCCAATAATACCAAAAACATTTGGGTTTCCAAAAAGTTTTACTGATTAAAACGGTTTTACTCAATAGAACCGTTTCTGCTCGCTCAGCAACGTACTCGTTGCGTGCTATTCATCCCTATAAAAACGCATGCAACCGCATTTTCCTTTATCGGTTCTTGAACCGTCAACAACTCTGCTATACCTGCTCACTAATTACGTCATCGGAAAATGGATACTATCCCGGAAGAAACGGCATAAATCATTGCCCTATTGCAAGAAGGGCATAGCTAACGTGTAGTCGCTGCGCAACTGCACCTGAGCTAGTATACACACGTTACCAAAAGACTGGCGCTTTTACACGGAGACCAGGATCACGAAGAAAAAGGTGTACCTCGGAGTGAGACAACCGCTTCATTATTAAATCAACTCTAAGAAATTGTCACTTGACCGGCGTTGAGGTCCAGCAGAAGCTCCAACAAGTTCGTGGTCGAGCGCCAGTCAGAAGAAGACTTAAAAAAGCTTACCTAACTCCGAAGAGATTAGCTAACGGATCCAAATTGCCAGCTGCCCATCGACAAGTATGACTCAGATTTGCCCGAGAACATGGCGACTGGATCTTAGAGCAATGGCGCTCCGTTTTATCCTCCGACTAGTCCCTAATGTGCCTACGTGGCAATGATGGAAGAAGATTAGTCTATAGGAGGCCTGGGGAGCGCTATACGTAGTGTTGCATTACTGAAGCGGTCACCTACAGAGGAGGCTCTGTCATGGTATGGGGAAGCATCTCACTGGATGCCAAAACTGATTTTGTTTTCGTGACTGATGAGACTCATAGCGGTGGATTAACTGCTCACCGATACATCGAGGAAATCCTACAAGAACACGTCGTTCCTTACGCTGGATTTGTTGGCAATAGCTTCGTGCTTACGCACGACAATGCGAGACAACATGCTCTGCATCGGTGTGGCAATACCTGGTGGAAGTGGGAATGCCCACATTAGACTGGCCTGCTCGGAGTCCTGACCTCAATCCAATCGAGCACATGTGGGATAAACTCGAAAGGAGGGCTCGAGCCAGAAATCCAGCCCCTGCATCGGTGAGGGACTTAAAGGTTGCGATGGCGGAAGAGTGGGGAAGAATCCTACAGACAGTGGTGAAAAAGCTCAACCGCTTCATGAAAAACCGGCTGAAAGCAGTAATAAAGGCTAAGGGAAGTAATACAAAATATTGATTTTGGTTTTCATCAATAAATTTCATTGTTAAAGTCATTTTAATCAGTAAAAAGCATGAGGTGCGCTATGGAATTTGGTATCATTAAAAAGATATTAGAATGGGCTTTCAAATGATACTAAAATCCGGAAAAATATATGAACACTAAATTCTAGGGTCCGTGTTACATGAAGCCAAACAGTTTGAGTCAATTTTCTTGCATACCAGTGTAGTATATTCCACACATCTACCTAATCTTATTTACATAATATTGAGGAAATTTACATAAAATTTGGAAGGTTACCGAATTAACCATATAATTAATTATTTCTTACAGTTTAGAGGGTTTCACGGGAGCGAAATGTGTCTTTTGTATGGAAGAACTTGACAAAACCAGTAATTCACTACCGGACTATCGCATTCAATGAATTTTACACAGCGTAATTGTAGCCCTGAGTGAAAAATGGGAGCAGAATTTTCAAGAAACTGGCTCGATTTAAAGTGTACCTGTGTGCAACCGTGGCGTGCGTTTAAGTGTCCACTATAGCTACTGTAAAACTAAATAAAAGTGTTTTATCACTGCATGATATTCGGCGTTATCCATCTGTACGAAATATGTAAGACTGATCACTTGTAATATCTGCTAAGAAACAACTGCGCGTTGCATCTAACAATATTTCCAGCCATTTCGTAGAAATTTACCAGACTTAATAATCGACCCTCATATATGGTTATATAAATATATATAGGATGTCCCAGTATTCCTGGGATAAAAATATGACCATTTAACGCAACTTACCTTAGTCCAAAAATTCGTAATTTTTGAAATACAGGGTGTCAAAGTTATACTTTTATTTTAGGGGCTTTCTTAATAATTGTACTATTTGCACAAGATTCGGTGCTTAGGAGTTCTCTGGGATGAGAGATCGAAATCAGCTCACGGTTTTGTTATAAATTGTAGGGGGCGCCACTGTGTATACTTTCAAATTGTCATAACTTTTTTATACCACTCTGTATGATATTTTTAATTAAATATTCGTATTCTCCGCCTTCCCCTGTCTAAAAAGCTCTCTTGGTAAATATCGCTCCGAGCAACAGTTTCTGAGATAATGGGATGTTTGTTTCCATTTTTTAATTTCATTGTCAAATTCGCAAATGTGTTCCTTCACACTTCCTCTAGGCGTAGGTCAGGTACAAAAGAATAGTCTTTGAAATTTGGAGCATGCATAAAGGCAAACAGACTAATAACAATAATACAACAACAGTAAGAATATAAAAAACTGGCTAAGGGCATAAAAGATTACCCACAAATTGATAAATTCGAAAAAAGTTTAATCGCTCAACTGAGAAGGTATTGGTTTCACAATGGCCGTTCAATATGGCCGCCACCCTCGTTAATACATAAATTAATACGTCGCACAAAATTTTAATTTACTCTTCTTCTCGTAAAGCGTTAGCAGCATCTTGAATCCTATTCCAGAATTGTGCAATGTTGTCGATTTGAACTTGATAAACTTTCGATTTCAATGCACTCCAAAGGAAAAAATCACATGGATTTAAGTCTGAGGAACGAGGTGGCTAGTGAATAGGAGCATCTTCACCTCTTCTGATCCAATTATCTGGGTTCAAAAAAATTCCCACATTACCCGCAAAATGGGTTGGTGCACCATCGTGCATGAAAAACATGTCGCGACGTAAATTAATGGGTAAATTTTCCAATAATTCAAGAATAGTTTCACCGATGAAATTCAAGTAAATGTCACCATCAAGTCCATCTAGTAATCTAAACGGCCCGATCAAATAGTTCGCGACAAATCACATCCAAACATTAATACTGAATTCGCGTTAAAACTGTCTTTGTTACACAGCATGTGGGTTTTCTTCAGCGTAAACATGATTATTATGTCTATTTGTTATACCACGTCGAGTAAAGTGTGCTTCGTCTGTAAACAGGAGTTTAGTGTGAAAATGCAAACAGTCTCCAAGATCTGGAGGTAAGAGTTCCTGGACGGACTGGAAAGGGTTGAATAGTTTGTTGGCTAATGATCCAGTTAGTTGTACTTTTTGATATTTCCGTTTGACGTTCAATTAAAAGAGTGCTGATTCCAGGATTATCGTATACAATTTTCAGGATTTCCTCTTCAACATTGGGTGCGCTAGCTTGTGAAGACCGCCCAGCATTATTCCTGATCGGCTTAAATTGTCCAATTTCTCGAAGTCGCCTCTCAATACCGGCAAATATCTGATGATTAGGAGTTCGACGATGCCGAAATCTTTCGTGATATACGCGAGCACTTTTACGACAGTTGCCGTTACAAAAACCAAACACTAAAATCATATCGGTTTGCTCACCAAAAGTGTACTCCATAATAATCTGGGTTTAAAACACTGTTGAGCTTGAGAAGGGATTGGTGATATTTGAGCATTGCCAAGTAACTATACAATGTGAAGAAACGTGTGAAGGAATGCATTTGCGAATTTCACAATAGATTTAAAAAATGGAAACAAACATTCCACTATCTCAGAAACTGAGCAACATTTACCAAGAGAGCTTTTTTAGACAGTGGGAGGCGGAAAATATTTAATTAAAAATATCACACAGAGTGGTATAAAAAAGTTATGACAATTTAAAAGTATACACAGTGCAATAATTGGCGCCCCTTACAATTTACAACCCTGTATTTCAAAAATTGCAAATTTTTGGACTAAGGTAAATTGGGTTAAATGGTCATATTTTCATCTCAGAAATTCACAGTAACTCTATGTACGTCGAATACTATATATATATTGTAACATTCATTTTTTCCTAGATTTTAAGACCATGTAATGTTACTGATTTTTCCATTTCAAATTGTACTTATTTTCATTTTTGTTCCGAACGGTATATTAAACAGGGATTCCCAGACGTTCGGTATATAGTGAGTTGTGCGGGTTCCTGACTGAACCTCTCGCTACGCCGCGATTGGTGGAATGTTTGATCGGCAGTTTCGATTGGAGCGTCGTGATATTACTGGCAAAAGTCGCACGATTATTTAAGGCTCCGCAGACCGTAAATCGAGGTTGTTTTCCATCTAGCCGCAACCAGGCAGTACCATCAAGCCGCTGCAGGGCTGTTTTCCATCTAGCCGCAGCCAGGCAGTACCGTCTAGCCGAGAGGCTATTTTCCATCTAGCCGAAGTAGGCTAATTTTCATCAGAGCCGCTAAGTAAAAGCACCAGTGTCTTAAATAAAAGCCGTAGTGAGCTTTCTAAGTGTTTGTTAAGAAAAAGTGTGAAATCGGGCGTAGTCGATCACAGCAGGAATAAAAAACAGTAAGTCAACAAAACTCCCTTCAATAGACTTATTCGAGAGTAGCGCCTTAACTGCAACGTAAAACAGACTAAAAAGTGAAGTGTAAAGCACGATTTCTCGTCTTCGGGGGTTATAATAGTCTAAAATTTTAATGTAACAACTACTAGTTAGGCTAGAATTCGTTAGGTAAAACTGTAAAGGTTAGAACTTTTCATTTTAAAAAAAAAAACATGAATAAATTTTCTTTTTTTGATTAAAGCTAGTGTCTCACTGAATATTTATTTTTCTTTTCAGGATAAGTTGTACTAGACTAATTCTTTTTAGTAATACCCATAAAACCCTTCAGCATTTTTCCATTTTTTTAGCTGAAGTTAGATCCTTTCTATTTTAAAATGGATGGTGCCCAAAATTTCGTACAGCTAAAGCCTTTTAAAAAAATAGAAATGAATTCCAAAAAAGACGTAAGACAATTATCTCTTACCCATATTTCTCTACCAAGGAAAACTGAGCTAGTGTTTGTTTAATTTCTTTAGTTCTTTTAAAAAATCAGGATCCACTCAATTCATTAGCAGAAATTAAAGCGGGGCTGCAAGAAAATTGTGCTCAAGCTTGGGGCAACATTTTGTATACGTTACAAATGGCGCCCAACGTGGGGCTTTTGGAATTTTATTTTTTAAAAAAAAGGGTTCAGTGTACTAGCTTTCGAACAAAATAAAAGCTCTAACTTTGCAGATATTTTTATTTCATAATATTTATTAAACGAAACTACACTATAGCAGTAAGACAAAAGCAGGAAATTTGTAGAATTTTTTATTTCAATTTATCTGATGATATGAGTTAGATATTTGAATTTTGTTGTTGACTCTAAGATAAGCGATTCCTACTTTTTTCTTAAAAGCTAGCTTTATAGTTCAGATTAGCAAATGTGTTGGTCGACTTTAATTTTGCACTGTTTATTTTGCGGATAACCGAACAAAAAACTGTTCTTTTTTCTCATCTATATTTTGCATGAATATTAAAAATACTTTGCTGATACGAAACGGTATTTAGAGATTTTTTATAGGAAATTCTTAACATATTTGGTAAAAGAATATTAATACAAGGCGATACTTAGAAATTTTTTTTGAAATTGTTGAAAATTTTTTTTGAATGATTGGTAAAGAAGTTTACATATTTTAAGTGCCTTTATATATTTTTTATTTTGACTATTGGGAGCACAGGAGAAATATTTTTACGATTTTTTAAACAATTCTTTTAAATTTTATTCATTTATCATGGAAGCCGTCAATTTTAAAGTCAATCACTTACTGGAAAATGAATTAGACTATGAACTGAAAATCCGTCGTATTTTCTCAGAACGTCCGGTCGCGGATAAAAGAAAGATTATAACGAGGATCTTAAGTAAAGAAATACTCCAATAAATCAGATTGGACTAAATAGTTACAAAAAGTTTCTGATTTTTTTAAGTCTAATAAAAATTCTCCTTCTCAAGTTAAAACTCCTGCTTCTCCAAATGGTCACATGTCTCCTTTATTCGTGCATAAATATTTAGATAATGGACCGCATATAAAGATATATCTATTAGGTGCCCATTTTTCAGCTTTACTTGACTCTGGTGCAAATGCCTCCGTTTTAGGTCAGAATGGTATAAGAATTTTAAGTCGTTTAAGTATAAAAATATGCCACGTCAAAAATAGAAGTGTTACCACTGCAGATGGCAGCCGTCTAAAAGTTTTAGGTACGGTTGAGTTGCCGCTAGTCTGCAATGGTCATTGTTGAGTAATTTCTGCTCTAGTAGTACCTTCTCTATCACATACTTTGGTTTTAGGATGTGATTTTGCACAAAAATTCGGAATTCAAGTAAATTTTAAAAATAATTCGTGGTATCCACAGTCCCTAGAAGTCAACTCTCAAACAAGTTTTAAAGATTGTTATTCAGAAAGTTCTTTTGAAAACCTTTTCTCGCGTCTATGTACCCTAGATGATCTCTCGCGGACGGAACGCTTAAAAGCAGAAAACGTAATAAGCTCTTTCAATGAAATAAGTAGTAAAGATAGGTTAGGCCGAACGAATAAAATAAGGGGTTAGACGAAATGTTGAAACTCGGAGTGACATCGTCTCAGCTATGACGGAAGAAAGCTCAACGAGGTCAGCAAATTTGATAACTATCCATTACCGAACAAAGACAGAATTTTGACATCATCAGTTCGTAACTATGCCGTTTGGTCTAAAGAACGCTGCTCAAACTCAGCAACGTTTAGTGGACGCTATATTTGGTCCGAAATATGAGCCACATATTTTTACCTATCTCGATGATATTTTAGTAACATCGGAAGGCTTCGAATCGCATATTCGCTTACTTAAAGAAGTAAAAAGTAAATTGAAAGAGGCCGGACTGACGATAAATTTGAGCAAATGTGATTTTTTCAAAACTTCTCTAAAGTTTTTAGGCTATATTGTAGGCTCAAATTCCTTACGTACCGATCCGGATAAAGTAGCAAGCATGGTTAATTATGCGAGACCTACTAATACTACAGAAGTTAAGCGCTTCGTAGGAATGTGTTCATGGTACAGACGTTTTATCGAGAATTTTTCTACCTTGTTGTCGCCTATTAATGATTTTTTGAAAGGACGAAAAAAAAGGACAATCGATAGATTGGACAAACGCAGCAGAAAGATCTTTTATAAAGATTAAAGAGCTATTGGTTTCAGCTCCCATTTTATCCCAACCAGACTTTTTCCAACAGTTTTATATTTCTAGTGATGCTTCTAATACCGGTTTAGGGGGCGTCCTAACACAGAAAATCAATGGTGAGGAAAGAGTGATAGCGTATGCCAGTAGAACTTTGTCAAAGGCTGAACGTAACTACTCGGTTGTTGAAAAAGAATGTTTAGCAGTACTCTTTAACATCGAAAAGTTTCGACCTTACATAGAAGGTGTTCCTTTCACGGTCATAACAGATCATTATAGTTTATTGTGGCTTAATTCTATTAAAAACCCTAGCGGCAAACTAGCGCGTTGGGCGATTAGGCTGAGACAACACACATTTACTTTAATTCATAGAAAAGGAGTCCACAATGTTATTCCTGACGCTTTGTCAAGAATCCCAGATCATACAGCGGGCGAAAACAGTCTTAATACACAGATTGGCGTAAGAATTGATATAGTTGATATAGATCGTATAGATGGCCAAAAATGCGTTTTGATATCTTAAAGTTTGTGAGGACTTGTGAAGTATGTGGAGCGCAGAAATCTCCAAATACACTACCTATGGGACTGATGGGAAAAGAGGGGGGGGGAAACGGTTAATTACCCTTTTCAAGTCATAGCAGCTGATCTAGTAGGTCCATTTCCACGTTCAAAAAAGGGAAATAAATGACTTTTCGTAATTTCTTGCTGGTCAACAAAGTATACCGTGTTATTTCCTTTGAAAAGCTCTAAAGCCGAATGCTTTTTGAAAATTTTAGAAAACGATATTTTTCTAATCCACGGAGTTTCATCGCTTTCGATATGCGATACCGGAACTCAGTTTACTTCTGAGTGTCTTAAGAGCTTAAGTGAGACATATAGTTTTAACATACGTTTCAATCCCGTGTGCCCTCTACAATATAATTTCGTTCAAAATAATATTCGTTGATTCACGTGATAATTCGGGATAAAGGAATTTCAAAGATTCAAACACGAAGTAACCGAGTTTACACCGTCTTTCTTAGTTTACGGCAGACAGATACCTCTATCTGGATCGTATTATAAAAATTTAGATTTGGATGTCAATGTTGACAGCGAAATAATTCCGAGTAACAGGGGTGCGTACGCCGAAACTTTAAAGGGTTTAAAAGATATTTTCACCGACGTGCGTAGTAGGATACATAAGGCTTATGAACGGAACAGTAAGTCTTACAACCTTAGAAAAAGGGATTTTGCCTTTAATATAGGTGATCACGTTTGGCGAAAAAATAAAATTCTTTCCAGTGCAGCAGATAAATTCACATCTAAGTTGGTACCTAAGTATGTGCATTGCGTGATTAGAGAAAAGATTTCAGACTTAGTTTATGGTTTAGTTAATTTAGATGGGACTAAAATAGGACGATGGCATATTAAAGACTTAAAACCATTCAACGGACCTAACCCTAGTGAAAGTTTGTCAGGAGAAGAATAATTTATATTTACATTATCTTAATTGCTTTATTTTATTTTTTTTTGATGTTGCTCTGGAGAGGTGACGACCTCGTTTTTTTTGACTGTTATAAAAGTTGAGCAGAGAATAGCTTACTTTTATTGTTTAAAGCTAAGGTTTTGGGTATTGGCCATATTCCAAACTTAGGCTGATGGTAGTTGATGTTTAGCATCGACTCAGCTGTTGCGAGCTTGCGAAAGAGTCACACTCAGGATTTATCATAAGACTGGTATGTCGGTGGTCGCGGGATTTGATTTGCTTATGACCCCAAATAATATCCAGTTCTTGACACTTGGAAGCGAAATTTTGATTAGAGGCAATCCAAGGTGATCTTGAGTTAGGACAAGCGCAAGATGTAGCTCGTGTAGTGTGATGTAGAGTCAAAATTTTTAAGAGCAATTTCAAAGTTTGTTACCCGAGTGGGTGTATTTTTATTACCTTAATGGTATATTTTGGGTGCAATTAAGAGTAAATTGATTTTGGTTTATCCAGTAAGTCTAAGACTTGGATTATTTTGGTTTAGATCTTCTTCTGAATTGACAAACTGAGGGTATTTTCTATTTTTTTTCAGAGCCGTTTAAACGTTACCTTTGAGTCACTAATTTTTTTAAAATTTTTTTTTGCATAGACTCATAGGCGTCTGTTGAGTTTTTCGGTTTACTATCAGATTGATAGAAAATTGGAGTTCTGCAGGAGAACTAAAGGCTGATCATTTACAAGAGTTGAGAGCAGACTAAGACAGTCGTTTCACAAAGAAATGATCAAAATCTGATACCGAGATGAGAACCTTGTCAAGAGAGGCTAAGCGCAGTGAAGGAAGATTCCTAACCGAATTTTTAGATTTCCAAGAGGTAATCTAGGAGTTTGGGCTGACAGAAAACGGTTATGCCTGATACCTGTAGCAGTTTCTTCTAGAGGCTATTGTCTAGGAAGACGATTAACACCATGATCGAATATTTTAGCTGTCAACGATGTTTTCTTCTTGTTTCTGATTAAGCTGGAAAAGCTCTTGTCGTCTTCAACAGTTTTGTTGCGCTGCCACCAAAAATTTGAGAAATTTTTGCTTCCTGTAGCTTTTCAAGCTCAGTTTCGTTTTTTTGGAAATTTCCGTAAGAAGCTTGGTTAAGTCAACCTTGTAAACCTTTTAGGTTGTATCCCATGAGTGATTTGTTTTTACAGGCTGTGATGCACCGGGTGCTAACAGATGCCATTACGTACGACGTTTGGCAGGGAGTTAGTCTTCCTGAGGAACAGACTGATTGGAAGGGTAGTCTATGTGGGGTGAACGTTTGACCTTTGGGGACCTTTAGGGGTTTTGTTACCCAATGGTTATTTCTATTTGAACCAAAGGAGAGCCTAACTACTGTAGTCGACCTCAGCTCCAATTAGCCTATTAGTGGTGACAGGCTGTTGGCAGTAGTGTGTTTCGGAACACCCTATTGATTAAATTTTTTTTGACTTATGGTGGTGTGGTAGACACCGTTTTAGTTTAGTGGATGCTATAATCTACTCCCTTTTGTTGGTGGACTCCAGGGTCACCAATTCTGTATTTTATTGTCTCCACCATTCAGTATATCGTGGTGAGGTGTTTGTCTCCTGTTATGTGGGATGGATTGAATGTTTTTCGTTGTTGTTCTAGGGCGAGACCAGTACACGAGGGTTCTTCATGCAACTTGAAGAGGCGCAATGCTGGTTAAGTTTTATATCTCAGAGTAGCCACCCTGAAGAATGACGGAGGGCGTTTTTTTTGGCTCATGTTTCTAGTCAGATTTGTCACTTTGGTGCGATGTGCCGAAGATTTGATTAGCTTTTGCTAAGAGCTTTCACCAAGCTCAGTATGGAGTTATCATAACCAAGAGTTTGGGATTTGAACTCCTGTATATATGTCTGTATATATTTCTGTATATATTTCTGTATATATTTCAGTGTATGTTGGTTGCCTGAGGGCATGTGCTCAAGATGCGAGATTTTGAGTCGTTTTGTTTATGGACTCCCATATATAGGATTATGACTTTAGGGAGGTCCTATTTCGAGACTTGCTGTCTCACATAGTTGTGCTGGGAATGTTTCCTTGAATGTTAGTTGCGCGTGGACTAATCATTCTGTTCTTTGTGAACATTGCTTTTTGAAGCAGGATCACTCAGTTTGGTGAATTTTGGCTTTTATAGCTATTCACTGTGTTTAGGGTGAATTTTAGCTTTTATAGCTATTCACTGTGCTTATAGTGATATTGTTAGCTTTTATAGCTGCTCACTATGTTAATGGCAAGGTTGTTCTTTTAAGAACGCAGACTTTGTGTAGTCGAGGACTATTTACAGAGTGTTTTCTTGGCGAGGAGCCGAGGTTTTTTCTGGCGATGTACCAGAATGTTTTCTTGGCGAGGAGCCGAGGTTTTTTTTTTCTGGCGATATACCAGAGTGTTTAGTTGGCGATAAGCTGACGAGTTCCCTGGCGATTTTTGCATGTCTGGATGTCTCAGGACGTCGACATTGCGCGATGTAGAGTTTTCCCTAGCGATTTTAGCATGTCTAGATGTCTTAGGACGTCGACATTGCGCGATAGAGTGCGATTATTTTCCGAGTGCGACTAGTAGTGATACTAGATTTAGAATGTTCTCTTAGCGATGAGCTAGAGCATGGATAGCGATTTTTCCCGAGCGTTTGTCTGGATATTTATCCAGATATTTTTTTTTTTTTTTGGCCTTGTGCTAAATGGTCTGACAAGACTTTTTCTTTTTAGTGTAAGTGTTTGCACTAGAATCATTTTTTTATTTTTTTCTTTATTTAAGAATTTTTATAAATTTCTTTTGCTGAAATAGAAAATTTTCAGACAATCCTTAAAATATTTTAAGGGGGGTGTTCATATTTTATTTCAGTTCACTTTTTTTGATTTAGACAAGAGTCTAGACAAAGTTATATTTTTTGTTTTGGTAACAATAACAGAGCTGATTCTTTTATATAAGAAGACCGCGATTGTTATTTTGGAAAGGTATTTCCTATGTTCATGCAAGGATTTTTATTTACTTTTTGATGTACTCAACCTTAGTGCTTAATTAAGTTAAGTCTAGTTATAAGATTCTTGTGTACATTGCAAAGATTTTCATTTGGTTTCCATTGTACTTAATATTAGTGCTTAATTGAATTAAGTCTAGTAGTAAGGTCCGAAGTTTGTAATTTTGTTTTAAGTTCTGACCTTAGTATTAAGTGATAGTGTACCACTTTGTACCTTTTCATAAGTAGCCTAAGTTTAATAGACTAGTGTAGTCTATTTCTTTTTGGAAGGGGGTAAATGTAACATTCATTTTTTCCTAGATTTTAAGACCATGTAATGTTACTGATTTTTCCATTTCAAATTGTACTTATTTTCATTTTTGTTCCGAACGGTATATTAAACAGGGATTCTCAGACGTTCGGTATATAGTGAGTTGTGCGGGTTCCTGACTGAACCTCTCGCTACGCCGCGATTGGTGGAATGTTTGATCGGCAGTTTCGATTGGAGCGTCGTGATATTACTGGCAAAAGTCGCACGATTATTTAAGGCTCCGCAGACCGTAAATCGAGGTTGTTTTCCATCTAGCCGCAACCAGGCAGTACCATCAAGCCGCTGCAGGGCTGTTTTCCATCTAGCCGCAGCCAGGCAGTACCGTCTAGCCGAGAGGCTATTTTCCATCTAGCCGAAGTAGGCTAATTTTCATCAGAGCCGCTAAGTAAAAGCACCAGTGTCTTAAATAAAAGCCGTAGTGAGCTTTCTAAGTGTTTGTTAAGAAAAAGTGTGAAATCGGGCGTAGTCGATCACAGCAGGAATAAAAAACAGTAAGTCAACAAAACTCCCTTCAATAGACTTATTCGAGAGTAGCGCCTTAACTGCAACGTAAAACAGACTAAAAAGTGAAGTGTAAAGCACGATTTCTCGTCTTCGGGGGTTATAATAGTCTAAAATTTTAATGTAACAACTACTAGTTAGGCTAGAATTTGTTAGGTAAAACTGTAAAGGTTAGAACTTTTCATTTTAAAAAAAAAAAAAACATGAATAAATTTTCTTTTTTTGATTAAAGCTAGTGTCTCACTGAATATTTATTTTTCTTTTCAGGATAAGTTGTACTAGACTAATTCTTTTTAGTAATACCCATAAAACCCTTCAGCATTTTTCCATTTTTTTAGCTGAAGTTAGATCCTTTCTATTTTAAAATGGATGGTGCCCAAAATTTCGTACAGCTAAAGCCTTTTAAAAAAATAGAAATGAATTCCAAAAAAGACGTAAGACAATTATCTCTTACCCATATTTCTCTACCAAGGAAAACTGAGCTAGTGTTTGTTTAATTTCTTTAGTTCTTTTAAAAATCAGGATCCACTCAATTCATTAGCAGAAATTAAAGCGGGGCTGCAAGAAAATTGTGCTCAAGCTTGGGGCAACATTTTGTATACGTTACAATATATATATATATATATATATATATATATATATATATATATATATATATATATATGTATATATGTATATATATACTATATATATATATATATATATATATATATATATATATATATATATATATATATATATATATATATATATATGTATATATATATATATATATATATATATATATATATATATATATATATATACTATATATATATATATATATATATATATATATATATATATATATATATATATATATATATATATATATATATATATATATATATATATATATATATATATATATATATATATATATATATAGTATATATATATATATATATATATATATATATATATATATATATAGTATATATATATATATATATAGTATATATATATATATATATATATATAGTATATATATATATATATATATATATATATATATATATATATATATATATATATATATATATATATATATATATATATATATATATATATATATATATATATATATATATATATATATATATATATATATATATATATATATATAAATATATATACTATATATATATATATATATATATATATATATATATAAATATATATACTATATATATATATATATATATATATATATATATATATATATATATACAATACAATACAATACAATACAATAAAACCACTGTCGAACCAGGTAAAGTCAACTGGATACGGATTTAACATTAAATTTTAAAAAATAACGAGAAAGTAATGAGGTTCAATCACCTACTATATACGGACCCTAAACAAGTGGGGATCGTTAGAAATTCACTCGAATCCCTGCTCAAGATCGTGGCGGTACCTATTAGGGCGATAGAAATGAACTACGCCGCATCCTAAATGTAATTCAGGATAACTTAACCCTGCATACTCGAAACGCAAGATTTTCAAAATATTGGGGCAATGGAAGCTAAATAAACCTGTAAGTATCAAACAGGCATTGAGAACTAAACACCGAACAATGAATGTTGAATTGGCTGAAGAGTTTACAAGGAGAGTAAAGTAAATAGTAACAAGATATTTTTAAATCGTGATAAAAGGCTAAGTAACTCTCTATAATTCTATATATTTTTGAAAGTTTTTGTTATTATGCCATTAATCTATTTAAGGGTTTTATTTGTATTTTCTCACCGGAATAAACTGGAAAATTGGAAAATGATACTGATTACCGTAGTACTGTTAGTTCTAAGATAATATTCATGTTCACTATTTATCTTCTTACGGATTTCCTTGAAAATTGTATAGTTTTCATGTTTCAAAATTAAAGAAAAGTTAATAAAAATACCACAATAATTTAGTAGGATTAAAACTAACTTCAAGCGTAAACAAACTGACAAGCCCAGATTTGGATGTGACAAGCGAGTAATAAAAATGTAGCTTTCAATATCATTTACACAGTATAAATAAAACCCTAAATGATCAGCTGATTAAAGATAAGTTGACCTCCGTGTAGCCTGATTTGATAACGCTGGATTTTTCTTTTTCAAAACTAAAGTTCACCCTAACAAACATCGCTAGAACAACGAAAAGAAAATATCTATTAAAAAACGATATAGATCATGAAATGGAGAAGACCAAGCAGGCTTTACGGCCGGAAAATCATGTATAGACCACATATACACTATAAAACAAACAATGGAAAAAAAAAAAACTGGCAAAGAATAGAGAAGTTCATCTAGCCTTCATAGACATAAGAAAGGCCTATGACTCAGTACCAAGACAAAGATTATGGAACGCAATGAAAGAAATAGGCATTGACAAAGAACTAATATACGCAGTAAAAGCTCTCTACGAAAACAACATAGTGAACATAAAAATAGGACATAAAATAGGGAAGAGACTCCAAACATCAAAAGGCCTATTACAAGGAGGCTCTACATCCCCCACACTATTCAAAATATACCTCGAACAAACATTAAAAACATGGAAGCAAAAATGTAGTGGAATGGGAGTACCAATACGAGAAGATTACTTATATACTCTAAATTTCGCAGACGACCAAGTAATCATAGCGCAGTTATATGGTAAGAAAACTGAAAGAAGAATACACTAAAGCAGGATTAGCAATAAACTTTGATAAAACGGAATATCTAACAACACAGGAGGGAAACGTGGAGAATCTAGAAGTCGATAACGAAACAATAATCAAAGGAACCGATAGATTTAAATATTTAGGTACCATCATTTCAAAAAACGCAACATCAGAAGAAGAGATTAAAGCTAGATTAGGACAAACGCGGACATGCATAAGACAATTAAATTCGATCCTGTGGGACAAGCACATTACAAAGAGAAACAGAACACGCATATACAATTCAATAATACAAAGCATAATGACATACGGGTCAGAAACATGGGCGATCAACAAAAGAAAAAATCTAAAATTAACGCGGTAGAGATGGAGTATTGGAGAAAATGTTGTAGAGTGACACGTATGGAGAGAATAACAAATGAAGAAATAAGAAGCAGAATGAACATCAAAGAGAACGCAATAAACACCATTGAAGAAAAACGATTAAAATAGTATGGACACATAAGACGGAGCGAAAATAATAGGTGGATAAAGAAAATAACGGAGTGGAGCCCTATAGGGAGAAAAAAAAGAGGAAGACCCAGACGATCGTGTAGAGACGATGTGGACGAGGCTATGGAGGACAGGGGTCTAACAGATGGAGACTGGGAAGATATAAACGGATGGAATAAAAGGATGAGAGAAGGAAGACAGCGTCAGCTGTAGAAAATCCTTGATATATATAGATCATGAAAAGGACATGCTTAGCACTCACTAGTAATTTATACGGTCGCTTAGAAGAGTGCCTACAACGTAATGGTTCGTGTTCAGTTGACATAATTTTTAAAAAAATAATGTTCCAAGGACTTTAATTTGATATCCAATAAATATTTTAGAATTAAACATTTTTATGGGACGACTTGTAGTATAAATAAATATTAAATATCAGAAATTTACCTAAATACTAAACCATCTGGACAAGGGCACTTTGATTTTTCTACACACTTTCCAGTCTTCTCATTCCTCAAATAACCTTCTCTACAGTAACAAGCATAAGTACAATTATCACAAACTCCATTTCGATTTGGATTTTGACAGGTGCTAACACAGTCGCGATTCTTGCATACCCATTCTTCGTTGCAAGAACATCGTGGTCGAGGTCTGTAACATTCTAAAATTTATAATATTATACATATATAGTATTCCCTCAGTTGAGACGTTTTTTGATAAGTTACAGCAGTCATTAAAATAAGACGATTCGCAAAGATAGCCTATATAAAAGGTAAATAATGAGGAAAATAGACTTCTGAAATTAATTAAAAATTTAATTACGATCCTGAAAAAAATCTGCTACCTAGTTTAATACATCTTCTTAATTCTTGGTGCCGTTGAGGCGCGTTAATTTTCGTTCAGATCGTTGCCGACCATATTACATTATGATGTAAATTTATGTCGAAGAAAAAGACAAAATACTGTGTAAATACAAATGTAGTACCAAGTTACGTTACGGTACAATTTCTTTTGGCCGGATTAAGTTTAATTTTGTAGATTTTCGCGAAACGTTATTTTATGGCGAATGGACTCTACCGAGTACAATAACTAGGCAGAAGTGATACCCAACTTAAAAAGCACCCTATACTACTTATGGCACATACACTAACATAGAGTTTTGCAGTTTTTTAAAAGAAAAAAAATCTTTTAACTTATACACTACACAGTAACCACTGTACCCTAAGGAGTTAATGCTATTGTGTCTGGGTCTTTATTCATAGTCGTTCCTTGAGGCGCTTCTAGACTTTTAATTTATTCACTTCCTAGTAAGAAAAATATGGCTTGAATTCTTCCTTACGCCGTATCCTACGTGAACCTCTTCAGACAATAGACACAAGCGGCTAGCTGCGAGCGACCGACGTAACCAAAACAATGTATCCTTATGGAAGTGTCTACAATATTCTGCAGAGAAAAAGTAGAAATACAGAATTCTTACAAAGTTCTAGATTATTGTTTTGTAACAACAGTCAGTTTCAGACAACTAAACTGACAAATCAAACAAAATTTATATATTTTTACAAATTTATAGAATCTTGTGTATATCAATTAGTCGAGATATAGATTTTTTACAAACTTTTGCTCTTTGTAAATTAGACGAAATAATTAGTTTCCTAGTTCTAAAGGAAAAACAGTCAAATGAAACACCAGTTTATGTAATTCTAGAATAATAAACCCAGAGATTAGATAAAATTCGCACATTTATATAAATTGCTAAGAAAGTCGGAATAAAGAATTTTTACAAATATTAAAAACATTTTCTTTCTGAATAAAACCGAAGAGTAAGTTTCCAAGTTCTCGGTGAAAGACACACAAATAAGGCGAAATCTATATATTTTTAGAACATTTTGTATAGATATTGATCGAATTACAGAATTTTTACAAAGTTTTAAAACATTATCTTTGCAAGTTAAACGAAATTGCAGCGATTCAAGAACAACGTGAATCGCTTTTTCCGCACACGTGTCGCTCCTGTAGCGTTTTAGGGACTTCCTGGCAGTACGTGTGCTAGACCCATAAAAAAAAGAAATAGTTGGTTTCTAAATTCTAAGTGAAGAACTGTGTTTGAATAAACACAGTTTTATAAAGTTCTAGTAGACTGAACTCATCCATCGAAAATTACCACATTATTTTCTAAAACCTTATGTATAGAAATAGACGAAATACATAATGTTGTAAAGTTTTAGATTATTTTCTTTGTAAAAAAGCTAGTTTCCAAATTCCTGATGAAAAACAAAGTAAACACTATTTTATCAAGTTTCAGAACAATGACTCTGACGAAATTTACATTTCACATAGAAATAAAGCGAAATGCAGAAACCTGAACTAACCTGAACTAACCTAAAGCTCTACAGGACCGACACGTGTGCGGAAAAAGCGATTCACGTTGTTCTTGAATAGCTGTAAATTGTACTCGGTGGGAAACACAGTCCTGGGCAAATTATTCCAAAGGGATGATGTTCTCCATATAAAAGACTGCTTGAAAAGCGTTGTACGAGGAGTAACAAGCTGAACCTCATACGGATGTGAAGTATTAGCGCGACGTGTACTTCTAACATGCACCGCTCTGGGAGGAATTAAGCGGGCCACATCCTTCGAACACTTTCCATGAAAATACTTGTAGAATAGGCTCAAGTCGCCAACCGTTCTTCGATGTTCCAGCGAATCAAGGCCGCCGGTCAGTTCCGTGTCTCCAATCAGCTCTTCTCTGAATAGAATCCAACAAATGCAGTGTATGTTTGGGAGCGGAGCTCCAAACATGGGAGAAGTATTCCATAGTTGGTCGAATTTGAGCTTTGTAAAGAATTAACAGTTGTTGTGGAGTGTAAAGCTTTCTGGTTCGAAATAATATTCCCAACTTTTGAGAAGCTCTCCTTGCTATGCCTGCAACATGTTCATGCCAGGACATATTTGCTGCCAAATTAACGCCCGACAAACTGAGTGACGATGTTAGAGGAATGGAGTGCCCCGACATAACTATGTCGGGTTCAGCAACGTTAACTTTTTTAGAAAAAACTGTTTTTGTAGCGTTAAATTCCACTTGGTTACTGTCACCCAAAGATAGAATTTCTTCCAGGTCTGAATAGCCGATGTCCGAGCGTTCAAAGTGAATGAAGAGATAAGTGTACTGTCATCTGCAAAGCTGTAGATTGGATTCTGGTCTTTTCCAGCAGATCGTTAATATAAATGAGAAGAGAGTAAGAGACAGTATGAAGCCTTGAGATACACACGCGTTGATAGCGAAGGAGTTAGAAAGAAATCCGTCGACTGCCACTCGTAAAGAACGCTCTCTGAGGAAACATGAGAGCCACAAACGGAACTTTTCAGACATACCATAAGAACGTAGCTTAGCCAACAGCCCATCGTGCCAAACACGGTCGAATGCCTGGGATATGTCAAGAGCAACCGCTCGAGATTCTCCAAAGTGTTCAATTGCGTTGCTCCAAACATGTGTTACATAAGTCAGAAGATCTCCTGTTGATCTATTTTTACGAAAGCCATATTGGTGATCGCTAATAATGTTGAATCATTCAAGATATTTTAGATGAGTCTGATTGATAGCCTTTTCCATGACTTTCGATATCAACTGGTCGGTAGTTATTTGCCTTTTTTAGGTATCGGCTGAACTGTGGCACATTTCCAGCAGGAAGGAAATATTCCCTTGCTGTAGGATAGGTTGAAAAGCCTACAGAAAACTGGTGTTAGTTCCCTCGGACAGTTTTTGAGAAACTATGGCAGGTATTCCGTCAGCGCCAGAAGCCTTTTTGGTGTCTAGCTTCATCAATCTAATAATCTGTAATGCCAAACACGGTTGAATGCCTTGGATATATCAAAAGCAACCGCTCGACATTCGCCAAAATGTTCAATTGAGTTGTTTCCAACATGTGCTACATAAGTTAGAAGATCCTAGTTGAACTTCGCTTACGAAAGCAATATTGAACGTCGCTAATGATATGGAATCCTTCTAGATATTTTAGAAGATGCTGATTGACATCCCTTTCCGTAACTATCAATATTATTAAAAGCAGAACAACTAGTCGGTAGTGGCTTGGCGAGGTCTTCTTGTCTTTTTTAGGTATCGGCTGAACTGAAGCGCATTTTCAGCAGGAAGGAAATATTCCCTTTCTGTAGGATAAGTTGAAAAGTCTACAGAAAACTGATGTTAATTATATCTGCCTTTGTATTATAATCTATTATAATTAATAAAACCGGTCAAGTGCAAGCTGAACTTGCACAATTAGTGTTCCGTACGTTGATTGTTTTTAAAATAAAAATTTTTGTTAGGGTGGTATAAAATGATCAGTGACTTCACAAAACACACCCCAAATGAGTTTTCAACAAAGTTTGTTTCCAATCTTTACTGAAAACTGGTGACCTTGAAATTTTGTTTTTTTTTATATACCAAATAAATTATTAAAGGTAATGCACGCGTGATAATTTTCGTTCAATCTATACCCCGTGGAGAATATTCCAGAGTTTTTTCAAAGTTTTGTGATCAGTACTTTTCGAGATAAAGTAGGGGACAGCGATTTTTTAAAAGTAATACGAAGAAAAGTGTGCGCAAGTATTACATTAAATATATATATATATATATATATATATATATATATATATATATATATATATATATATATATTTAGTCGTGTTTTCACAAGCTTTCATTTGACACCACACTCGTTGACCTAGTAAAAAAAATTTTTTTTCACTTCCGATTTCACCCTTCAAAACGAACCCCTTAAGTCAAAATTTATGTTACGGTGGTATAAAATAATCAGTGACTTAACAAAACATACCCCAAATGAGTTTTCAACAAAATTTGTTTCCAATCTTTACTGAAATATGATGACCTTGAAATTTTTGTTTTTTTTATATACCATATAAATTATTAAAGGTAATTAAACTCGTGATAATTTTCGTTCAATCTACACCCCGTGGAGAATATTCCAGAACTTTTTCGAAATTTTTTGGTAAGTACTTTTCGAGATAAGGCCCGGGACAGCGATTTTTCGCGAATTTTTAAAAATAATACAAAGAAAAGTGCGCGCAAGTATAATATTATATATACATTTTTTACTCGTGTTTTCACAAGCTTTCATTTGACACCACACTCGATGACCTAGTAAAATTTTTTTTTTTTCACTTCCGACTTCACCCCCCAAAACTAACCCCTTAAGTCAAAATTTAATTCTCAAAACTACATGGCTCTGATGAGGCCATCAATTCCTATATTATTACCAAATTTCACCTTTCTATGTCAAATAGTTTCGGAGAAAATCGGGTGTGACAGACAGACAGACAGACAGACAGACAGACAGACAGACAGACACCGAAGTGATCTTATAAGTGTTCCGAACGGAACACTAAAAAGAACCTTGTAAATAGTTTCAACAACGAAAGTAAAGGAATATTGAGAATAACTATTCTTGAATGTAGAATCTATATTTTCCATGCCTTTAGAGATCACCTAGGAACTTTTCTTGCTAAAATTTCAATGTTCATTCATTAATACAAAGTGCATTTTTCTGTTAAAAACAGTTACTCCTAAGAATTATTATATTTATACGTACCGACATTAATTATATATAAAACACTTAGGATGCCAAACACGGCAGCACAAATTATAGGTTTCATTTTATTAGGGTTCTTTCAGCTGAATCACGTCACACGATGCACCTAAGAAATACTTGTTTTTAGTAATGACATGTACTTGGTCTGATTTATAATATTAATGTTAATGGTTTAATGTAAAACAACTAAATGCCCATATTTCAGCAATCTATCTCAGTTCTCTCATTTGTCAATCCATCCTGAGACGCGTTTCGCCATATCACGGGTCATCAGTCGGGTTAGGATCGACAAGCAAGCCTGAGGGGGATCTCTTGAAAACCGCGCTGCCTACACTGAGTGTTGGCTTTGCTGTGTTTGGCTCCGATGGAGTATTAGGTATGCGTATTTGGTACGATTCGTTATAACTTACCATTATCTTCCGTAAGTACGTAGATCAGTACTAGAAGGTTTGTTCTCTTGTTTGTCGCTCCTAGCCCGACTGACGAGCCGTGATACTGCAAAACGCGTCTCGGGATGGATTGACAAATGACACAACAATGAGTAGACTGCTGAAATATGGGCCTCCTCGTCCGTTTTCAATTGTTTTACATGAAACTGTATATGCCTGGGTGAAATCCCTCCAGAACTGCGTTGCCTGCGTTGAATGTTGGCATTTACAACCACTGTGTCGGTTTGTGGCTGCTATGTCAGCATCCAATGGAGTATTAGGTATGCGCATCTTTGGCATGATTCGTTGTATCTTACTATTAATATTAATAATACAGTCACATCTAGCTCGATGGTCAGGCACCTACCACACAACAAGAAATCCCATCCCTCGTTTAATTTTCAAACAAAGCACGCAACCAATCCTCAACACAATAAACAAGCACATAATACCCCAGTACATAACAGATTTAAACACAATCGAAGACATTCACACAATAATATACGCAGCAGCAATCCCCACTCTAACACAAAATAATCAAAAACTCCCGCAACCACAAAGAAACCCCAACAGCACAAAACCAAAATTCAAATTGCAAATAAGAATAGAAGACAAAATCAACAACATCAGAAGAGATCTAGGACACCTTACCCAGTTTATAAACGGGAACGCGTCCAAACGTGTCACACAGGGTGTGGACAATGTCAAATGCAAATCCCCCAACCAACCAACTCCGTAGACATAAAGAATCAAACGAGAGGGAAGACAACAATAACATCTTTCGAAGAAGCGAAAAACAGTTCTACTGGAAAACTATGTACAACGAACAGACATCAATGACTGAATCACCAAACAAACAAGAACTCACAGATTATAGTCAGAACCCAAACTACACAATAGTAACACCCCCTGGATCAAAACCGAAGAAGACAAACATAAATATGTGACAGAACAAGAAAATTCCACATTAACTATACAAGAAATTACAGAAACAATCAAACACACACACAACTGGAAATGCCCTGGAATAGACAATATACAAAACTTCTGGTACAAACAGTTTACCACCACACACGAAGCATTAACACACCAATTCAACAAAGCCATTCTAGAATTACACACATTCCCCACTTTCCTTACACAAGGAATAACATACGTCAAACCCAAAAGTTTAGACTACTACAAAATCAACCAAAACCTCAGGCAATTTCTCGCGCTAATTATGAACACACGGAAAACCAAAATCGACTTAAAAACACAAACCGAACGCATCCAAACAGAAGAGCTGTACATCAGACGAGGTATATTTCAGGGAGACTCGCTCAGCGCTCTCTGGCTTTGCCTCTGTCTCAATCCACTATCAAATACACTAAACAGAACAGACCATGGTTTCTGCAACAGACATCAAAAAGTGAACCCACATAAAATAAACCACCTCCTATATACATACATGACATAAAACTCTACACTGCCACAGAAACCCAGTTGAAAGAACTCCTCAAAATCACAGAAACATTCACCTTAGATATCAATATGGTATAAATAAATATAAACTGTTTCACATCAGCAAAGACCAATGGAACGGCCACCATGAGACAGAAACCATCAACAATGAAACACTCGATAACAAAGGAATATACAAATATCTAGGCTTCCATCAAAGCACCAAACTGAACCACACTCACATCAAAACGGAGCTCCGAACCAAATTCAAAAACAGACTCACGAAATTTATACAAGCAAAACTCAGTTCCAAAAATCTCACTAAAGCCATCAATACGTTCGCTATACCTATACTCGCATATTCATTTGGTATCATCAAATGGTCACACACAGACATAGAAAACATTCCCATCCTTGTACGTTCTCAATTCACCAAATACAGGAAATTACACCCCAACGCATGCAAAGAAAGACTTACCATCGAGAGGAAGGCAGGAGGAAGAGGAATCATAGATATAAGATCACTACACACAAAACAAATACAAATACTACACACACAGCAACAGTGAAAACAGACAAAAACTACACACCTCTTGACTTATCCCGGGCAGACTACCCAGCAAACACACATAGTCACATCCAATTACAACAGGAAAAGATGGAAACATGGTCAGAAAAAACACTCCAGCGAAAACATAGATACCACATAGAACAAGACCACGTAAATAAAAAATAATCATACACCTGGTTACAGAATGGGCAGCTATTCCCTGAAACAGAAGGCTTCTTACTTGCCATCCAACGTAAAGTGATATTAACCAGAAACTACCAAAAGTAGATCATCAAAGACCCAACTGTTACAGAAGACAGATCAAGGAAATGCCACCAGCAGAAAGAAACGATCGAACACAGAACAAGCGGATGTAAAATATTAGTCGGAACGGAATACACAAGCCACAACATACAAATTCATAGAAAACAGAGATCCCTACTACAAATTCACACCAACATCCATACTTGAAAATAAAGATTACAAGCTCTACTGGAACACCAATATTCATACAAATAAAACAGTTCCTGCCAATATATCCAATATTACTTTTCAATACATAAAGGAAAAGTCGCCTGTCTGATTGACTTAGCTGTCCCCAACGACACAAACATCCAATCGAAATACACAGCAAAAATCTCCAAATACACAGACCTTGCAACAGAAAGAAAAAGTCATCATTGTCCCCCTCGTCATATCAGCCAAAGGCCTTACACCAACAACATTCACACCACACTTAGTACAATTAGGACTCAACACAAACATACACAGAAACATTCAGAAGTCAGTGATTTTGAAAACATGTAACATTGTCAGATCATTCCTTAATACACAATGGTAATAGCGTTTGTGCTGATTTGGCTTAGGCCCGTCAGCCAAACATGGAACCACTTTGACCAAATGTGAGAAAGAAGAACAAAATAATAATAATAATAATAATTAACAATTTAAAGACAAATAAATCTTAACTGAGAATGAAATCTGAATTCTACTATCATTGAGATAAAAAGCCCTAAAGAAAAGACGTAAGAAATAATCTCATATATAATATTAATAATAAAAATTCGTAAAATTATTTAGTTCCCTTGCAAACACGCAGCTCTAAAATAAACACTAAATTTGACCTCCTACCACCAAACAACAGGTAACATTACAACTAAAAAAAAACTACTTTCTAGTGAGATACTAATAAAAAAAAATTTCACAACCTAAAACCTGGAAATAATTAACCCTTTTCCCTGATATAATTGAAAGGAATGAAATATCTGGACTACAAAAACCCTAAAAAACATGGTACAAACAAAGCAATCCACCTAATCTCCTACCTTACTCTTTAACCTCTTATATATTTTACTATAAATAATATATTAGAAATTGGTCCATTACATTAACCAAAACACCTCGATAAAATCTCACAGTACTATTAAAACTATGCAATATTGAACGATCCCAAGCTCTTGTACCCCCTTTCCATGTTAAAATTGATATTATTGAAAATAATAACTTAATTTTAAGTTTGCAATTGTTATCGTACCAACAGGCAGACAAACAGACAGACCGAGGGAAGTGACTATATTTTTCGTTATCTAGAAACCCTAAAACCTGAATAAAAGTAAAATCTCTCAAAATAATTTTTTCATAAAATATTTAAGTTTACTTCTACTAAACAATCTGTTATAAAGGGTTGTCCTGAGTTTTTGAGGTAAAAATGCCCTACTTCAAAAGAGTTTTTTGCCATTTTTTGCCATATAACTTACCATTGTATTCAAAAAATTTTTTTAGCATCAAATTCGGATACTACGGAAAATTTTACGAAAGGAACTGATATTTGTATGCATCCTAATTTTTTTTTTCTAGTGAAAGGAAAATTAATTGGATTTATTTAAGGACATTTTTATCACTAAATTTACTATTTCTTCTTTTTTTGACCAGTTTAATGTACCATTGCATTCAGAAAGTACATTTAACGTCAGATTCAGATTCTACAGAAAATTTTACTCAAGAAACTGATTTCTGTATAGAACGCCGTTTTTTTATGGACCTAAAGGGAAATTCAGTTGCAATTTGCAGGCCATTTTTAGCTCTAAATTAACTATTTATCGCTTTTGTGCCCATTTTAACGTACTAATCTTGACCTATTATCTGGCCCGAGGAAATTGGAAAAGATAACGGAAAAGACCCGTAATATAATGGGAAAATTCTAAGATTCGAGTTTCAATAAGGCGATTCTACAAATGTTCTTAGTAAACAACGCGGCGCTATTTCCATATAGAACTTAAAAGCGGTTCTACAACCAAAAGAAAGGCGGTAAAATTCAAATGACAAAAGCATGGGAGAGTAGTAAAATAATTATAAAATCTGTTTTACAGAAATTAAAAGAAATCAAAAGTAAAAGTGGCACGGTTAATAAATACTTAATAAATACTTTAGTAACATTTCTCCTAGAATCTAAATCTGAGGCCGAAAGCATTACTTTGAAAGAGTACGTTAAAATGGCCAAAAAGGCGATAAATAGTCAATTTAGAGCTAATAACCAGATCAAGTGCAAGTAGTGTTCCGTACGTTGATTGCTTCTAAAATAAAAAAAAAATTGTAACGGAGATATAAAATGACCAGTGACTTCAGAAAAGACACCCCAAATGAGTTTTCAACAAAGTTTGTTTCCGATCTTTAATGAAAATTGATGACCTTGAAATTTTTGTTTCTTTTTATATACCAGATAAATTATTAAAGGTAATGCACTCGTAATAATTTTCGTACAATCTACACTCCGTGGAGAATATTCCTGAATTGTTTCAAAAAATTTTTGATCAGTACTTTTCGAGATAAAGGGGAGGGACAGCGATTTTTTCGCGATTTTTTAAAAATAATAGAAAGAAAAGTGCGCGCAAGTATTACATTATATATATATATATATATATATATATATATATATATATATATATATATATATATATATATATATATATATATCAATCGGTTTTTATAACGTCTTCCGTCATCCGATGCCTAATTTCCACTCCTCCCGGTTTCTCCATCCCTCCTCCTACAGATCTCTCTCTAGTACTTCCTTGTTGATTCCTGCTCTCCAGCTTTGGCATGGTCTTCCTCGCTTTCTTTTTCCATGAGGGTTCCAATTTAAAATCTTTTTAGGTAGTCGGTCTTATGACATTCTCTGTACATGTCCGTACCATACCAACTGTTGGGTTCTGATTTCGTCCACTATATCGTGCTTTATTTCTAAAGCTCGCCTTATCGTGTCATTTGGTATGCGGTCTTTTCTGGATTTTCTGGCTGCTCTCGTCTCCAGAAATCCATTTCTGTAGCTTTTAGCATTTTTTCTGTTTTTTTCCTTTAATGGCCACACCTGGGAGCTGTAAGTTATTATACTTTTCACTATTGAGTTGTAAATTCTCTTCTTATTTTCAATGGTTATGTTTTTGTCCAATAGTATACTATTAAGCATTGCAATCGCTTTTCTTCCCTGGATATTCCTCTCGAATATTGCTTCTTCCAGTGTTCCGTCCCTAAATATTCTTGTTCCCAAATACTTATAACTGGCACAGTGTTTGATGGTGTGTCCTGTGGCCAGTTTCAAGTCCTGCTGTTGTCTTCCAACGCACATGTACTCGGTCTTTTTAATATTGACTTCTAGGCCCCATTTTTCATATTCCTCCATAAGTTTTCGTGTCATGTATTCCATATCATCGATGTCCTGAGCGACTACTACCTGGTCATCTGCGAATGATAGCGTGTACAATGTAGTATCGTCATCCAGTGGTGCACTCTCCAAATAGATTTTAAATAGCGTTGGGGATATACAGCAGCCCTGTTTGAGATCCTTTGTGACCGGAAACCCTGTTGTTATACCATATTTGGTTTTCACACTACTTCTTGCGTCTTGGTATAAGGATTTTACGGCTTTAATTATTTCGCTGCTTACATTACTCTGTTGTAGTGTTTCCCACAATCTCATTAGGGGCACGCTGTCGTAGGCCTTTTTTAAATCAACAAACAAGACATGGACTTCCTAATCAAATGCGGTTTTCTTTTCTAGGATTTGTGACAGTGAGAAGAGATGGTCTATTGTGGATCTTCCTGCTCTAAAGCCTGCCTGTTCTTCAGCTTCTACGTCCGCGTATTCCGTTTCTATTCTATTTTTAAGTATTTTTCCGTATATTCTGCTAATAGATCCTGTAACCGTTATTCCCCTATAGTTATCGCAATTATTTTTATCTCCTTTCTTATGAATTGTTTATATGTATGATATTTTCCATTATATTGTATTATATATCGTATATTACATTATACGAGTATATATGTTTGAACTTGTGTTTTTACGAGGTTTCATTTGACACCTCACTCGATGACCCCAAAAAATGTTTTTCATTTTCGATTTCACCCCCCAAAACTAACCCCTAAAAGTCAAAATTTAACTTTCAAAACTACACGGCTCTGATGAGGCCATCAATTCCTGTATAAAAATAAGTACCAAATTTCAACTTTCTATGTCAAATAGTTTCGGAGAAAATCGGGTGTGACAGATGGACAGACAGACAGGCTTACAGACGGACAGACACCGAAGTGATCTTATAAGTGTTCCGTACGGAACAAATTTAATTTTCCTTTATGTCCATAAAAAAATCTCCGATACATACAGAAATCAGTTTCTTGAGTAAAATTTTCCGTAAAGTCCGAATCTGAGGTTAAATGTACTTTCTGAACGTGATGGTACGTTAAAATGGAAAGAAAGGGGAAAAATGGTCAATTTAGTGCTAAAAATGTCCTTAAATAATTCGCATTAATTTTCTTTCACTAGAAAAAAATTAGGATGCATACAGATATAAGTTTATTTTGTAAAATTTTCCGTAGAATCCGAATTTGTTGCTAAAAAATTTTTTTGAATACAATGGTACGTTAAAATGATAAAAAATTGCAAAAAATCAGGAAAATTTAATTTTTAAGGATGGCGGACCCGAGAAACATTTTTTTTTTTGGAAGAGCTAGACTGGAAAAAGATGTGATTTAAAAAAAAAACAAATTTGTTCACCTACACAGCCCCACAAAAAAAAAGTGGGGTATACTTTTGATGCGATATATCAGATCCGTAGTATTTTTGGCCGCTGATCACGAATCTGACGTCAGAATATCGCCATCACATCTCAATTTTTTTCTAACCTCAAAAAATAGGTACAAATTAGTAAAAATTAAGAAAAATATACTCCTAAAAAATTGATTCAAGCTTTTTCATGAATCCAAAGATGTATTAATATGTATTCGGACACGCTAAGCTAATATTCATCGGTTGGATTAAGCCATACAGTTCTGTTTTCTTTCTAACCTCAATAAATCAGACAGATATAGTGCTTCTTGAATGCAAAAACGAATTCAAATTAAAATTCAACCGATTCTTACCAAATTTGGTACACGGGGGTTTTTTGGGTTGCTGATCATGAATCTGAGGTCGGATTTGCAAAATTCAAAATGGCGGATCCAAGATGGCGGACAAAATTTTTGAAAACCAACCGATTCCTACCAAATTTGGTATACAGTTGTGGAATCCTCAAACCTGATACTCTTAAACCCTAAACCCTAAAACTTTAGACTCCCACACCCTGTAACCTCAAAAAATAGACCTCAATAACCCTGTAACTTTAAAAATGAGACCCAATAAACTCAAAACCAGGACTTTTAAACCATATACTCTCAAATAGTAGACCCTTAAGCCCTAGAATTGCGAAGGTTAGACCCGCGCCTAACTTTCCTTTTTTTGGCTGTATCTTGTTCTTTTTTCCGCGAATGACCTATTCAAAGGCTTTCTGCCCAAACGCTTTTGAGGACTTGTTTCTCTTTTTAGCGACCAGCAATAGTCCGCTAGCATATGGTCATCCCATCGTCCTTGATACCGATTTTCTATGATTTTCAGATCTTGGTGAAAACGTTCCCCTTGCTCCTGACTGTAGTCACCAAGATTATCTGGGAAATCATCGATGTGGGAGTCCAGGAAATGTAATTTTAGATTCATTAAGCAACCTAATGTTTGAAAATTTTTTACCATTTTCTCGACTATTTCTTTGTACTTAGGACTTTTATTATTTCCCAAAAAGTTTGTTGCGACTTCTTTAAAACTAAGCCAAGCAGCTTTTTCAACTTTATTCATTTTAGTAACAAATAATGAATCTTGAAACAATTTTCTTATTTGTGGCCCGTCAAATACGCCTGCCTTAATTTTAGCTTCAGAAAATTTTGGAAATTTTTTATGCAAATATTTGAAACATGGGCCGTTTGTATCTAATGCTCTCGTGAATTGCTTCATAAGTCCAAGCTTAATGTGAAGCGGGGGAATAAGAACTTTTCCCGGATCTACCAATGGTGGAAACAATACATTATTTTCACCAGGAGTGAACGATTCTCTTGTTGGCCAAATTTTTTTCTTATAATGACGTTCCCTGTCTCTGCTATTCCACAGACATTTATAACAGGGATAAAGTGTAAACCCTGACTGTTGGCCAAGCAATATTGTTACAATTTTCAGATCTCCACAAATTTTCCAGTTATGATCAGCATATTTTATTTTTATCAAAAGCTGCTTCATTTTTTCATATTGCTCTTCCATAACTGTGGAATGAGCAATCGGAATCGGAGCGTAAACGTTGGTATTATGCAGCAAAACTGCCTTAATGCTCCGTTTAGAAGAATCAATGAACAGTCTCCAATCTTCAGGATCGTATGAGTTATTTTGAAATTTAACCATTAGACCTTTTACATCGGTACAATATGAAAGTGACAATTCCTCGTCCATTGTGAAATATTTTCGAAATTCTTCATCTCTGTTTCTATAATAAGAAATCGTAGCTTCTGGCTTAAGTAAAAGTATTTTCTTTAAAAAGGAAGCTAGATGCTCTGAACCATCTTTGGATAAGCCTAAATCTCTGACTAGATCACTAAGTTCTGACTGTGATACGAGTATTGGTTCTGGTTTATGGTTGTATGGTAGAAATTCTTTATCTGTGTCACTAGTATATGATAGGTTGTCACTAGAACATTCATTAGTAACAGTGTTTGAATCTTTTTCGACAGTCTCAATGTTTTCGGCATGAACCGATAAGGTGAAATCATTTGTTTCCATAACATCAGCATCAAGTGGTTCAGGAGGCGGAATTAGTTTAGTTGGTCTTGTTACTGTCGAAACATCGTTATAAGTAATAGTGCTTTTATTTTTTCGGTTATGCCTAGATACAACATTCATACAAAAGTAGCAATCATTTTCACTGTATGGTCTATTCCATATTGCTGGTCTGGAATACTTAATCGCCTTCTTATTGATGTACAACATTATTTTGCAAGAACTGCAAATGATGTGGGGAACCCAATCTGTATCCTGGTGCTGTATTTCAATGTTAAAACAATCTTTATATAAGGTTTTAATCTTATCCGTTATCGGTGACCCCATTTTACTCAATACTTGTTGACAGCAAATATAACAAAATGAATCACTGTTTTTATCGCACTTATGAAAAGTCCTTGTACCGTGAGACCGTTTTCTTGTAACATTATCGACCGATGAATTTTCTCGGCGTTCAAAATGGCGCGAAAACATCTGCCATCTTGAATTTTGCAAATCCAACCTCAGATTCGTGATCAACGACCCAAAAAATCTCCGTGTACCAAATTTGGTAAGGATCGGTTGAATTTTAATTTGAATTCGTTTTTGCATTCGAGAAGCACTATATCTGTCTGATTTATTGAGGTTAGAAAGAAAACAGAACTGTATGGCTCAATCCAACCGATGAATATTAGCTTAGCGTGTCCGAATACGTATTAATACATCTTTGGATTCATGAAAAAGCTTGAATCAATTTTTTAGGAGTATATTTTTCTTAATTTTTACTAATTTTTACCTATTTTTTGAGGTTAGAAAAAATCGAGATGTGATGGCGATATTCTGACGTCAGATTCGTGATCAGCGGGCAAAAATACTACGGATCTGATATATCGCATCAAAAGTATACCCCACTTTTTTTTTTGTGGGGTTGTGTAGGTGACCAAATTTGTTTTTTTTTTTTTTAAATCACATCTTTTTCCAGTCTAGCTCTTCCAAAAAAAAAATGTTTCTCGGGGTCCGCCATCCTTAAAAATTAAATTTTCCTGATTTTTTGCAATTTTTTACGATTTTAACGTACCATTGTATTCAAAAAAATTTTCTAGCATCAAATTCGGATTCTACGGAAAATTTTACAAAAGAAACTTATATCTGTATGCATCCTAATTTTTTTCTAGTGAAAGAAAATTAATGCGAATTATTTAAGGACATTTTTAGCACTAAACTGACCATTTTTCCCCTTTCTTTCCATTTTAACGTAGCATCACGTTCAGAAAGTACATTTAACCTCAGATTCGGACTTTACGGAAAATTTTACTCAAGAAACGGATTTCTGTATGTATCGGAGATTTTTTTTATGGACATAAAGGAAAATTAAATTTTAATTTGCAGGTCATTTTTAGTGTTCCGTACGGAACACTTATAAGATCACTTCGGTGTCTGTCCGTCTGTAAGCCTGTCTGTCTGTCCATCTATCACACCCGATTTTCTCCGAAACTATTTGACATAGAAAGTTGAAATTTGGTACTTATTTTTATATAGGAATTGATGGCCTCATCAGAGCCGTGTAGTTTTGAAAGTTAAATTTTGACTTATGGGGGTTAGTTTTGGGGGGTGAAATAGGAAATGAAAAACATTTTTTGGGGTCATCGAGTGAGGTGTCAAATGAAACCTTGTAAAAACACAAGTTCAAACATATATACTAGCGCGCACTTTTCTTTCTATTATTTTTAAAAAATCGCGAAAAATCGCTGTCACTCCCCTTTATCTTGAAAAGTACTGATCAAAAAATTTTGAAACAATTCAGGAATATTCTCCACGGAGTGTAGATTGAACGAAAATTATTACGAGTGCATTACCTTTAATAATTTATCTGGTATATAAAAAGAAACAAAAATTTCAAGGTCATCAATTTTCATTAAAGATCGGAAACAAACTTTGTTGAAAACTCATTTGGGGTGTCTTTTCTGAAGTCACTGGTCATGTTATATCTCCGTTACAATTTTTTTTTTTATTTTAGAAGCAAGCAACGTACTACTTGCACTTGACCTGGTTATTAGCTCTAAATTGACTATTTATCGCCTTTTTGGCCATTTTAATGTACAATTTCTTTCAAAGTAATACTTTCGGCCTCAGATTTAGATTCTAGGAGAAATGTTACAAAAGTATTTATTAAGTATTTATTAATCGTGCGACTTTTACTTTTGATTTCTTTTAATTTTTTAAAACAGATTTTATAATTATTTTACTACTCTCCCATGCTTTTGTCATTTGAATTTTACCGCCTTTCTTTTGGTTGTAGAACCACTTTTAAGTTCTATATGGAAATAGCGCCGCGTTGTTTACTAAGAACATTTGTAGAATCGCCTTATTGAAACTCGAATCTTAGAATTTTCCCATTATATTACGGGTCTTTTCCGTTATCTTTTCCAATTTCCTCGAGCCAAATAATAGGTCAAGATTAGTACGTTAAAAAGGGCAAAAAAGCGATAAATACTTAATTTAGAGCTAAAAATGGCCTGCAAATTGCAACTGAATTTCCCTTTAGGTCCATAAAAAAAAACGGCGTTCTATACAGAAATCAGTTTCTTGAGTAAAATTTTCCGTACAATCTGAATCTGACGTTAAATGTACTTTCTGAATGCAATGGGCCATTAAACTGGACAAAAAAAAAAAAAATAGTAAATTTAATGATAAAAATGTCCTTAAATAAATCCAATTAATTTTCCTTTCACTAGAAAAAAATTAGGATGCATACAGATATAAGTTTCTTTTGTAAAATTTTCCGTAGAATCCGAATTTGATGCTAAAAAATTTTTTTGAATACAATGGTACGTTAAAATGATAAAAAAATTGCAAAAAATCAGGAAAATTTAATTTTTAAGGATGGCGGACCCCGAGAAACATTTTTTTTTTTTGGAAGAGCTAGACTGGAAAAAAATGTGATTTAAAAAAAAACAAATTTGGTCACCTATCAATACTTCGTCAATGTTTAAAATTTTCGATTTCTTTATTTTTTTTAGAAGGCTAGTGAGGTCATGTGACAGCAAAAAATGTTACTTAGTTTTTGCCCTGATGCTCCCCTACCATCGCAATTTTTTGCAATGATTCGTTAAGAAGAACCGGAGAAAACTAAATAAATGTAAAAAAACGTGGTTTTTGAGGGTTTGAACAAGTTAAAATAATAAAAGAAAACTCTTTTGAAGTAGGGCATTTCGACCCCAAAAACTCAAGATTTCCTTTATTGTTTACTTTACCGACAAACCAAACGAAATAAAATAAATTTGAAAACTTCCTTAAACTATTAAAAATGTGGAACTTAAAGTAAGTGGAGATGATAGAGGCTCACCTAAACACACACACTAGATACTTTTCAACACTAATTCTTTACCGAATGCGTTTAAGTTAAATATATACTCAGATATCTGTTTTGTCGCCTTTTTATTATTTATAAGGATATTAACAATGTAAAAACAAAGTAATTAATATTTAAACTGTAAAGATTAAAATATTTACCTGTGCTGTGTTAAATTGTTTTTAAAAGATAATAAAATAAAATATTATGAAAGTAAAGCAATTAAGAATAATACAAAAACCGTTTACCTTCTGTCATTGACCAAAAAAAGTACTATCAAAGTAATTTTAAAAAACATTTTTATACAAAACTCATTTATCGTTCTTTTCTGCTACTGTCTGAAAGGAAAAAAAATATTTTGCAAATTTTTTACTATTACTACTATACTAAGTTGGGAATGTGGAATCTTTGGCACAATGACACTACTCAGTATATATCAACACTACACCAAACAGTTTATTTTTGCACTCGACGCGCGTTTCGCTAGCCATGTTAGCTTCATCAGGAGCGATGATTGACTAAAGCTAAACTACAAATCTACCCTATTTATACTTAGGCTAACCCTTGAATTACTCAAGCGGAATTAATGGAATAGGCGAGGCCGTCAATTCCGATCAAGTAACCAGTAAAGGGGACTATAAGGAATAGGCCCTCTGTCTTTATTTAAACTACTTTTACATTTTATAATTTCCATACTTTCGTATGCGTTCAACAATCTCCTATCGGATACATTTTTAATTTATCTTAGATTATCTAATGTTACAATATGATCAGCTTCAAGGGCATGTTCGACAATACTAGACTCTTCTGTTCTACTATATTTTAAGTGTGCTAAATATTCTTTAAATCGTGTTTTAACTGACCTTTTAGTTGGCCCAACATACTTTTTGTCACAATCATTACAACTAATTTTATAAATTCCACTTTTCTCACAATTAGGAACCTTATCTTTGGGATTTCCTAAGATATTCCTTAGATTGTCTGATGACTTATAAACTAAGGTGAGGCCTACTTTATTAAATACCTTATTGAGTCCCCTACTATATTTCGGATTATATGGTATGGAAACATACTTGGAGTTATTTTCTTCGCGTGTAAAAAGTCATCAGACAATCTGAGGAATATTTTAGGAAATCCCAAAGATAAGGTTTCTAATTGTGAGAAAAGTGGAATTTATGAAATTAGTTGTAATGATTGTGACAAAAAGTATGTTGGGCAAACTAAAAGGTCAATTAAAACACGATTTAAAGAACATTTAGCACACTTAAAATACAGTAGAAGAAAAAAGTCTAGTATTGCCGAACATGCCCTTGAAGCTGATCATATTGTAACATTAGATAATATAAGATTAATTAAAAATGTATGACAGGAGATTGTTGAACGCATACGAAAGTATGGAAATTATAAAATGTAAAAAAGTAGTTTAAATAAAGATAGAGGGCCTATTCCTTATAGTCCCCTCTACTGGTTACTTGACCGGAACTGATGGCCTCGCCTCTGCCATTAGTTCCGCTTGAGTAATTCAAGGGTTAGGCTAAGTATAAATAGGGTAGATTTGTAGTTTAGCTTTAGTCAATCATCGCTCCTGATGAAGCTAACATAGCTAGCGAAACGCGCGTCGAGTGCAAAAATAAAGTGTTTGGTGTAGTGGTGATATATACTGAGTAATTACCACTATATGACTCCACAACAACTGTTAATTCTTTACAAAGCTCAAATTCGACCAACTATGGAATACTGCTCCCATGTTTGGAGCTCCGCTCCCAAACATACACTGCATTTGTTGGATTCTATTCAGAGAAGAGCTGTTCGTCTGATTGGAGACCCGGAACTGACCGTCGGCCTTGATTCGCTGGAACATCGAAGAACGGTTGGCGACTTGAGCCTATTCTACAAGTACTTTCATGGAAAGTGTTCGAAGGATGTGGCCCGCTTAATTCCTCCCAGAGCGGTGCATGTTAGAGGTACACGTCGCGCTAATTCTTCACATCCGTATGAGGTTCAGCTTGTTACTCCCCGTACAACACTTTTCAAGCAGTCTTTTTTTATGGAGAACATCATCCCTTTGGAATGGTTTGCCCAGGGCTGAATTTGCCACCGAGTACAATCTACAGCGATTCAAAAACAACGTGAATCGCCTTCTCCGCACACGTGCCGCTCCTGTAGCGCTTTAGGGACTTCCCTGTAGCACGTGTGCTAGGCTCATAAAAAAAAAAAAAAATGGGTAAATTTATGTTCTGAGGGTGTTATCTCTGTGAATTTTTGAAAGTGTATTGTGATATCACTTAATTATTAGTTCGCCACTGCTTATAGATCTGCTCGTGAAGCAGACACTATTATTATTGAATTAATGAATCCATAAGTTGGCATCTGTCATCACAATTTTGTTGATTTTTATTGTACCGTACGGGACACTTATGGGATCACTTCGGTCTTGTCTGTCACACCCGATTTCCTCCGAAACTCTTAGACGCAGACAATTAAAATTTGGCACAAATATACAAATTAATGGTCGAATCAGAGCCCTGTAGTTTTGAAAGGTAAATTTTGACTTAAAGCGTTCGTTGTGGGAGTGAAATCGGAAGTAAAAAAAAATTGCAAAGTCATCGAATGGGATGTCAAATGAAAGCCTGTGAAAACACGAGTTCAAAAATATATACGATATAATACTCGCGCAACCTTTCTTTATATTATTTTTTAAAAATTGGTCAAAAATTGCTGTCCCCCCGCCCTATATCTAAGGGTAGTGATCAAAAAATTTCGAAAAAAAAAATTCTAGAATATTCTTTATAAAGTGTAGATTGAGCGAAAATTATTACGTTTATTTTCAATCCCATTTTTGCTCCTTCTACGTTTATTTCTCTCACCAGTTCCTTCATTATTTTCTGGTTCTTTGCAATAATTACTCCATCGTCCGCAAACGCCACTATCTGGCTGCCCCTTGTTAGTATTGTACCTTGATTTATATTCCTTAGTACATATTGTAGTGTTAGGTTGACTAAGTGGCCGATAATGCGTCTCCCTGTCTAACTCCTTTGTTAATTTCGACATCTTGTGTTCTTCCTTTCTGTGTTTTGACATTGGCGAATGTCTCCTTCAGTGTCATCATGCACAGTCGTCTTATCTCCAGTTCTCTTAACCGAATCAAACGCTTGCTTGAGGTCAATGAATAGCAATTCCAGGTTTAGTGCATGTTTTTGTGCTCTTTCCTATGCTTGTTTGACCACCAGTATTGCACCTACTGTAGATTTTTCTTGTGTAAATCCGCATTGGTATTGTCCTATTACATTTTTTATAACATATTTTAGTTTTTCGTGTATCATCATTGTCAAAATCTTGTAGGCGGTGTTGAGCAGGGTAATTCCTCGATAAATTTCGCGTACTCATTGGTCGCCTTTCTTATGTATTATTACAATTTCATCTCCATATCTATTTAATTAGTACGTACATGCTTTCACACAGTTCTTCGCCGCCGTATTTGAACAATTCCATGTTTATTCCGTCTTTGCCTAGCTTTTTCCCGTTCTTACTTCTTAGTATTTTTTTTTACTTCATCTCTTGTTGGTTCTATAATCATTTCGATTCCATTTTCTTCTTGTCCGTTTTCTTCGGTTGTCTTATTCCTCAATTTGTTCGTTTAAGAGGTGCTTGAAATGTTCCTCTCTTATAATATTATGCTGTTTTTCTTCTTCTATTATTTTTCCCTCTCTGTCTTTCACTCCTCTGACTTTTCCTTTATAAGTTCTGTTCTATATTTTGATCATATTGTAAAACTGTTTTGTGTTAACGTTCCGACTTTCTGTTTCTATTTCTTTGATTTCTTCATTCTCTTTTTATTCTTCTAATTACTTCATTACATTCCTTTCTAATACTTTCATATTTCCGTCTGTCCCCAATATTATTTGTTTTCAACCATTTCATCCTGGCATTTATTTTTTTGTTTGCCATTCTTTTACATGTTTCATTAAACTCTTTAAATTCGTGGTTTCTTTTTATCCCTATGCTTTCTTACGTTGTTTCTCTCACGCATCTTTTCAGTTCGATCCATTTATTTTCAATGCTTTCTTCTGTTTTTTGCGTCAATAGCGTTCTTCTTAGGGATTCTTCATATTCGTTTCTTTTTTGTTCTTCGTTCAATTTTTGTACATCCCATTTGTTTTGTTTGTTCCTACTTGGTACCGTTATCTCCGTCACAACTAAGAAGTGGTCGGAGTGTGCACCAACGGATAGATACCGAGACAAAATAATTTTATTTTATTTATTTAGAATTAAACAGATATTTAGGTAGACAATATTTTTTTAAACTTTTACTACAAAGCTTTTAATATATTCTTGGTAATTCTTATACTGAAGACGAATGTGTGACTGAATATCATAGAATACTTCATCAAATCACGGTACTAAACACTAATTGTGCAAGTCCGACTTGTACTGAGTTTTTTAATTATTAACACCATAAAGTTGCAAAAAATAGCTTCCCTACAGTATTTGCATCTGCTTGTCCCTATGTATATTTGCTACAAAAAATTCAGTGAACAGGCAGACGTGCTGACTACTGATTTTATTTTTAATTAATTATTTTTCCAATTTTATGATATATGATATTTAAAAAACATCATAAAAGGCTATGAAACACCGGCAGTCTAAAACTGTAAAAAAATAGAGTATTAAACAACGTATTCGCATCTGCCCCTGGAAGCAGTAATTCAATTATTCATAAAAACATAAAAAAACAAATAGGCCGATCCACAGAAGAAAAATGTCCCGAAAAATTGGCCAAAAACTATGAAACAAAAGGTTCTATTTAGGGATTTTTAAGTGTTTGAATACTTTTGACAATTTCTCTAGTATAATTTACGACCACTCAGGTGCATCTTTTGCTTCTACCTGTCTCATAATTTTCATTTTATTTGAAAGTTAAATGCCACGCAGCATTTCTCGTGAAGCACGTCAGGCGTCACCAAGTTTAAACTATTATAGAATATAGAAAATGAATTATGTCCCTGAAGGTGAGTACAATTTCATTGTTTTTTTGGGAATTTCATATTTACTTAGCGTTAAGTAAGTAATTAACTGTTCAATTATCGGGTTTCTTAAGAAAGTATATCATTTCCAAGAATTTTTAAAGAACCAGCAATAAGTTAATAACGCCAATGAACTCTTAACGTGAAATCAGTTGGAGGTTGTTTATTATACATTTTTTGCCAAAATATCAAAAAATTGAGTACAAATGTCGCAAGTTCGGTATCTGTGTTAGTGTTTGTGCGTAAGTGTCCGTGAATGCCATGGACTCGTCAATCTTACTTTCATAACGGCTTTTTCTTAAAATTCTGGAAAGTGTTGCAATCTTAAAAAAAATCATTAAAAACTTCATTCAACCAATTGTTCGAAAATTCGGGAATAGAAAATAGTTAATAAATTCGGGTAAATGCTGCAAAATGGGAAAGGTATTTTAAAAATTCTGTAAATTGTTGCAAAATGATAAAATTAGTTAAACAATTCGGGAAAATGTTGCAAAATGATAAAATTAGTTAAACAATTCGGGAAAATGTTACAAAATGATAAAAACTGTTTAAAAACTTAACAACTTTAAAAAGTTGCAAAATGGAAAAAATACTTTAAAAATTTAGTATATGCGTACATGCATCTGACAAACTTGACGTTTCTTTTACAAGAAAAGACATTTTCCTACTTAACCAATTACAATGAAAAAAAAAATCTTATACATATATTTTGCCAGAAAATTTGAAGAAACCGATTGTCAGATTGATGACAGAATTCCGAAATAGATAGCAAAAATTCCACAGCATCCAAACGCAATTCTTCGCAAAGTTTGATGATTGGGTCAACGTTTGTATGCCGTTAACAAATAAGTATGAAACCGAAAACTCGAAACCAACAGAAATGAACAACAAGGACGTCCTTTATTGGGTTGGGATGATCCGCCATTTTGGAGCCCCAATTTTGTTTTTTAAAATTTGTACTTCATATTTGTAATCAACAACCCTAAAAATCCATATATGTAGAGTTTCATAAAAATACCTCCCGTTTTTCCAAAAACAGTCCGCCATTTTGGAGCTGCTATTTTGTTTTTTAAAATTTAAACTTCATATTCGTAATAAGTGCCCCCAAAAACTCGTTTATACAGGGTTTCATAAAAATAACTCACGTTTTTCCAAAAATAGTCCGACATGTTGCCGCCGCCATTTTGTTTTTTGAAATTTGAACTTCATATTCGTAATCAGATACCCCAAAAACCCATGTATACAGAGTTTGATAAAAATAACTCGCGTTATTCCAAAAACTATCAATTAATGATCAAATCTGAAAAATATCAAAAAGTACTTACAGATCTTGCAATCTATTTTGGATGTTCTTTAAGAATATGAGGGCCTTTTAAATTTTTACAAACAACCACTAGATGGCGCTTGTAAGATGTGATATTACCATTGTTGTAAAATATGGCAGAGAAGTTTGTTTACAGTGAGCGTTTAGAAGAACAATTGTGAATAAATGAAAATTTCACGTGAAGATTCTCATTGGATGATGTTTTACGATTTTAGTAAAGGCCTAACGCAACAACAATGTCTTCTGATAATGAATCGCCATCAGAAAAGACTGTTTACAATTGGTTTGTAGAGTTTCGTTATGGTCGTGCTTCTGTCAGCGATGAATTTCGTGAAAGTCGATCAAAATCGGTTGTTTTTTCAAAAAAACATCGATGCTGTGCGCAACATGATGACAAGAGGATAGGCATGTGACTTACCGTGAGATAGAGGCATCCTTTGGTACATCAAAGACTGCAGTATATTCGATTTTCATGAACATTTAGCTATGAAAAACATCTGTTCCCGATAGATTCCGCATAATATGACAGGAATTCAAGAACAGGCTCGTGTCAATTGGTGTAAAAAATCCATATACAACATCGTAAGAGGAGACGAAACTTGAATATATTCGAGCCAAAAACTAAGCAACAATCAACTGTTTGGGAATAAACCGTGTAACATTAATTTTTTCCTAGATTTTAAGATCATGTTACAACACCGTTTTTCTTTCTAAAATTCATGGCAATAATTGATAATTTAAGTTAAGCAGCGAGTTTAAATTTTTAAGCAGTGTAATTTAAACCAATAGTGCGTAACGCGTGTTGCCGATTTAACTTATTTGGTTCGCATTGAATGCGTCTGATTTACAAAAGAAGACGGGCATCACCGGTCCTTGTCTATCAAGTCGCGAGTTTAACACTACCGTCTGATTTTGCGTCCCGGAAGTGACCCAAGAAGTAGAGAGAAGATATATAAACGGCCATTTGGAATTTTTAGAGGCTTTTTCCTCCAGCATGCCGAAGTGGCTTTTTCTTTATTGATGCGGTAGTGCAGTAACGGCTTTTTTTTATCACCAAGTGGGTGTCTTTTCTAGCCCTCAAGTTTGAGGCTTTTTTCCGTTCTTTAAATATTCTGCTCATCCTAAGGCATTTCGAGTTAAAAAGTGATTAGCTACCCAAAAGAGAATAGGAGAGTAGTGGCTGAGACAATATTTTTGATGAGAATCTCACCAGGAGAGGCCAAGCAGCTTATGGAAAACTCACGAGGAAAAGCCAAGCAGTAAGTCAGTAGTACACCAGTTTAAATATCTCACTTCCTGTCTACAACGTGTGTTTCCAACGACTACTCAACACATGTAATCCGCGAAGTCGATTTTACAAACCTTTATATCGTATCTTTTAAAGCCATTTGCTACGAACTTAATAATTCCACTTTAGAGACTCTCTGTAAAAGTGTGCACTCGCATAGTATAAAAGGTTATTTATTAAGTCTATGTAATTTTAAGACTGTAATGAGAGGAAGAATTTTTATTTTGTTAATATAACCTTCTTTATTTAAATGTGTAGTGTCTCACTGAACTCCTGCTCTTTCTTTCAGGACTTAAGGGTTGTACTTAACTCAATTTTATATTAACAACTAAACAGTCTTCAGTTAATGCTGAATGGTATACAAAAATTGGTTTGCTAGAAGTCATCAATGAAATCAGGAAAACAACTGAAAACGTCACATCATCATTCATCATGACAATGTCTGCTCTCATACAACACGTTAAACAACTGATTATTTGATGGAGAAAAACATCGAATTAACGTCTCGTTCTCCGTATTCGCCTGATTTATCGTCTAACGACTTCTTTTTGTTCCCGAATGTCAAAAAAAAATTAGTCGTCAGCGATTTTCATCCCCTCAAGAAGCTGTTGAATCCTTCCAGAACCATGTTTTGATTTGGAGGATTTTTTTTTGTTGTAAAATATCGAAATTAGATACAAATTATTGCAACAGCTGGCCTTCCAGCGTAAACTTATTTTTTCAATTATTTCCTCCAGTGGCAAAAAAAAACAACAAAAGAATATTTCGGTTCAAGCTAATAATTAAGTCTGTCAACATTACTGTGCCCTCGGGAGTGCCTCAAGGCTCTCATATGGAGCTTCTGCTGTTTAATCTGTTCTTGAATGATGTGGCCGACGGCTTTCGGTCTTCCAGATTCTTGCTCTTTGCTGATGATTTGAAGTTGTATACGGCAGTTGGATCGATTGAGGATTTGGATAGACTTAGTGTCTGGTGTCAGGTAAACGGTATGGTTTTAAATACTTCTAAATACTTCTCTATGTCTTTCTCGAGATCGCGCAATCCACTGTTTTTTGAATACAGCATAAATGGGATTTCCCTCGAGTCCGTAGTTGGCGTAAGGGATCTGGGGGTTAAGTTTGATTCGATACTGAGTTTTATTCCTCATATAACCGAGGTAACGTGTAGGTCTCTGAAGATGCTTGGGTTCATCAGGCGTTGCTCATCAGAATTTTCATCCATTACCTCTATAAAAATGCTGTACTGCTTGTTGGTTAGGCCTCTCTTAGAATATTGCTCATGTGTGTGGAACTCGCCTTTTGCTTGCCATGCTAGAAGCTTAGAGCTTGTTCAGAGTAAATTTCTACGTCACATTAATTTTAAATTCTTTAACAATGATTCTTTTAATTACTCAAAACTGACCTCTACATTAAACTTGAATACCCTGTCTAATCGGAGAGTTCAACGTGATCTTGTAATGTTCTTTAAAATTTTAAATTCCATTGTAGATTGTCCAGAACTTTTATCTCACATTAATTTATATGCACCCTCTAGACATACTAGATCTACGTTGTCCTTCTTCAAACCTTATCATAAGACAACCTATGAAGCTAATTACTCCTTGTCTCGTTTTAAGAGGCTGATCGGGTTTTTTTTTTCTGAATTTCTTAGTTTTAGCCTTTAGTTTTAAGTGTCATTTATAGATATAAACTTTTATATTTTGCCTTTATGAGTTGAATGGGCATGTTCCGTAAATGAATAATTATGATCAAAGCAAAAAAGACTCAATTAATATATATATATATATATATATATATATATATATATATATATATATATATATATATATATATATATAAATCCGCTTCATAGCGTTCTGCGCCGTCCTACGGTTCCCAGTCTCCTGGTTGCAGGTTTCTTTCAGACATGGCCCTCTCTATTCCTTGGTTCCAGGTACACTTAGGTCGGCCTCGTTTTCGTCGGTCCCCAGGTGTCCAATGCATTACTTGCTTTGGTGTTCTCTTGTCGACCACACGTTGTACGTGGCCATACCAACGTAGTTGTTTTTCTTGAATTTCTTGAATGATGGTCTTATTTGCTTTCATCTTGTCTCTTATTCTCTCGTTTCTAATTTTGTCTAAGCGAGAGATTCGGGCCGATCTTCGCCAGAAGTCCATTTCTGTTGACAAGAATTTCTTTCTTTGCCTTTCACTCAGTTGCCACACCTTTGAACCGTATAGCATTATGCTTTTAAGGATAATGTTATATATATATATATATATATATATATATATATATATATATATATATATATATATATATATATATATATATAAAGCACAGAGTTTAATGTTCCTATTACTTTCCTTCCTTTGCTGATTCTATCTTCAATTTGTTTCTCACATCTTCCTTCACTTGTTATTTTTACCCCTAAGTACATATATTCCTCACAGCCTTCAATTTTGATGTTATTTTCAACTTCCAACTCTTCCGGCTCTCCTCCCACGCACATGTATTTCGTTTTGGTTTTGTTTATCTCAAATCCCCAGTTTCCATATTCTTCGACTAACTTTCGGTTCATGTATTCTAGGTCTTCTTTGTCCTGAGCTATTACTATCTGGTCGTCTGCGAAGTGTAATGTGTATAGTGTAAGATTGTCATTGATAGGCATTCCCATTTTTGAACACTTTCTTCGCCAGTTTCTCAGTACATGTGCTAGATATATTTTAAAAAGGGTTGGAGACAAGCTACATCCTTGTTTGAGGCCTTCTGATACGTCAAATTGTTCGGAGAGTGTCTAGCCAACTTTAATTTTTGAGGAACATCCGTTGTACAATTGTTGTACGGCTTTTATCAAAGTTATATCTATTGGACTTTTCTCAAGCACTTCCCACATTTTTTTAATTGGTACTGTGTCATAGGCCCCCGTTAGGTCCACAAACAAAAGATAAATCCGACTGTTGTGTGTCGCCGTCTTTTTCTCGATGATTTGAGATATTGGAAATATGTTATCGATGCATGAGCAACCCGCTCTAAATCCGGCTTGTTCTTCAAGTTCATATGGGCCATATTCTTGTTCAATTTGAGACTTTAGGACTTTTCCATACAGTCTGCTGAGAGTATCTGTGTCGGCTATGAATCTATAGTTACTACATACATCTTTCCTTCCTTTCTTATGTATCGGGGTAATTCATGCCATTTTCCATGAAGTGGGTGGGGATTTTCCGTTTATATACAAGGTGAACAGGTATGCCAAGATCTCTTTTAATTTTGTTGGTCCATATTTTAGGAGTTCGACTGGTAGACTCAATTAAACTACCCAAAAAAATTGAAAGTTTTTAGCTAGATAAAAAAACGTTTTTTTTTATATAGATGGTTAAAACTTTGCAAGTAGGGTTTAAATCATATTCTAAATATCTTTTACTCTTTAAGTTCTTTCGATATTCTGACAATTAACCTGACTTTTGTTAATTCCATATCAGTATAGTCGAATTTTCCGCCATGCCAACGGTCACGTGACATCTGTCAAAATCAATTTTTAGGTTATCGGACATGCAGAACTGATTACCCGAAAAAGAAATTTAGATACTCTTATAATAAAAATTCTTTCCATATGTTGCGAACTCTTTGTATATTTCTCTGTCATTTATAAAAAAATATATATTTATATATACCAACATTAACTATGTATAAAATACTTACAAGGCAGAACGCTGCAGCCACATTACAGGTTTGGTTTTGTGTTTTTCTCAGCTGAATCACGAACCACGTAAAACCTAAAGAAAATGTATTTTAGGCATATTCGTTGGGTCTGCTTCTTAATAAATTAGAGTAATGAAAATTATAAAACGAAAAGAAAATTATCAAGGATGCTGTCAAAAGTAATGCTAGTATTATATACATGTTTTGAACATTGAGTAGTAAGCATCGTGCACTAATCTTATTTCTTTTCTTATTCCTTTTCTTATTTCTTTTTTATCAGTATTGCGTCCTTTATCATTCCCATTCAATAATAACAGTAATAAATCTCAGAAAAACATAAATATGGAGCTTGAAATAGATAAATACAAGACACTAAAAAGGGAAAACGGGAAACGTTGAAATCATATCGACGACGGTGGACGATCAATATATCATATCACTACAAAAATGTGAGAGATACAATTACCTACGTTTTCTTCCAAAAGACTAAACTATAAGGGCATAAAAAAAACAAAAAATTGAAAAATACAAAATGTGTCTAACGACCATCCTTAAGATCGATAATACGACTAACGACTATCATAAATTAAACGCTAAAAATATTATAAATTCAAGGAAAAAACATAGATGCCATGTTTTTATTCGGTACTGTCGAATTGTGAAACCGAAGACATAAACAGATTCAACCCAAAAACATGCAGATAACTACAGATATTTCTACGATATCAATAAGGTCTTATCAAGATAAGACAAAAGTCACATCGATAGACTACCATGGTATTTTCATGACAAACCTGACAATAAACTTCAAGGATTAATAGTGCCAGTTATATAAGACACTCCATCAATCTTGGCCAACATTAACTAAACGAGGAAACTCAGCAATGTTAACTTTTTTAGAAAAAAACTGCCGCTGGGATTTTTATAGCGTTAAATTCTACTTAGTTACTGTCACCCCAGCACTTCCTGCTGCTGTAATGAAGAGGTAAATGTACTGTCATCTGCAAAGCCGTAGATTGTATTCATGGTCCTTTTCAGCAGATCGTAAGAGACAGTATGGAGCCTTGGGACACACAGGCATTGAAAGTGAAGTTATTAGAAAGAAATCGGTCGACTGCCACTCGTAAAGAACACTCTCTGAGGAATCACAAGAGCCATTAACAAAACTTTGTAGATTTACCGTAAGAGCGTAGCTTAGCCAACAATCCGTGTTGCCAAATGCGATTGATTGCTTTGAAAATATCAGGTGCAACCACTCGAATCTTTCCAAAGTGTTCAATTACGTTTTTCCAAACATTTGTTACATAAATTAGAAGATCCCTTGTTGATGTTTGCTTACGAAAGTCATACTGACGGTCGCTGATAATAAAAAATGCTTCTTCATTTTGATATTGTTAAAAGCAGTGCGACTAGCGGGTAGTTGTTTGGCAATGTCTTTTTGCCTTTTTTGGTATCAGCTGAACTGTAGCGTATTTCCAACTAGAAGGAAATATTCCCTTAGTGTAGGATACGTTGAAAAGTCTACAAAAAACTAATGTTACTTCGTTCGCCCGTTTTTTGAATACTATAGCAGGTTTTCCGTCGGCGCCAGGAGCTTTTTTGATGACTAGCTTTATTAAAATATATTTAATGATATGCTGTCTAGAGAGATTATCGGACAACTTTGCCGCACTATGGAAAAATACCAACATCACATACCAAAACGGAAAAACTTCGGGGCTAGTACCCAGAGGCAATTTACGATACTATACCATTATACTCCCAGCACATATCAGCAAACACCACTTACACACTCGTGAAAGATAAGCTACAACCAAAAAACAGAATTCAAAAGTGATCATAGAAGACCATATCACTGCTACAAAGAAATAGAAACACATATGACCAACGTACGTAAGACCACAATAACCAGCAGATAAAGGGTGCCCCAAAATTCACGCAAGATTTGAATTTGGCGCCGTTTGTATGGTAAAGTGTTGCCAACAAAACAAAAAACACAGCGTGACAGCTGAGAGTTCAGGGTTATTAAAAATGGAGCGCTACACGAAAGAACAACGTGTTTTCATTGTTGAGCAATATAAAAAATAATGAAAGTTTGGCAGCTACAGTTCGGAATTTTCGTACAAAATATGGTCGGAATAGTGATTTAACCTCATCAACTGTGAAGAGATTAATTGAAAAATTCAGGGAGACTGGATCAAACGCTCTGACCGTCCTTCAACAAGTCGTTCGACACAAAACATTGAAGCAATTCGTGAGAGTGTTACTGAGACTCCAGGAACATCAATTCGGCACCGTGGTCAAGAATTGGACATTTCGAGAAGCTTTCTACAGCGTATTCTCACGAAAGATTTGCATCTTCATGCTTACAATGTTCAATTGACTCAAGAACTGAAGCCTACTGACTACGCACAACGAAGAGAGTTCGTTGAATGGATTATGGAACAACAACAAGTGGATACTGATTTTTCAAAAAAAATCATCTTCAGCGATGAGGCTCATTTCCATCTTGATGGCTTCGTTAATCGACAAAATTGTCACATTTGGGGTGACTGACAATCCACACGTGACTGTTGCGAAACAAATGCATCCACAACGTGTCACTGCTTTGTGCGGATTTTGGGCTTGAGGCATCATCGGACCATTCTTCTTCGAAAATGCGGTTGGCCAGGTAATAACGGTTAATGGTGATCGTTAGCGTGATATGATAATCCAGTTTTTTGCCTAAATTGCAAGATATGGATCTATTCAACGAACTCTCTTCGTTGTGCGTGGTCAGTAGGCTTGAGTTCTTGAGTCAATTGAACTTTGTAAGAATGAAGAAATCTTTCGTGAGAATACGCTGTAGAGAGCTTCTCGAAATGTCCAATTCTTGACCACGGTGCCTGAATTGATGTTCCTGGATTCTTAGCAACCCTCTCACGAACTGCTTCAATGTTTTGTGTCGAACGACTTGTTGAAGGACGGCCAGAGCGTTTAAGATCACTAATTGATCCAGTCTCCCTGAATTTTTCAATTAATCTCTTCACAGTTGATGACGTTAAATCACTATTCCGACCATATTTTGTACGAAAATTCCGAACTGTAGCTGCCAAACTTTCATTATTTTTAAAATATTACTCAACATTGAAAACATGTGGTTCTTTCGTATAGGGCTCCATTTTTAATAAGCCTGAACTGTCAGCTGTCACGCTGTGGTTTTTGTTTTGTTGACAACATTTTACCATACAAATGGCGCCAAATTGAAATCTTGCGTGAGTTTTGGGACACTCTTTAGTAAGAAAATTCCTTACTTATAGTCACTACCAGTACGTCACCTGTGTGTTTGAGAAAATCGGTATATAGGAGAGATTCACCTGAAAAAACCCAATAATACCAATAATGATAATAAAGAAATCAAACAAAAATGTAATACGAGCATACTAAAATATTAGAACTCCCCCCCTCCCCGATCTTAAACCCTTTAAAAATGAACGAATGATTACACTTAAAATATGCTGTTTTTTTACAAACAAGAACAAGTAAAAGTGGAATATTGCTAATATTTTTTAGAGTTCTCATAATCATGACTCAGTCCTCTCTACATATTATTTCTGTTAAAATTGAAAATAATTAACAAAGTAACACAATTTCTAGATTAGCTCCAAGAATTCAAAAAAGGAAATCTAATATACTAAGCAAACCCTTTTCCTTCTCATTCCTTTTATCCTTTATATGCTTAACTTTAAATAATTGAAAATTGTGGCAAAAATACTGGAAAATAAAACAAAATTTTTAGATTTTCCAACTTTAAAAACCCTGAGAAGAAAATACGACACGATATCCTTTCTATCCCACCACTTTAACTCTTATATGTTTGACTATAAATAATTAAAACTAAGTAGAATTTACAGATGTCTTGACTCCCAGAACGTTGAAAAAATTTATAACATATGGACGCAGCAATCCGTTTTGTATCTTCGTCTACACTTTTTGATCTATTCTAGCTTTAACCACAAATAATTATGCTTAAAATTTATTTATTATCTCAACCCTAAAACCAGGAAAAATATATTCGCCATTACCGCTTTCACACCCTTCCTCTGAAGCCATATTGCTCAAGAATTAAAGATTACATTCCTCACAGTGTTACATGTGTACTAAATTTGAAATCGATATATCTCGAGAGTTATCCTGCCAACAGATAGACAGACAAACCGACGGAAATGCGTAACTGTTTTTTGTGGACTAAGGACAGTGAAACAAAATTCAAAAACTCGGAGTGTGATTTTTCACGTATACAATACTTTCTTTAGGACGGGCAATAAAAAGATAAGACAAAGAAAAATACAGACCAAAAATGTAGGTTATGCTAAGAGTACAATGAAACAATTAACCAACCAATATTGACTCAAAAGAAGTACATAGAAAGAAATAAAGTGTGCTCTTATGTTCAAGTTGTTAATACTTCGCAATTTATACAGAAAAATATTGCTACTATAAACCTACAAGTGTGACAATACAATCAGGTAAACACGAATAAACACATAAAGGCAAACAAACTTGACATAGTAATAAAAAATTTCAACACCAACACAAATTTGTTAATTGACGTAACGATCCTTAAGGAAAAACACCACCTACTATTCCTATAGTGCAGTCAAGGATGCCCGATATTGTCTTCAGACAGCGTATCATAAAACGTATTTACTGAAGCTAGACACCAAAAGAGTTTCTGGCGCTGTCGGAATACCTGTCATAGTACTCAAAAACTGCGCAAGAGAACTAGCGCCAGTTTTCTGTCGACTTTTTAACCTATCCTACATAAAGGGAATATTTTCTTCCTGCTGGAAATGCGTTACAGTTCAGCCGATACCCAAAAAAGGCAGGAAGACCTTGCCAAACAACTACCGACCAGTCGCACTGCTTTCAATAATATCGAAAGTCATGGAAAAGGATATCAATCTTCTAAAATATCTTGAAGGATTCAATATTATTAGCGACAATCAATATGGCTTTTGTAAACATAGATCAACAGGAGATCTTCTAACTTATGTAACATATGTTTGAAACAACGCAACTGAACACTCTGGAGAATCTCTGGATTGTTAGCTGAGCTACGCTCTTCTGGTATGCCTGAAAAGTTATGTTTATGGCTCTTATCTTTCCTCAAAGAGCATTCTTTACTAGTGGCAATACACAGATTTCTTTCTAACACCTTCACTATCAACGCCGGTGTGCCCGAGAGCTCCATACTGTCTCCTACACTCTTCCTCATTTACATTGATTATCTGCTGAAAAAGACCAGAAATCCAATCTACAGCTTTGCAGATAACAGTACGCTTATCTCTTCATTCGCTTTGAACGCTCGATCATCCGCTGTTCATGCAAATATCCGCAGCCAGCAAGAGGTCGTTCAACCCGGAAGAAATTCTATCTTGGGGTGACAGTAACCAAGTAGAATTTAACGCTACGAAAACCCAGGCGGCAGTTCTTTCTAAAAAAGTTAACGTTGCTGAACCCGACATAATAATGTCAGGACACGTCATTCCTCTAGCATCGTCACTCCATTTGCTGGACGTTAATTTGGGAGCAAATGTGTCTTGGCAGAAACATGTTGCAAGCATAGCAAAGAGAGCTTCTCAAAAGCTGGGAATATTATTTCGAACTATAAAGTTTTACACTTCATAACAACTATTAATTTTGTATAAACCTCAAATTCGATCAGCGATGGAATACTGCTCTTATGCTCCCACTGCATTTAGTGGATTCTATTCAGGAGAGAGCTGTTCGCCTGAACGGAGACCCGGAAGTGTTCAGAAACCTTAATTCATTGGAACATCGAAGAACGGTTGACGACTTAAGTTTATTCTACAGGTATTTTCATGGAAAATGTTCGATGGATATAGCCCGCTGAATTCCTTCCAGAGTGGTGCATGCTAGAAATACACGTCTGGCTAATACTTCACATGCGTATGAGGTTCAACTTGTTACTTCTCGTACAACCCTTTTCACTCATGTGCTGCCTTGCTTTTTCCGCCTTGGTGGGTGTCGGCTTGCTCGCCGGCACAACACTTTCTGCAGGTTCACTATCTCTCGCTCGGTCTTCATCGTTTTGGTTGAGCTGCTTTTTGCTGCGGTGTTCTCAACCGTTACGTCGCTCGCCCAATGCTCTTTTTATTGGTGTAGGGTACTAACTCAAACCTCTTTGTTCTTCATATGTTAAACGTCCCGAACTAGTCTTTTCTGACCCGTTTTGTTAACGTTTTTTATGAAGAAACGGTACTAGTGCAAAATAGAATAATCTTATTGTAGTTAAACTAATTTGAACTCTAATGCCTGATGACATAGGTAGCGGAGATTACAAACCAAAATTCGATGTATCAGGGACTGTAGACAGTTGTCCACTAAAAATCCTAAAAATGTAAATGTTTGTTTTTGAATTTGATTATTCATTTTGCTGTGATTTTTCCTTTTAATTTGAAGATAATCCATTGTATTATCACTGGAAGTCCTGAAAAATGTATTTTTTCATTTCCTGGCAAGTTTATAAAAAAATATATAATGCATATATTTTTAAAACAATCTGTAAAGTTTATAAATAAATATATGTGTAAATTCAAAGAGATATCAAAAACAGTAAATATATTGTGCGTGTGTTTTACTACACAAAGAATAGAAAATATTAAGAAAAATATTTTTGTAAGTTTTATTTCAATTTTTGGGATTTAGAAGTTTTGATGGTAAATTAAAAAATAAAAATACTCTTTTAAACCTACCTTATCTTTTCATTTTAGCAGTAAAAAAGCTTAGATTTGTTGCAAGAAAATTGTTTACCATTTCGGTATTAATCTTGGAAATGAAGAAACTTTTTAAAATTCTGTTATTTTGCCCAAATAGATACGGTTAACTTAAACGTCAACTCCAGCTATTAAATGGCAATAAGCCAGAGTGTAAACGTACTTGCTGTCTCGTGTTATCAAGAAATTTCCTTTAAATACTAGATAAGGAATCTAGCTAAATATCGTTCAATATTATTTCTACTAGATGTGCAGTGTATTAGCTATTATTATTTTGATTTGTTATGAGATTAATAGTACCTAAACTTTGCAAATCTAAAATTGTGTAGTAGACAACACAGCAACAGTGCGCATGCGCTTGAGCTATTCCGAGCAACGTCAGGTGCGGGTTACTTTGGCGGTAAAATCCAGTTTTACCCTGTTTCTTAATTTTTCAAAAATGTTCGAATTTGACAAAAGACTATTAAATGTGCCTCTGCATAACTCCACGAGTCATATATCGATCACGATCACGATAAGCCTATTTTCGTCCAGTGCTGAACGTAGGCCTTCCCCATTTTAGTCCATCTCTTCCTATCCGTAGCTATCGTCATCCAATTTAATCCAGCATACCTCATGATATCACGTCGCCAGCGGGTGTTCGGCCTTCCCAAACCTCGTTTGTTATCTCTCAGTCTCCATTCCACCAAGCGTCTCGTCCATCTGACATCCCGCATTGGTGGTGTATGATCTGCCCACTCCCATTTAAGTTGGAAAGCTCTCTCTAGCTTGGTCTGCATTCGAATTGAAATACTGGTTTTTCGCTCATTTAGTTTGATGCCAAGCATGGGGGATGAATCTCGTGGGCTCTGTGAGTTCTTGCTAGTTTTCGGGTATTTTCTTTTGTCAGCGACCACGTTTCGTCACCATATATCATAACTGGCAAGATGCATGCACTTTACACTTTTGCCTTAAGTGAGTAAGGAATATCCGATTTTAGGATATGGCTGAGTTTCCCAAATGAACACCATCCCAATCTAATTCTTCTTCTAACTTCTTCATTGATGCCGGTTTTCTTTATTGTTATTCTTTGTCCTACAGTCCCTGGCCAAATTATTAGACGCACTGCAAGATTTCATGTAAAATATTAATTACCGAGTGATATTGTACCGTTTTATTATTTTAAATGATTCGTTTTTTATTTTTATATTATCCAATCAATTACCTATTTATTTGACATAAATAAAACAGCATTAATTTAGAAAAGTATAAGTTTATTAAGTTTTAAAGAAAAGTGAAATTAATGTTAGTAAAAGTCAATATTTAGTTGAGCCACCTTTAGCCGCTATCAAAGCTTTAATTCTGCGCGGCATGCTATCAATACAAGATTTTACTGTCTCCTGCATTTGAGGATGATGATTCCACACATGAATAATCTTTTCTAGGAGCTGGGTTTTGTTGGTAATCACATCTTTAGCCACTTCTCTTTTCATCAGCTCCCACACATTTTCAATGGGGCTATTACCCGGCCAATCCAACAGAGGAATATTTTTTTTCTGCCAAAAAAGCTTTAACAGACCGAGCAGTGTGGCAGGGAGCTCCATCTTGCATGAAAGTGAATGGTTCCCCATTTGGAAACCATTCTCTGAGCTGCGGAATCAACCGATTTTGTAATACTTCTTTGTACTGATCTTGCCTCATTATTCCTTTGACGACGTACAGACGTCCAGTGCCCTTGCCGCTGATGACTGACCAAATCATCACTTTGGTGGGATGTTTAACCGTCGGGACGACACAATCAGGATGAAACTTTTCTCCATGACGACGACGCACATACTGAGCTTTATTCTGCAAAATTTCGAATGTGCTTTCGTCACTGAAGCAGACCTGTCAAAAATAGGAAAAATATATAAACTTCCATGTTTATTTGCTTTATTTAACTGAAAATGATAATAATGTATCAATTATTGATTAAATTGCTGTATCTTACCAATCTCCAGAAGTCCACATCTTTGTCTTGCCATTGTTTGGCCCACTTCAGGCGCTTTGCTTTCATTGCAGCTGTTAACTTGGGCTTCCTGGCGGGGCGACAGGCCTTAAAATCTAATTCTTTCAATTTTCTTCGAACAGTGCGCTCAGAAGCATTTACGCTAGCATCCTGGAGTTGTGATTTTATTACCTTTGTAGTAGCAAATCTGTTTTCTACACAAATTTTCTTCAAATATCTTTCTGACCGTGGAGTGAAAATTGGTTTTCTACCGCATCTTTTCTTTCTTTTTCGGGCTTAATTCCTTCCCTGACTCAATTTTCTTTTTTATGCGTCGTACACTAGCTTCAGAAACCTCCAATCTTCGTGATATTTCTCGGTTTGTAAATGTTTTCGCAATCACAAGGGCCTTCACTTCAGCTTTTTTTTACGTGGTGAAAGATCGCCTTTTCTACCCATAATGAAAATAGTCCAATTACTTTTTTAAAACACTGCATACAAAATAAACTAATAACTGAGTAGTATAAAACTGTTAAAACAAACAATCACAGTCCATAAAGCCACAGAAACACGTCCGTAACCGACTCGATTCCGATCGCGACTGATACAGGTTTGTACTTGTTTACGTTCATGTATCACTTTGTCAACACAGTGTTGCCATATGTTAAAAATAAATACAAATATGTAGTCTACAACAATTCTTTTAAATAAAAATCAATAATATTGTAGTTTAAATATACCATTATTGCATAAAAACTCTTAAGAAACATAAAATTACTAAAAAAAATACAGTGCGTCTAATAATTTGGCCAGGGACTGTAAGTAGATGTAGCTGACCACCATTTCCAAGGGCATCTAGCAGGATGTTGAGGGGTTCTTGTGTGTTTAACATACTCTTAGTCTTATTTATATTTATTTTCAGTCCAGTCTCCTTGGTTGCGTTATTTAACGCATCTATCCTGCAGTTCTTCCTGTTTATCATTTATCAAGACAATATCGTCTGCGAATCTCAGATGGTTCAAATAAACTCCATAGATTTTAATCCCTTTACCAGACCAGTTAAGACTGCGCATTGCGTCTTCTAAAGCACTAATAAACAATTTAGGAGACAGTGTATCCCCCTGATATATATATATATATATATATATATATATATATATATATATATATATATATATATATATATATATATATATATATATATATACACTTGGCAATCACTTTACAAATTTGTTTTCTGTTACAGAACGTGTCTACAAATCAATATCTCTACGAAAGGCTTCAACAATTAAGTGAACCGAAATATTCTCCACATAACAGTAAGTACAGACACAACTACAGTCTACATCTCTTACTGATAAGTAGTGAGTGTAACTAAAACATTACTGATACCGAGAAAGCCAAATAATTGCAAACTTTCACAAGCAGTACAGAGAAGTAGCGAGGCATATATCTTCGAAAGATTTTAAGATAAAACTAGGAAAGCAAGTTTCAAGAAAGCTACACACACATGTGTATGTGTGTGTGGGTGTGTGTGTGTGTGTGTCTGTATGTGTGTGTGTGTGTGACTATCTGTTGATGTATCTAACACTTTTTTATACTCCTACCGATATTCAGTATTATTTTAGACACTTGTTAGCCAATGTATTATACTATTAATTTCTAACTGATGGTTTACTTTGTCTCAAACTTCTTAAATAAAATTAGCTTAAATAAATCTAAGAGAAAATCAAAAAGCTTGTCTTGAAACTGACGTTGCAGTCGGTTTAATCCAAATACTGCGGCGAAAATCCACATAGACAAATTGGCAACCACCGAGCGGTATAGGGTTAACTTCGATATTCGAAAGTTTTGAAATTGATTATCGGTAGTGAATTTTTGCGAACTATTTGCGTTCAGTTTTAATCGTAACAACCGTATTTTCAGTAGTGTTATAAAGGCGTTTGAAAATTTCAGTGGTTTCCTTAATTCTTCATTTATTAAAATTAGACATCTCCGCAAAAACTTTCGTTGATTCTGGTAGTCATTTACAGCTTGTTTATTCCTTTTTGATACATCTTTCACGTCCCTTAATTCTTATTGTCACGAAGGATGTATTCTGCTCTACCAAACGAGTCAAATAACTGGTCTGTAGCGTCAGACTGACATTTTTGAGTTTAAAAAACTAACGGAAATCCTTTGCGAAAACTGTCTCTCATAAAATTTGAATTTTCAACTTTAGACTCCATTGTTTTGGAAAATCAAATGAATACGAGTAATTAAGGGCAGATTTTATGCATTTAAATTTATTTGAAGTTAGGGTTAATTAAAAATTTATAGGTTCATCTATAGAAATTGTTTTCTGGGGCACTAAAAATATTATTTTTAACTGCAATAGCACTCATTAAAGCCACATCGTGAATTATCGCCTACATAACAATATTCAAAAAGCTTTACACAATCCTAACTTAAAAATGTTTATTGCAGTTCTAGAGTCGCTACTTCAGTGGTCTTGCTATACCTAAAGCCTAGCTGGTCGAATTCAAGATTCAGTGCATACCATCACTGAGGGTATCAAAATTTTTTTGGGAATATATTTCATACGATTTCGAGCATATCCTTCATACAAAAATCATATATTTATAACAGGTATAAACGAAAATAAAATGACAATAGATAGACCACTCCACCTAATTTTTATAGATTTTATAAAGGTCTATAATACCCTGCGGTCTTAATACTAAAGAATACCAGTTTCTCTGGCAACTTCATCGTCACTAAAGGATTAAGGAAGAGATCTCACCTTCCAGCACTATTTTTAAAATATATTTGAATTAAGTATTGAAACCATAGAAGAGAACAGCCAGCCTAATTGTATTGCCATCTGTCGGACTCACGTCGGAATACAGAACGTTAGAATAGCTGGGTAGAGTTTTTGGATGCTTCGATTTATTAATGTAAGGTAATAATTATTATCTAGTTATAAATGAGGCATATGTTATTGTTAACTGTAAAATTACTATTAATATTTTATGGCGTTGGTGAACCAACTAAAGGCGAATCGAAAGATCCGCACTTCAGAAATTCCCCAAAGTGTTCGCCATATCATGGCTCATCAGTTGGTCTAGGTTCAGCAAATACAAGAACACAATTTTCAATCCTTATCCAGGTGTGTAACGGGAAACAATGACAAAATAGATACTTATACTGCACTCTGTCGGTGACACCCAACATAGCGGCCAGCACGGCTGACCCTTGACTGCAGAACTTTTCGCTTGAAGGCATAGATAGCGTTGGTGAAGCAACTAAAGGCGAATCGAAAGATCGGGAAGCTCGAGAAGGTGCACTTCTGCAATCAAGTGTCAGCCGTGCTGGCAGCTTCGTTTGGAGATACTTTAAATAAGTCACCGACAGAGTGCAGTATTAGCATATATTTTGTCATTGTTTTCCGTTAGTCATTGAATAAGGGCTGAAAATTGTGTTCTTGTGTTTGCTGAACCTAGCCCAACTGATGAGGCGTGTTACGGGAAATACGTCTTAGGATGGTCTGGCAAATACAAAGAACACTTTGGGGAACTTCTGAAGTGCGGATCTTTCGATTCGCCTTTAGTTGCTTCACCAACGCCATCTATGCCTTCGAGCGGGAAGTTCGAGAAGGTGCGCTTCTGCAAACAAGTGTCAGCCGTGCTTTGCTTGGAAAGACTTTAAATAAGTCACCGACAGAGTGCAGTATAAGCATCTATGCTGTCACTGTTTTCCATTAATATTTTAAATTAACAAGAGATTTTTGTGATTTTAACTTCGCAATTAGATTGTTTTAAGTAAATATTTCTTGTGAAAAGGCTATGAAAAACGCGAATATTTGGCAACGCTGTTAGCGGGCGTCCAAAAGAGCTGGTAAATAAGGCTATAACAGAATTTTAAATGTGTACGAATTGAAAAAAAAAAGTAATTAATGTTCCTTTCTTGACCAAAAAGATCATTTCAATACATGAAACTCACACGAACGTCACAAATTGTACACCTATTTCAGACAGAATAATGCTCCTCCAAATAAGAACGAAACCTTTTCTTCTTAACGTAATACTGCATGTATGCTCCCACTGCAGATAAACAGGATGAAGAGGTTGAGCAATTTTACCAGCATGTTAGAGAAGTCCTAAAAATAATACCAAAAGGAGATTTGACAGTCATAATGGGAGACTTCAACGCCAAGATTGAAAGAGGTAGGTTAGGAACTTCCGTAGGACCATATGGTTTATGTGAAAGAAACAAGAAAGGTGAACGACTAAACATTTTCGGTGAAGCAATAGGTTATATTATCACTAACACCTTCTTCAACCTACCACCACGAAGACTATACACATGGAAGTCCCCACTACACTCACCAGACCATATCACCAGAAATCAAATAGACTATATTCTAGTAAATAAACGTTTTAGAAATAGTATTGTATCTGTCAAAACATATCCCAGTGCTGATATAAACTCGGATCACAATGCCCTGGTAGTGGTTCTAAGAATTATCTTGAAAAAGTTAAAAAGAAAACAGAAAAACATATACGATATGCGACAACTTAAAGACAAAAAAGTAACAAACGTAATTAAAAAAGATCTTAATAAAGCACTCCGAGACACAGATCTAAACGAAGACATAGAATCTGAAATAGAAAAGTTAAATGAAATAACAAGGTGGCTAAAGAATAACTATCTAACTATGGAATAAACACATAAAAGGAAGGAATGGATGACAGATGATATTCTAAGACTAATGGAGGACAGACGGTTACACAAAAGAGAATATAACAGACTACACACACAAATACAGAAAGAAATTCGAACAGCTAAAGATCGGTGGAATGGTGAAAGATGTAAAGAGATAGAGGAGTTGCAGGGAAAATATTATAGCTTTAATATCTATCCAAAAACCAAAGACTTAACTGGTGAACGGAGAACGAAATCAAATGGACGTTTAATAGATCATCAAGGAAACGTTGTTATCGATACGGAAGAGAAGCTGAAAATATGGCAAGACTATATTACAGAGTTATTTTCTGATGCAAGATCAGATCAGCCACAATGCTCAATAGACTTGTTTGGGCCCTGTATTACCACCGATGAAAATGCGTATTGCAATAAATGAACTAAAAAATGAAAAAAACCACAGGACCCGATGAATTCCATGGGGAGTTTCTTAAGCTCTTAGATGAGGATGGAATTAAGTGGCTTACGGTGATCTACAATAAAATCTATGATTTAGGCAGAATACCAGAAAGCTGGTTAAAATCTGAGTTTATATCGATCCCACAAAATGCAGGCGCTAAAAAATGTGGAAAATATCGAACAATTAGCCCCATAAGCATCTTTTAAAAACATTTGTGAAAATCATTCACAGAAGAATATACAAGTTGAGTGAAGAAAACATATCAGCCACACAATTCGGTTTTCGTGTTGCCACGGGAACCAGAGAGGCCTTCTTTTCTATACAGGTTTTGCTTCAGAGATGTAGCGACGTACATTTGTGCCTGATGTCACGTATATTTGTGCCTGATCGACTACCAAAAGGCCTTTGATAGAGCCCAACACCACAAAATAGTCGACATTCTGAAAGACCTTGGGCTAGATGGAAAGGATCTGTGAATTATTGGCAACCTCTATTGAAACCAGATGGCATTTATTAAAGCAGAAGGGGAGCGCTCAGAAGCAATATCGATTGAGCGTGGAGTAAGGCAGGGTTGTGTTTTGTCTCCATTATTGTTTAATATATACTCAGCAAATCTTCAGCGAGGCACTAGAAGAGGCTGATAAAGAAATACTGCTTAATTGGGAGCAAATAAATAACATTCGTTCTGCTGGGATCTACAACACCTTATGACAAAAATAAACGAAGTATCAGCAAAACAAAGTACATAGTAATCAGCAAGTCTCCGGTTCCTCCTACCTTGTTGATGGTTAACAATCAACAAATACAAAGAACTCCACAATATTCATATCTAGGTACCATGATAAACGAACAATGGGATCATTCGTAGGAAATTCGTTGCTGTATCGAAAAAGCTAGAGCAGTGTTCCTCAAAATGACATCACTTGTCAAAAGCTCGGCAATAAAATTGAGCACGAAAACGAGACTCCTAAGATATTATGTCTTCAGGGTCCTTCTTTATGGTGTGGAATCTTGGACGCTGACTGAAGCTACTTCTAAAAAACTTGAGGCATTTGAATTATGGCTATATCGCCGAATTTTAAAAATTTCTTATACTGACCATACTACCAACGAACATGTGTTACGTCGCATGACCAAGAAACTGGAAATTATGAAAGCTGTTAAAGTAGAAAAATTGGAGTATTTAAGACTGCAGCAAAGACTGGGGGACCAGGACATAAACGTATTTCCTGGCTAAACAATCTGCGAAATTGGTTCTCAACAAATACTATCGGTCTTTTCAGAGCTGCAGTGGATAAAGTAGTAATAGCCAGAATGATTGCCAACATTTGAACCGAATAAGCACTTTAAGAAGAAGAAGAATACATGAAATTACAGTCGGTCAAGTAAGGACGTGTCGCCTATAATTTGTAGCCGGTAAAAGAAATAAATTTTTTTTTGACGTTATTTTTAGCACCTCTGCAAACAATGTTTTGTAGAAAGATATTCATTTCTAACTTTATTTATGGTTAAATGGTACGTATCGAATTCAAGGCTGTGTTCCTATGTAATCATCCAAAAAGTCCGAAAGTGACTCCTACCGCGGCTGCTAAGGATATGGGCAAGTCGTTAGCCAGTAGGTGAAACGATACTCTCAGTTAAAAAGTATTGATGGTCTACCAAAAAGTGGTTCGACAGAAAAAGTGTTGGACAAGGACGAAAACATGATTATCAACATGTTCTCCCCGAAATCCCCAATTAACTTTGCACCAGGGGCGCAAAAACTAAAGCCAGAGAGGTTGGGATATATCATATGCAATCGGGCTAACGATTTAAAGTGGCGGAATACAATTAAGGACCCTTTGCTGAACGAAAACACAGAGAAAAACGACTCGCGTGGGCAAAGGAAAACATAGTTTTCAGTTGAAAAATCCTTGACGCCCTTTAGTTGCGCAATAATTTGAAACATCGGATTACAATGCTGTGATTAAGTTAGTCTTTAATGTGAGAAAGTTAAATTCAGTATTTATTTTAGAACTGTACATTTCCTAGGGGTACTGGGTGAATCACTTTAACCATTTTTTTTTAAAGAAATTGGGATTTTTTGGAGTTTTTGTCACTCTAAGGAATGCTTGTGAACAACATCATTCAAATCAAAAGCGAGCTTCATGACGGAACACAATTTTTCAATAAAACTGAATTTTTAATTGCTGTAAATCTTAATTCCCAAACTGATGACGCCCAAACTGATGCAATTGATAGTGTTCTTCTTCTTCTTCTTTCTTATATGGTGTGTCATATAAGTAAGCATACTGCCTGTTTTATCCCCATTAGCCCTCTTCCGATGTGGACGTCCAGCATTCCTTCCACCTTTTGGCAGGTCTGCTCCTAGTTCTTCTGCCGCAGGGCTTATCGAAAGTTGGGCCTTTTTTACCAGTCTGTTGTCGTCTATTCGATCTACGTATCTATTCCATTGTTTTCTTCTAGTTCTCGTCCATTTGAATATTTCTTGGATCTTACTTAGTTCGTGTAGATCTTTGTTGGGGATTCTGTCGTGGATAGTGTATCCATGTATGTTGCTAATCACCTTCATTTCTGTTGTCCTCATCATTTGTGCTGTTTTACATGTCTCAGCTCTTGTTTCTGCAGCATATAATAATAATAATAATAATAATAATAATACCGCCGGATACCGGGCGCCCTCCGGGAGTAAGTAGCCTTGCTGTGGCATCCAGGCTCTGCCGTAGTCGACCTTTCTTTCCTAGGATACTCGTGGGAATACTATGTTAAATAATAATAATTATAATAATGAAAATGCTACAGCAACACCACAACAACGACAACTACAGACGAACCAAACAACCGCCTCAGTCGAAACTACTCCCGATAGTTTTTACCAGATCCGACATTGTAGGTGATGGAAATTGCCTTTTCCGTGCAGTTAGCTTACACTTATATGGCCACCAGAACCATCATGAGAAACTCCGAGAGGTTGCTCTAAGATATTTACAACAAAACTGGTCGGAACTTCACACATTTTCATTAATTGAAGTCCACGATATAAAAGACTTCAATAACTATTATAATTATATGCGGAAAAATGGCACCTATGGAACGAGCCTAGAGATACTTGCCCTCTCGGAAACACAAAATAGCAACTTTCATATCTTCTCAAAACAACGAAGAACAAGACATACAAAAATAACTTTTACGGACAGACCAACAATAATAAGCACGGGAAAATACAACAAAACCATTTACCTTCTACTAACAGGCAACCCAATGTCGGGACACTTTGAGCTTCTGACACCACAAAACATTGAAAACATTCCAGAACACAACAGACCAATAAAAGAAGCATCGGGCGAGCGACGTAACGGTCGAGGACGTCGCGGGAAATGGCAGCTCGACCAAAACGATGAAGACCAGGCAACCGAAAATGGACCTGCCAAAAGTGTTGTGTCGGCGACTAAGCCGACACCCACCAAGGCGGGAAAATCACAGCAGCGCATGAGTTGCACCACAGGAATCAACGAACACGCCATGCGTTGCTGTAATGAAAACACAAAACCTGACAAAGAAATCACTGAGAAGAGAATCACTCGCCGCTTGGACCCACCAACATCAATCTCAAGCACAACCGACGTAGATACGGGACAAACACAACCACCAAAGCCAGGCCAGGGCCCGTATGTTTTGCAAGGACAACATGCAACTACCAAGGCTGGAAAACCAAGACAGCGGTTAAAGTGGACGGATGAGATGAATAGGACGGTGATGCGCTGTTACTACACCGCCACCAAACTCGAAACAATAACATCGGGCTACAGACAGCAACTGCACAGACTTTTCTTGACCGAATATCCACATCTGCAATTACTTGTTTCAGAACAGAGAGTAATAGACCAAAAAAAGAGTTATTACCAAGAACAATCGTCTCACACCTCTCGAATTGCAAACCATCAAGGACACAGTGGCTGTTGAACTGAACACAGACCAACCAAACAATAGAAACAATAAAGCAGATTCCGAACCAGCCTCACACACACAACCACCCAGTCGAGCACAACGATGCTCACCACCAAGGGGGAGCATAACGCAAAATAATATTGCGAGTACCGCGCCACACACCATATCACAGACAACAACATGAATCACTCGCCACCCTCAACGACATCCACACAACATCACCCCGAATCACCTCTCATACAAACACTTAAAGCAAAAATGGAGTCACATCTAGCTCGATGGTCAGGCACTGACCCTACAACAAGAAATCCCATCCCTCGTTTAATCTTCAGACAGAGCACGCAACCAATCCTCAACACACTGAACAAGCACATAATACCTCAGTATATAACAGACTTAAGCACAATCGAAGACATTCACACAATAATATACGCAGCAGCAATCACCACTCTAACACAAAATAATCAAAAACTCCCTCAACGACAAGGAAACCCCAACAGGACAAAACCAAGATTCAAATGGCAAATAAGAATAGAAAACAAAATCAACAACATCAGGAGAGATCTAGGACATCTTACCCAGTTTATAAGCGGGAACGCGTCCAAACGTGTCACACAGGGGGCAAACAAGATCAAATCTAAGTCTCCCAACAGAACACTGCCAGAAATCCTCGATACCTTGAAACAAAAACTATCTGTATATGCCGCAAGACTCCGTAGATACAAAGAATCAAATGAGAGGAAAGACACCAACAACCTCTTCCGAAGAAGCGAAAAAACAATTCTACCGGAAAACTATGTACAACAAACAGATAGCAGTGACTGAACCACCAAACGAACAAGAACTCACAGATTATTGGAAAAGTATCTGGTCAGAACCCAAACAACACAATAATAATACCCCCTGGATCAAAGCCGAAGAAGACAAACATAAACATGTGACAGAACAAGAAAATACCACATTTAATACACAAGAAATTACAGAAACTATCAAACACACACACAACTGGAAATGTCCTGGAATAGACAATATACAAAACTTCTGGTACAAACAGTTTACCACCACACACGAAGCACTCACACATCAAATCAACAAAGCCATTCTACAACCACACACATTTCCCACTTTCCTTACACAAGGAATAACATACGTTAAACCCAAAAGCTCAGACACCACAAACCCGTCAAACTACCGACCTATTACCTGTCTTCCAACCCTATACAAGATCATCACAGCCACAATTTCGAAGAAAATAGAACAATACCTAACAGACAACAATACCCTCACAGAAGAGCAGAAGGGATGCAGGAAAAATAGTCGAGGATGCAAAGAGCAGCTGATTATAGATAGCGTGATTATGGGACAAACCAGAAAAGAACACAGAAACCTTCACATCGGTTATATAGACTATAAAAAAGCCTTCGACTCCATACCCCACAGCTGGTTAATCAGGGCCCTAGAAATCTATAAAATCAACCAACACCTCAGGCAGTTTCTCGCGCAAATTATGAAAACATGGAAAACCAAAATACGCCTAGAAACACAAACCGAACGGATTCAAACAGAAGAGCTGTACATCAGACGGGGTATATTTCAGGGAGACTCGCTCAGTGCTCTATGGTTTTGCCTCTGTCTCAATCCACTCTCAAATATACTAAACAGAACAGAGCATGGCTTCAATATCAGACACCAAAAAGTGAATCAACATAAAATAAACCACCTCCTATATATGGACGACATAAAACTCTAACGCTGCCACACAAACACAGCTGAAAGAACTCCTCAAAATCACAGAAATATTCACCTTAGATGTCAATATGGAATTTGGTATAAGTAAATGCAAAGTGCTCCACATCAACAAAGGCCAATGGAAGTGCCACCATGAGACAGAAACCATCAACAATGAAACGCTCGATAACATGTTCGATAAAGAAACATACAAATATCTAGGCTTCCAACAAAGCACCAAACTCAACCACACTCACATCAAAACAGAGCTCAGAACCGAATTCAAAAACAGACTGACGAAACTTTTGCAAACAAAACTCAACTCTAAGAATCTCACTAAAGCCATCAACACGTTCGCTATACCTATACTCACATATTCATTTGGTATCATCAAATGGTCACAAACAGACATAGAAAATATTCACATCCTTATACGATCTCAATTCACCAAATACAGGAAATTACACCCCAACGCATACAAAGAAAGACTTACCATCGAGAGGAAGGCAGGAGGAAGAGGAATTATAGACATCAGATCATTACACACAAAACAAATACAAGCACTTAGGAAATTCTTTCACAGCAAGCAAACCAGCCTCCACACAGCGACAGTGAAAGCAGACAAAAACTACACACCTCTCGACTTAGCCCGGGCAGACCACTCAGCAGACACACACAGTCACACCCAATTACAACAGGAAAAGATGAAAACGTGGTCAGAGAAAACACTCCATGGAAAAACACAGATACCACATAGAACAAGACCACGTAAATAAAAAACAATCATACACCTGGTTACAGGATGGGCAGCTATTTCCTGAAACAGAAGGCTTCTTACTTGCCATCCAGGATAAAGTCATATTAACCAGAAACTACCAAAAGCATATCATCAAAGACCCGACTATTGCAGAGGACAGATGTAGGAAACGCCACCAGCAGAAAGAAACGATCGAACACATAACGAGCGGATGTAGAATATTGGCCGGAACAGAGTACACAGCCAGGCATGATTCAGCTGCCAAAGTAGTTCACCAAGCACTAGCCACAACATACAAACTCATAGAAAACACAGATCCCTACTACAAATACACGCCAACATCCATACTTGAAAATGAAGATTACAAGCTCTACTGGGACATCAGTATCCATACAGATAAAACAGTCTCCGCCAATAGACCCGATATTACTTTTACAGTGCAAAAAAGGAAAAGTCACCTATCTAATTGACATAGCTGTCCCCAACGACACAAACATCCAAACGAAATACACAGAAAAAATTTCCAAATACACAGACCTTGCAACGGAAATAAAAAGGCTATGGAAACAAGAAAAAGTCATCATTGTCCCCTCATTATATCAGCCACAGGCCTTACACCAACAACATTCACACCACACTTAGTACAATTAGGACTCAACACAAACATACACAAAAACATTCAGAAGTCAGTGATTTTGAAAACATGTAACATTGTCAGGTCATTCCTTAATACACAAAGGTAATGCGTTTGTGCTGACTTGGTTTGCGCCCGTCAGCCAAACATGGAACCACATTGACCAAATGTGAGAAAGAAGAACTTTTTTGTAAAATAATAATAATAATAATAGCTTTATTACCCAACAGTTTCCCATTAATAGGGTAAATATTTAGACATTTACATATTCAATGACAGTCTGTAGTAATTGCTTCTTAGTACAACAGTATATATCACAAACACTACAAATATGATTAAAATTAGTACACATTACATGAATAGGTGAATTCAATAACAAATTAGTATTAGGCCTGTCACATCTAAAAAACATACTTGATCGTGAGTGTATCCGTGGCACATTGATGTTAATACGAGACAGTATATCCGTGCAATCAATCATATTGTGCAATACTTTATATAGGAATAATATTGAGGCACAAACTCTCCTGATTCCCAGGCTAAGAATATTTGTCTGTTCACACAAATAATCGCTGCTGATTCCCCGTTCAGGATACATTCCATTAATCTTAAACAACAGAAATTTCAGAAATCTCCTCTGCACTTTTTCAAGTGAAACTCTATGCACCTCGTACATTGGACTCCAGACAATACTTGCATATTCCAGTTTCGAGCGAACAAAGCAGAAATACAAAATCTTCAGTGATGCAATATTAGTGAAACCCCTACAATTCCTAATGATGAACCCGTAAGACTTCATTGCTTCAGAAACTTTCAATGCTATATGCTGAGCAAATGTTAGCTTTGCATCAAAAACAACTCCCAAATCCTTAGCTGTGCTACACCTACTTAAATTATGGTCTTGAATTCTATATTGAAACTCTATTGACGCTACCCTCCTAGTATATGTTAGAACTTTGCATTTTTGAGCATTTAGATGTAGTTTGTTGTCACAACACCAAGAATGCACGAAATTCAACTGGCTTTGTAGATAGGAACAATCCTCAGTTTTTTCTATTGGCATAAACATTTTCAAATCATCAGCATAAATTAGCCTGTTACATTTTAAATCCTCGCAAAGGTCATTTATGAACATAATGAAGAGCAAGGGTCCCAAATTTGAACCTTGTGGAACGCCGGAGGTAGCCACAAATCTTTCTGATTTGAATCCGTTGTAGGCTACAAACTGAGTTCGATTAAACAAGTAAGAACTTATAAGAGCCCTCGCACCATCAGTGAAACCAAAGAAAGACAACTTATTGATGAGAACATGATGGTCGATCCTATCAAAGGCCTTCGAGAAATCTGTATAAAATAACATCAACCTGCCCACCATCATCTAATATTTCCGAAATGAACTGTGTCATAACAGTTAGATTTGTTACCGTAGATCTCTTACTAACAAATCCGTGCTGATAAGGAGAAATTTGATTTTTAATTTGGCTATAGATACGTGCATACAAGACTGACTCAAAGACCTTTGAGAAGTTACAAAGTAGAACGACACCGCTGTAATTTTCAACATTTCCCCTGTCTCCATTCTTAAAAATAGGACTTAATCTACCTTCTTTCCATCGTTTCGGATAAACACCCTGTTTAATTGATAAATTAAAAATATACTTTAAAGGTCTTACAAGGACAGTCGCACAGTCCTTAATGAGAAACGAGGGAATATTATCAGGGCCAGAGGTCATCTTATTTTTTAATTTTTTCGTGGCCATCAATATTTCATCCCCAGTGATGGGCGAGAATTCCACAATTGTCAACGACGTACTAAGCGAATGACAAGTCCCTGCTGGTTCCGACAGTGCGAAGACACTCTTGAAAAAATCTGCAAACGCGTTAACAATGCCCGACGGAGACTTCAGAATGTCATTTCTATACATCATCATGCTGGGAATCCTAGAAGATTTACTTTTGGAATGGACATAATGGACATATGTGAGGATCGGTCTCACTGTTGTCTTGTATATTCTTATTTTACTTTCCACTGTGAGGTTTTTATTTTTCCATACTATCTCCATCAAACAACCTGCTATTAGTGATGCCTTCATAGACTGTTTAAGTCTCCATAGGTTGTTACCATTGTTCCCAGGTATTTAAAATTATTAACCTGTTCATTAACACTTCCTTGGATCTCCAGCTTGCATCTTAATGATTCTTTCGAAGCTACCATACATTTTATCTTGGTTGTTTTAATACTCATGTTTAGTTTTCTCACTTCCAAATTGAAGGCATGAAAGATCTTCTGAAGATTGTCCTCAGAATCGAAGATGAGGACTACATCGTCAATTTGGACTACATATAAATATAACAAAGACCAAGCTGGTTGTGTGTTTTCAAAAATCACACGTTTGATACGAATCTTATTGTTAATAGACAGAGAATTCAGCAAGTTTTATTTTTTAAATACCTGAGAACACTAATTAATAGCCGTTGTAATCCAAAAATAGATATTAGATCCAGAATCGATCGTGTATCTTTTCACTAGATCCGACCTTAGTCTAAAACTTCGAGTGCGCATGATTAGATGCGTATGATAGATTTCGGTTGGTAGCAGATGGTGTGGTAGTGTGTGTTGCCCATTTTGTATCCTCTAGTTTTTGGAAGATTCTTCAATATTCTGTCTATAAAGAGGTTGAAGATAAAGGGACTAAATGAATCGCCTTGTCTTATTCCGGTGTTTATTCTTACTTTCTTACTCAATAGATGTTTATATTTGTTCTACATTCTGTGTTAATGTCATGTATGATTTTTATTAGCTTCTGGTTTGTCTACTTTTCCTGTAATTATTTTATAATATTTGTTAATTGCACTCTATCGAAGGCTTGAATCATGTCGACAAAACACATATACGCAGGTTGTTAAATTCTTTAGCTTTTTCCATTTTCTGTCTCACTATAAATATGGCATCTATGGTCGATCAATTTTTGCGGAATCCCTGTTGTTCCTATCTTCTTTGAATTTCCTTGCTCATTTCTTCCAGTATGAAGAGCGTTATTCCGCGGTAGTTTTCGGGTGACGTCTTTTGTCCTTTTTTGAATATTGGGATTGTTATGGTAGTTTTCCAATCTGTAGGTATTTGTCCATGTTTGTAAAGAGCTGCACTAGTTGTTGGTATAGGTTTTCTACTTCATATTTTAACATCTCTTTTGTAATGTAGTCTGGTCCTGAGGCATTTCTATTTTTAAGACTTCTTATAATTCTTTCTGTCTTCTTCCACTTCTTCAAGTATGGTTTCATTATTTTCTTCTTCTTTATTATAATTTCTCAAAGTATGTTTGCCATTCTTGAATTATAATTTTATTAGTTTGCACCGTGTCTTTTATATTAAGTTAGTTACGTCTTAACATTTTCCAGACTTTCCTTTAAGCGCCATACAGATCACTTTCCATCCCTTTAGTAAATGTCTCCCAATATTCTTCTTTAATTTGTTTTCTTCTTCTATTGTTGCTGTTGCTTCTAAACATATTGCCTACCGACAATGGCGTGAAAATCCTAACACCGTAAATCGTAACTTCTTTGTTCATACCCGGAACAGATGCAAGGAAATTATCGACGAAACCAAGGAGGCACACAATCAACGGATTAGAAACAAACTTCTCGCTTGTCCCAACAATTCCAGGTCCTTTTGGGCAGTCGCTAAGGCAGTTAGTCAAAATTTTACCAAATTCACCATACCACCACTCACACGGCCAGATAATTCCATTGCAACCACACCTGTTGAGAGAGCGAACTTGTTGGCTGAACTCTTTGCTTCACATTCTACTGTCGATTTCCAAGGAAAAACACCACCTACTATTCCCTTACTGCAGTCAAGGATGCCCGATGTTGTCTTCAGACAGCGCATCATAAAGCGTATTTTAATGAAGCTGGACACCAAGAAGGCTTCTGGCGCTGACGGAATATCTGCCATAGTTCTCAAAAACTGTGCAAGGGAACTAACACCAATTTTCTGTAGACTTTTTAACCTATCCTACAGAAAGGGAATATTTCCGTCCTGCTGGAAATGTGCCACGGTTCAGCCGATACCTAAAAAAGGTAAGAAGACCTTGCCAAATAAACTACCGACCAGTTGCACTGCTTTCAATAATATCGAAAGTCATGGAAAAGATTATCAATGAGCATCTTCTAAAATATCTTGAACGATTCAATATTATTAGCGATCACCAATATGGTTTTCGTAAACATAGATCAACAGGAGATCTTCTGACTTATGTAACACATGTTTGGAACAACGCAATTGAACACTTTGGAGAATCTCGAGCGGTTGCTCTTGACATATCCAAGGCATTCGACCGTGTTTGGCATGATGAACTGTTGGCTAAGTTACGCTCTTATGGTATGTCTGAAAGGTTCTGTTTGTGGCTCTCATGTTTCCTCAGAGAGCGTTCTTTACGAGTGGCGTCGAGAGATTTCTTTCTAACACCCTCACTATCAACGCCGGTGTGCCCCAGGGCTCCATACTGTCTCATACTCTCTTTCTCATTTACATTAACGATCTGCTGGAAAAGACCGGGAAATAGCTTTGCAGATGACAGTACGCTTGTCTCTTCATTCACCTTGAACGCTCGGACATCGGCTGCTCAGGCGAATATCTGCAGACAGCAGGAGGTCGTTCAACTTAACAAAGACCTGGAAGAAATTCTATCTTGGGGTGACAGTAACCAAGTGTAATTTAACCCTACAAAAACTCAAGCGGCAGTTTTTTCTAAAAAAGTTTTACGTTGCTGAACCCGACATAGTTATGTCGGGGCACTCCATTCCCCTAGCATCGTCGCTCAATTTGTTGGGCGTTAGTTTGGGAACAAATATGTCTTGGCATGAACATGTTGCAGGCATAGCAAGGAGAGCTTCTCAAAAGTTGGGAATATTATTTAGAACCAGAAAGCTTCACACCCCACAGCAACTGTTAATTCTTTACAAAGCCCAAATTCGACCAACTATGGAATACTGCTCCCACGTTTGGGGCTCCGCTCCCAAACATACACTACATTTGTTGGATTCTGTTCAGAGAAGAGCGGTCCGTCTGATTGGGGACCCGGAATTGACCGGCGGCCTTGATTCGCTGGAACATCGAAGAACGGTTGACGACTTGAGTCTGTTCTACAAGTATTTTCATGGAAAATGTTCGAAGGATGTAGCCCGCTTAATTCCTCCCAAAGCGGTGCATGTTAAAAATACACGTCGCGCTGGTGCTTCGCATCCGTATGAGGTTCAGCTTGTTACTCCGCGTACAACGCTTTTTAACCAATCTTTTATATGGAGAACGTCATCCCTTTGGAATAATTTGCCCAGCGCTGTGTTTCCCACCGAGTACAATTTACAGCGATTCAAGAACAACGTGAATCGCTTTTTCCGCACTCGTGCCGCTCCTGGAGCGCTTTAGGGACTTCCCTGCAGCACGTGAGCTAGACCCATAAACAAAAAAAAAAAAATCATTAAGTTTCTTTCTGCGATATATACGTTCCTGTTATCTTGGGTCTCGTTGTATATGCAATGTATATATGCTTCCTTTTTCTTCTTTACCAGCGCCTTTATTTCTAACGTGAACCAAGGTGTTTTATTTGTTTTGTTGATGTTTACTCGTCTCTGGACCAAGGTTTACTTTGCCGCGTTAATAATGTTAAGACTCCAATTTCCAAATTAATTGAATCTTGTATTGGTGTAAACTCGAGCCTTTAAGCAGTATTAGCCAAGTCGATGTCATCGAAAGACAATCGATAGTTTCTGATCATCAGTAATATTTTGTTCATAACAGCAATGTTTGTTTTAGATCAACCAGGTCCACGGTTATTTTAAAAAGTAATTGGTGTGAAAACGCTGAACGAGGTGATAAATTTGTTGTTTACTTGGCCCAGTACAGTCTGTCAAGTAAGAACCAATCCGCGATAAGTCCTTTTTGGTATATGCGATTCAACAAAAAATCGGTAGAGGGACTCTTCGTCTACGAAGCATTTTGGTAAAAGTATCAGTCGAATCCGAACTTTCGTCGAAATCACGTAAAACCCCCAGTCACTTGTTTGCGCGTCAGTTCGAGGCAGTCTTTCTTTGTTTCCATCCAAAGGGGCCTAAAATGACACATTTGGCGGCCGCTAAATACTCGTATATTAAAATGTCGATGTCAAAATCAAAAATCATTTATTGGTATTAGCAAAAGCAGCCATTGAATTAATGGATATACACGTCAAAAAAAAAACACAAATGCAGAAAAAAATCAGCAGAAAGAGAAAAAAAATAACCGGTCAAGTGCAAGTTAAACTTGCTCCGTACGTTGATTGCTTTTAAAATAAAAAAATTTTGTTACAGAGGTATAAAATGATCAGTGACTTCACAAAAACACACCTCAAATGAGTTTTTCAACAAAGTTTGTTTCCAATCTTTACTGAAATCTGATGACCTTGAAATTTTTGTTTTTTTATATACCAGATAAATTATTAAAGGTAATGCACTCGTGATAATTTTCGTTCTATCTACACCCCGTGGAGAATATTCCAGAATTTTTTCGAAATTTTTTGATAAGTACTTTTTCGAGATAAGGCCCGGGACAGCGATTTTTCGCGAATTTTAAAAAATAATACAAAGAAAAGTGCGTGCAAGTATAATATTATATATATATTTTTTACTCGTGTTTTCACAAGCTTTCATTTGACACCACACTCGATGACCTAGTAAAAAATTTTTTTTTTCACTTCCGACTTTACCCTCCAAAACTAACCCCTTAAGTCAAAATTTAATTCTCAAAACTACATGGCTCTGATGAGGCCATCAATTCCTATATTATTCCAAATTTCACCTTTCTATGTCAAATAGTTTCGGAGAAAATCGGGTGTGACAGACAGACAGACAGACACCGAAGTGATCTTATAAGTGTTCCGTACGGAACACTAAAAACAGTTCAAAAACGGTGAACTGTATCACTTAAAAATTCGGAAACAGAATAATAACATTTATTTATCAGAAAGCTCTTAACTTTGTCTTTAAATGCTTTTACAGGGAGCTTTCTTATATTGTGGAGAAGCTTATTAAACAGAATTACCCCCACATAATCGAGAGAGATTTCGAATTTAGATCCTTTATGATAAACCGAAATAAGTTGATCGGTATTTTAGTGCAGTACGAATGAAAGCAGCAGTTTCTTAGAAAAAATGTGTTTATGTCTTTTCATGTACAATAAAAGCCTATATATATAGATCCAGGGAAAGGACATAAATTTCTTTTCTGCAAAAATTGGTTTAGTACTGTCTGTTGGCTTTATATTAAACATGAGTCTAACAATTCTCTTTTGACTGTGAAATACTCTTAACCACTCTGCAGAGTTACCCCACAATAAAACATCGCAGTTTAAATGGCAGTACACAAGTGAATAATATAGGATTAATAGAGCTTCCTGGTTAATAATATACTTTATTTTAGTGTTCCGTTTATTTCTTCCCAAATTCTGGTTTATTACAGTCCAAGCAATTCTTTATTTATTTTCACTATTTGTAATAACATTATACTGTTTTTTTGATTTATTTAAAATTGCTTTATATTCTTTCTTTTTGTTTTTATACATCAAACTAGCCGGGCCCGCGGTTCCGCTCGCGTGGACTTGATTCACTACTATCGTCACTGCTTATTCTTTATGTTACCCAACGTAATAAAATATCTCCCATTATTTCTCCTTATCTCCCAATATTTCTCCTTTTCTCCCATTATCTCTACATAATTTCCATTATCTAGGCTTATCTCTGCTCATCTCCCATTATTTCTCCTGATCTCCCATTATTTCTCCTTATCTCCCATTATCTCACCTTATTTCCCATTATCTAGGCTTATCTCGACTTATCTCCCATTATTTCTCCTTATCTCTCATTATTTCTCCTTATCTCCCATTATTTCACCTTATCTCCCATTATCTAGGCTCACCATAGCTCCCATTATCTAGACTTATCTCTGCTTATCTCCCATTATCTCTCCTTATCTCCTATTATTTATACTTATCTCCCATTATCTCACCTTATCTCCCATTATCTGGGCTTATATCGAATTATATAGAACATATGTATAAATTTATCGGATAAGTGGTTCTCGAGTGATAAGCGCACTAACGGACAGACAGACAGACAGAGAGACGTTGCATTTTATATATATATTGTATTCTTTCCTACATGATATTGTTCCATATTTAATGCTTTAGGGAGTGTATTGTATTATCTCTCCTTATCTCCTATTATTTATACTTATCTCCCATTATCTCACCTTATCTCCCATTATCTAGGCTTATATCGAATTATATAGAACATATGTATAAATTTATCGGATAAGTGGTTCTCGAGTGATAAGCGCACTAACGGACAGACAGACAAACAGAGAGACGTTGCATTTTATATATATTGTATTCTTTGCTACATGATATTGTTCCATATTTAATGCTTCAGGGAGTGTATTGCAAGAGAACGCGCTAGCGGCAAACTTTTCTCCGACTTGATTCACTATTGTCGTCACTGCTTATTCCCTATGTCACCTAATAAAATATATCCTATAACCTGGCCAGACAACATACGTATGTTTAAAAAAAAAGGCACGTAAATCGGATAAGTGGTTCTCCAGTGATAAGCACACTAACGGACGGACAGACAGACATACAGACAGACGGACAGACGGACAGAGAGACATTGCATTTTATATATATATAGATATTCTCTGCTACATAATATTGTTCCATATTTAATGGTTTGGACTGTGTATTGCAAGAGAACGCGTTAGCGGCAAACTTTGTCCGACTTCATTTACTATTATTGTCACTGCTCATTCCTTATGCTACCTATCGTAATAAAATATAGCCTATAACCTGGCCGGAGAACATATGTAAGTTTTAAAAAAAAAAGTACGAAAATCGGATAAGTGGTTCTCCAGTGATAAGCGCACTAACGGACAGACAGACAGGCAGAGATACGTTGCATTTTATATATATTATAGATGTAATAAAATATATACCTATAACCTGGTCAGAGAACATATGTATGAATTTAAAAAATCACCTAAATCGGATAAGTGGTTCTCGAGGGATAAGCGCATTAACGGACAGACAGACAGACAGACAAACATTGCATTTTATATATATTATAGATATAGATTATTATTATTATGATATAACCTGGCCAAAGAATATATGTATGAATTTAAAAAAAGACAGGTAAATCGGATAAGTTGTTCCCGCGTGATAAACGCACTAATGGACAGACAGACAGACAGAGAGACATTGCATTTTATATATATTATAGATTATAGATTACAGATATTCTTTGCTACATAATATTGTTCCATATTTATTGGTTTAGGCCGTGTATTACAAAGGCACGCGCTAGCGGCATACTTATTTCCGACATCATTCGCTATTTTACGTCACTGCTCATTCCTTATGCTACCTATCGTAATAAATATAGCCTATAACCTGGCCAGAGAACATATGTATGTTTTTAAAAAAAAAAGTACGTAAATCGGATAAGTGGTTCTTCAGTGATAGGCGCACTAACGGACAGACAGACAGACAGACAGACAGACAGAGAGACGTTGCATTTTATATATATTATAGATGAACTTCTGGACTATCCGAGTTTCTAACATCATGAAAAAGTACCTTTCACTCGCGACTCCTTTGAACAATAGCATCCGAAACCCATCCCTTGCTTGGTGGCTTTGTCTTTTTTTGTTTTAATGGACAGTTAGCATTGATGACAAAATGTAGGATGCTAAGAAATTCAGAAACAGCTCTATCAAAGTCAGAATCAGCCTCAAATACTTCTCTAAAGTCGATATTTGAAAAATGTTGCTTAAGCATATCATTATTGAAAGGTGATGTCGTTTATGAAGAAGTGGGTACATCGTTTTAACGAGATGCAAAATGTCGACGATTTGCCAAAACGTATTTTCACGGAACTCGAAATTGACGCTGTAACAAGAAGCTGCAAAATTAAGAAAATCGAGTTTGAATTTGTCCCATGAGACCATTCGACAACATCTTCGTGCTCATGATGTCAAATTCCAAAGCACGTTGAAGAAACCTTTACTGGAGAATCATGTCGCGAAGCGGCTCGCTTGGGTCCACGATAATATACCAGAGTGACCCTCACAATCGCCGGACGCCAACCCTATTAAAAAACGTTTGGTCCCTTGTAAAAAGAAAGCTCGGAGGAAGGACTCTAAGGACTTTGACTCAGTTGTCCGCGAGATTCTGAAAATTTGTAGGGTATGCAGAATCATGCCTCGAAGATGTCAGGCGATTATTGATGCAGGAGGCGAACTTACTAAGGTAATTACGCCGTTGTTAGCAGACCAAAGAATACATTGATGGTAAAAAATGTTCTCGAAACACATTTTTTCAAGAATACGGGAGGTTACGTTCTTACTTGACAATTAATAGGCGTACAAAGCTTCTGTTGCAATTTTATTATTTCTATGGAGTTTCATATTAAATTATAGTAAGAGCTACATAAGTCGACGTTTAAAAGATGTAATCCTATTTAACTTCCTCCCAAATATCCAGCAAGTCACACTAGACACTTCAAAATAAATGAACCGAAATAAATCAAAATGAACGTTTCAAAACAGATGTTGCCCTGCCTAAGCAAATACCGTGTAAAGTTGACGATCAAAATAGACAAATTGGCGACTGACGATCGGGTTAGGGTGAATTCGAGGATTTCCAGAACGATTCTGGGGATTTAAAGTCGATTTCAAATATAAACTAACATTTCACGAATCGTTTAACTCACATACTTATTCTGATGGAAAAATCAGTTCTATACGTGCTGAACAAAAGCCAGAATAAGGAGTGTTATATACAGCAGGAGTAGAAGTAATAGATGAGGAGGCCCTATAATCAAGCGAATAGACCGATTCTTTTTGGTAACCTTATTTAACGTCTAGGTAATGGCATGACCTACAGTTTAAGGTGGGATCCGAGCCGCGTGTTCGGCAGATTTTATAAGTAAGCAATTCCCTTTTGGTCCCTCCTCTCTCGAACGTTTTTCCACAATATTTTGGCGAAGTTTACTTAATACTGAAGAATAATATTCTCCAGTTACGGATTTGTAATGTTTCAAGTAATCTGTAAGTAGCCCAAGCTTGTCCCAAAAAACAGAAACAAGATTTTTTCCTGCTGATTTCTGTAAGCGAAACTTTTTGAGGCGACGTAACACGTAGGTTGAAAAGTTTTTGGTCTAGCTACTTAAAACACATCTTTTTTTGCAAAATTCGACTTTATTCATCAACATAGTCTCCTTCAAGAGCGATACAATCAGTCCAAAGCTTTTCTAACATTTCTATAACTTTCTTGTAAAAATATTTGTTTTTGCCTTCAAAATAGGCCGGGGGGGCCAAATCTGGAGAATACGCTGGATGAGGAAGCAATTCGAACTTCAGTTCATGCAATTTTACCATCGTAACCATTGACTTGTGACACACTTGATAAAAAAGCACTTTTTTCTTGTTCATTTGGGGCCGTTTCTTAGCGATTTCTGCATTAAAACGCACCAATAACTTTATATAATATTCGCTATTGATGGTATTTTCCTTCTCAGCACAACCGATGAAAATTATTCCATGCGTATTCCAAAATACAGAGGCCAGAACCTTCCCAGCCGACTGTTGTGTCTTTGGTCGCTTCGGGTGGCTTTCACTGGCTGCTCTCCACTCAGCTGAGTGCCGATTTGATTCCAATGTTTAGTGGTAGATCCATGTTTCATCCACTGTCACATATCGCATAAAAATGATCCTTTTCATTGCGCTTAAACAAGTCCAAACGGCGCTCACAATCATCAACACGTTGTTGTTTTTGGTCCACTATGAGCAAACGCGGTACCCATTTCGAACAGTGCTTTCTCATGCCCAAATGTTCATGCAAAATACGACCAACACGTTCCTTTGATATCTTTAGGGTGTCAGCTGTCTCACGCAATTTCCCCAGCTCATACCTCACCAGAATATGTAAATATGATCTTAGTAAAAAAATCGTTAGAGTATGAGCTAATAGCTAATTTAACCGTTTTTATTCATGATACTTGTAAAAAAAAATTTCTTCCCACAGGCTTAGCATCATCGTTTTATTTGAACTGTGCTCAACAGCAAGGTTAATCAGGATTCCATAACAATAATTAGAATTTCAGAATACAGAAATTTGTAGTTGTGATAGTTGAAAAAAATTAATAAAAGTCTAGATATTTCAATATTTCGAAATCTAACAATTTTTCACTAAGGTCATATTTATATACAAACATTCTGCTGAGCTATGAGCTAGCCTATGAGCCCTCGAAGGGAATACATTGGTTTTTTGGGACACCCTATATATATATATATATATATATATATATATATATATATATATACACTTTCTACTGTCGATTTCCAAGCAAAAACACCAGCTACTATTCCCATAGTACAGTCAAGGATGCCCGATATTTTCTTCAGACAGCGTATCATAAAACGTATTTTGATGAAACTAGACACCAAAAAGGCTTCTGGCGCTGACGCAATACCTGCCATAGTTCTCAAAAACTGTGGGAGGGAACTAACACCGTTTTCTGTAGACTTTTCAACCTATCCGACAGAAAGGGAATATTTCCTTCCTGCTAGAAATGTGCCACAATTCAGCTGATACCTAAAAAAAGGCAAAAAGACTTTACCAAATAACTACCGACCAATCGCACTGCTTTCAATATTATCGAAAGTCATGGAAAAGGCTATCAATCAGCATCTTCTAAAATATCTTGAAGGATTCAACATTATTAGCGATCACCAATATGGCTTTCGTAAAAATAGATCAACGGGAGATCTTCTGACTTATGTAATACATGTTTGGAACAACGCAATTGAACACTTTGGAGAATCTCGAGCTGTTGCTCTTGACATATCCAAGGCATTCGACCGTGTTTGCACGATGGGCTGTTGGCTAAGCTACGCTCTTATGATATGTCTGAAAAGTTCTGTTTGTGGCTCTCATGTTTCTTCAGAGAGCGTTTTACGAGTGACAGTCGACGGATTTCTTTCTAACACCTTCACTATCAACGCCGGTGTACCCCAAGGTCATACTGTCTCCTACTCTCTTTCTCATTTATATTAACGATCTGCTGGAAAAGCCCGAGAATCCAATCTACAGCTTTGCAGATGACGGTACACTTATCTCTTCATTCACTTTGAACGCCCGAACATCGGCTACTCAGACGAATATCCGCAGACAGCAGGAAGTAACAAAGGCCTGGAAGAAATTCTATCTTGGGGTTACAGTAACCAAGTGAAATTTAACGCTACAAAAATTCTGGCGGCAGTTTTTCTCTAAAAAATTAACGTTGCTGAACCCGACACTATGGGGGGCACTCCATACCTCTAACATCATCACTCAATTTGTTGAGAGTTAATTTGGGAGCAAATATGTCCTGGCATGAACATGTTGCAGGCATAGCAAGGAGAGCTTCTCAAAAATTGGGAATATTATTTCGAACCAGAAAGCTTTACACTCTACAACAACTGTTAATTCATTTTACAAAGCTCAAATTCGACCAACTATGGAATACTGCTCCCATGTTTAGAGCTCCGCTCCCAAACATACACTGCATTTGTTGGACTCTATTCAGAGAAGAGCTGTTCGTCTGATTGGAGACTCGGAACGCTGGAACATCGAAGAACGGTTGGCGCCTTGAGCCTATTCTACAAGTATTTTCATGGAAAGTGTTCGAAGGATGTGGCCCGCTTAATTCCTCCCAGAGCGGTGCATGTTAGAAGTACACGTTGCGCTAATACTTCACATCTGTATGAGGTTCAGCTTGTTACCCCTCGTACAACGCTTTTCAAGCAGTCTTTTATATGGAGAACATCATCCCTTTGGAATACGTGTAATTTGCCCAGGACTGTGTTTCCGACCGAGTACAATTTACAGCGATTCAAGAACAACGTGAATCGCTTTTTTTCCGCACACATGTCGCTGCTGTAGCCATTTAGGGACTTCCCTGCAGCACGTGTGCTAGACCCATAAAAAAAAAATAAAAAATAAACTTAATTTCATGTATTAATTTTCACTAGTTGTAAGTCATCTGAAGAAAGCAGTACTGTTGAAACGATCGTCATAATAATTAAGATAAAATGGAAATCTGAACAAATAACTGTGTTATTTCTATTAATTATTATATTTCAACTTTGCTGTAGAGATTTTTAGGTGACCGAAGCCCGTTAAGAACAACGTTCCTTTAGATCAAAAAAGAAGTATTAAATTTACGTCATTTTGTAACCATATAAAGAAATATTGACCAGTCCAGTGGTAATTCTGTATAAATTGACAATTAAAAAAGAAAAATTAAGCCGTTATTACGGTTAGATTATGTCGAATTTTAGATTTTTCGAACGGTATTAGGGATTTAAAACCGATTTCAAATACAGATCAACAAGCGTGCTGCTCTCACTTATTTATTCAAGTGAAAAATTCCTTCCTACGTGCAATTTAAGGTTCAGTAAAGCTAAAGTACAGATTTAAGTATTTATTTAAGCTATAGAAACTTTCGGTTTAATTTCTTCATAGTAAAGCGGTTTTTCAATGCACGGCCGCTCAAGAGAAAACTTCTGTACTGAATACGAGTATAAGTTCGGAGCTTATTAGTTCACCTTTTGTTAGAGTTGTTCCTATAAACAGAGTTCCTAAAATGCAGTGACCTATTAGAGATATTTAAATAACAACATATATTATTTTAAAAATTTGATTTTTGACCATATAAGGTAGTTTTCCAGATGTGGAAAATATTTTGGGAGATGCGGTGTTACCAGATCGTGACCGCTCATATTCTAGAAAAGTGTATTTGGGGAACATTTTTTTAACATCAATGAATTCTTGATGTGCTAACAACGGCACAATTACCTTAGTAAGTTGTCCAATCGCCTTCTTCATCAATAATCGCCTAACATCTTCGAGGCATGCTGTCGACGAGATTTTCTGCATACTCTGCAAATTTTTCGGGTCTTGCTAGACAACTGAGTTAAAGTCCTCAAGAGTCTTTCCTCTGAGCTTTCTCTTTACAAGACATCGAACGTTTTTAATAGGGTTGGCGTCCGGCGATTGTGAGGGCCACTCTAGTATCTTATCGTGGACCCAAGCGAGCCGCTTCGCGACATGATTTTCGTCCAGCAAAAGTTTCTTCAACGTGCTTCGGAATTTGACATAATGAGCACGAAGATGTTATCGAATGGTCCCACGGGACACGTTCAAACCTGATTTTCTTAATTTTGGCGCTCCTTGACGCAGCATCAATTTCCAGTCACGTGAAAACAAAGACACTATTCGTTTTACGACTTTCGGAGTGATTTTGCCTAAGTCCAAACCACGTTTTAATAAGTCGTCCACAATTTTCGTCTCGTTAAAATGATTTACCGACTTCTTCACAAACGATACCGACTTTTTAATATATTTAACGGCCGCGGAATGTGTCATTCTAGGCCCCTTTGGATGGGAACAAAGAAAGACTGCCTCGAACCAACGTGCAAATATTAGATTTTACGTGATTTCGACGAAAGTTCGGACAAAGGTTCCCTCTACAGATTTTTTTGTTGAATCGCTAGAATTGCATCTACCAAAAAGGAATTATCGCGGGCACGTTGAGAGACTGTATATTAGTTGGCAACTTTAAAATTTAAGGTTAATTACTCTATATTTAATTACCCAACTGGACATGTAGAGTGTAGTGTTTTTTAAATCCGAAATATAACTTAAAGAACTAGATGGATTTTAACGCCCGAGAGATTCATTATGATTCAGTGAGTTATACTGACTATAAGGCGCACACTGGCCAATTTTCACTTAAAGCTGGTCAAAATCTTTAAATTGTGTTGGCTTGTAAAATTGTGTTGGCTTGTATCAAAATTGGATTTAGATAGTTTTTGAGGTCGCTAATTACGAATATGATGTGCAAAATAAGAAAAATTACATAAAACGCAATACAATATAACCGGTCAAGTGCAAGTCGAACTTGCACAATTAGTGTTCCGTACGTTGATTGCTTTTAAAATAAAAAAATGTTGTTACGGTGGTATAAAATGATCAGTGACTTCACAAAACACACCCCAAATAAGTTTTCAACAAAGTTTGTTTTTAATCTTTACTGAAAATTGATGATCTTGAAATTTCTGTTTTTTATATACCAGATAAATTATTAAAGGTAATGCACTCGTGATAATTTTTCGTTCAATCTACACCTCCTGGAGAATATTCCAGAATTTTTTCAAAATTATTTGATCAGTACTTTTCGAGATAAGGTGGGGGGACAGCGATTTTTCGCCATTTTTTAAAAATAATACAAAGAAAAGTGTGCGCAAGTATTACATTATAAATATATATATATATATATATATATATATATATATATATATATATATATATATATATATTGTGCTCGTTTTAACAAGCATTCATTTGACACCTCACTCGATGACCTACTAAAAAAATTTTTTTTTTCACTTCCGATTTCACCCCCCCCAAAACTAACCCCTTAAGTCAAAATTTGACTTTCAAAACTACACGGCTTTGAGGAGGCAATCAATTCCTATATTATTACCAAATTTCAACTTTCTATGACAAATAGTTTCGGAGAAAATCGGGTGTGACAGACAGACAGACACTGAAGTGATCTTATAATTGTTCCTTAAGGAACACTAAAAACGATATTTTAAAATTTTATTAAATATAAAACGAACAATCTCGTTCTAGCTGAAAATAGACAACTAGGTCTATTTTTCGTAGTAGTAAAACATAGGAATCTTTTTCAAACATAAAAGCTTTTTTTAAATATATATATATATATATATATATATATATATATATATATATATATATATATATATATATATATATATATATATATATACATATATATATATATATATATATATATATATATATATATATACATATATGTATATATACAGTAATACCCCCGCGCTTAGCGCGACCCGTTACGCGCGGTTTCACTATAACGCGAATTTCAAATTTCGCGCTCATGTAGTCATTAACTTCTCTATGGTCGCGGGGGGATCCCCGCTTTCTCTGAATATTTTTTTGAAGAATTGGGAATTCCCTGTCCTTCGACTTTGTTCTATGGGGATTTCCTCGTTCGTTTCGTGTGTTTCATTTGTTCCGTAATGTTAGTTCGGTCGGCTGGCAGTTTTGTTTTAATATTTATTGGAGATACATACATACATAATTTAACCCTACGTTAAAAATGCCGCCTGTAAAGAAAAAAGAGCGTAAAAGCGTCACTTTGGAATTGAAGATGAAAGTGTTAAGAAGAATGGAAAATGGAGGCAAAGCAACAATTGTTGGGAGAGATTTTGGACTCTCAGAATCGACTGTGAGAACGATTTATAAAAATCGGGAAAAAATTAAAATCTCCAGCGAAGGTTCAACACCTATAAGTGCAACAAAACTTTCTCGTTCGAGATCATCTATCTTAGAAAGAATGGAGAAATTACTGTCAGTCTGGATCGAAGATTTGAATAAGAAGAACACACCACTAAGTCAAGATCTCATATGCACAAAAGCAAAATCTTTGTATGAGATGCTGAAAACAAAAGAAGGAGAAGGGAGTGCCACTCCGACTTTTGCTGCCAGCAGAGGCTGGTTCCATCGGTTCAAGCAGCGTTCTAATCTTCACAATATCCACATAACAGGCGAGGCGGCCAGCGCGGACATTCAAGCTGCAGCTGAGTTTCCAGACAAGTTTCAAGACTTCGTTAGACGAGAGAAAATTCCTGCTTGTCTCATCTTCAATGTTGATGAGACCGCACTTTACTGGAAAAAAATGCCATCTCGAACATTCATTTCTAAGGAAGAACGTCAAGCCAGTGGTTTCAAAGCTGCGAAAGATCGACTAACACTTCTGCTGGGTGGTAATGCACTGGTGATTTCAAACTGAAACCTTTACTAGTGTACCATTCAGAAACACCCCGTGCAATGCGAGGCACAGACAAGACAAGTCTACCAGTTGTGTGGCGATCAAACAGAAAGGCGTGGGTTACACGGGAAATTTTTCAAGAATGGTATTCTAATAGTTTTTGCCCATCAGTCAAATCATACTGTGACAGAAATGGGCTTGAACCTAAAGTTATATTACTCTTAGACAATGCCCCAGGACATCCAACCTCACTTGATACGCCCAGAGACTTAAAAGTGTACGTAAAGTTCCTTCCACCAAACACTACGTCAATATTACAACCTATGGACCAGGGAGCAATAGCAAACTTCAAAGCTTATTACCATCGCCGCACTTTTAGCCAACTAATTCATGAAACTGACGGGGAAGGAAGACAGTCTATGCGAGAGTGGTGGAAGTCATACAACATTATGAAGTCTATTCACAACATAGAAGAGGCTTGGAAGGAAGTTAAAATGAGTTGTATGAATGGGGTGTGGCGTAATCTTTGGCCAGATGTAGTGGAAGCACCTAGAAGAATTGTCCAGATGCAGAGACAAGTGCTTGAAGACATTGCTGCAATGATTGAGGGGTCTGAACTTGAAGATGTCACGGTAGAAGATCTCGTAGAACTTGTAGCAACGCACGACGATCCTATTAGCAATGAAGATCTGATCGAGTTACAGAATAATCCTATCTACGATGAGGAAGAACAAGTAGAAGAGAAAGTTTTATCTTCAGGGGAAATACAAAATGCACTTTCAAAAATTTATTCAGGTTTGGACATATTGCAGAGTATAGACAATAATGATGACCGTGTCTTGACCGTGTGTCAAACAATTAAAAACAGTGTTGGGTGTTATGAACGTATTTTACAAGAACGTAAACAAAACGTTACCCAAAAGACAATAGATGTATTTTTCCGTAAAAAATAAGAGTATGTATTGCATAAAGTGTTCTTAGAATTAAAGTGATTGATTAAAATGATTTGTATTTTTTTGTATTAAATTTTGACTATGTTTAATCATAAACCTCGATATACGCGAATTTCAGTTAACGCGATTTTTTTCGGAACGTATCCCTCGCGTAAAGCGGGGTATTACTGTATATATATATATATATATATATATATATATATATATATATATATATATATATATATATATATAAAGCATATATACGTATATATATATATATATATATATATATATATATATATATATATATATATATATATATATATATATATATATATATATATATATATATATATATATTATATATACGTATATATATATATATATATATATATATATATATATATATATATATATATATATATATATATATATATATATACATATATGTATAAACAAAAATAACTTAATATTTAGTAACACATAACAACAGAATATTTTTAACATATAATTTAATTGTTGAAAGAATAAAAAAAATTAATCTGTATCGTTAGACGAAGCAATCTATTATTTTGTGCAAATTGTGATGAGGATGTCACTGATACAGCTGTATCAGGTGCTAATAGGAGTGCTAAATAATCTCTTGATAAGTATTTTAATTTTTTTTAGGTAAACTTCTAATACTCGAAATGTATGAATCTGAGGAAATTAAGAGTTGACAAAGAAAATCTTTCATTTGCATTGTTCTCAAAAATTTACGCGTAAAATCTCAGCGATATCTCTTGATATCTTTGTTTCGAGACTCTTGTACCTCTTCTGAAAGTTTGCCAATTGGTACTATTGCAGAAGAAATAACGAGGACTATGAATTAAGATCTTGTGAACCATAGTAGGCATATTATACCACGGATAAATACTAACAAATCTTTTCGCAGTCTCTAATGCATATATTTGAAAGGCGTTAATATTTATATCATAGCCACTCGATGAAGTTTGCAATATAATATAAAATCTCTTAATCACTTATTCATCCACTCCTGTTATTGAGGACGATATAGTTGTGTTTTCAAAGAATCGACGAGCCGTATTCCCATCGTTACTATTTCCAAATCCTGGCTTTGGTCTATCTACGATCAATCCTAATTTTGGTAAAAGATTAGATGAACACTATAAATGTTTTATCAAAGGAAAAACCGAATCCAGTTGTGCAAAACATCTAATCGAGAATGGTCACACCTTTAATAAGAATTTCAAAATTCTACACAATGAGAACAAAAGCCAGAGATTAAAACTTATTGAGTCTCTAAAGATAAAGAAACTTAAAAATTCCAACCGTCTATTGAACGATCAGGCAGACCTTAATAATTCACCTTTGTTAGATATTTTCTTGCTTATTTATTAACACCTTTACTCTTTAATGTTCAGTAATTCAGAATGTAACGTCTGAAGAAGCTACTGTAATAACGAAACATCTTACGGTGTATTAGAAATAGAGTGGAAAGTTTGTGTGAATAATTGTTTTATTATTTTTTCACATTTCACATAATAATGAGTCAGTGACTTGTACTGACTATACGACGGAGTATTAATTAGTCTGATAAAGTTCTAAGAAATTACGGGAAAATTTTTTTAAACGGCATGACTGTCGGTAAGCGTAATTCTTGTAAAGCTTGTGTTTAAAGGTTCAAAGAGATGCAACGCGCAGTTATTTATTGGGAGCTCTCGTCAGTGATCGTTATTACGCGTTTGGTAGAAAACATTTTTATTTAAAATAACCGGTCAAGTGCAAGTTGAACTTGCACAATTAGTGTTCCGTACGTTGATAGTTTTTAAAATAAAAAATTTTATTAGGGTGGTATAAAATAATCAGTGACTTCACAAAACACACCCCAAATGAGTTTTCAACAAAGTTTGTTTCCAATCTTTACTAAAAACTGGTGACCTTGAAATTTTGTTTTTTTCTATAAAAGATAAATTATTAAAGGTAATGATAATTTCCGTTCAATCTATACCCCGTGGAGAATATTCCAGGATTTTTTCAAAATTTTTTGGTCAGTACTTTTCGAGATAAGATAGGGGACAGCGATTTTTTTCACGATACGAAGAAAAGTGTGCGCAAGTATTACATTATATATATATTTTTTATTCGTGTTTTCACAAGCTTTCATTTGACACCACACTCGTTGACCTAGTAAAAAATTTTTTTTTACTTCCGATTTCACCCCTCAAAACGAATCCCTTAAGTCTAAATTTATGTTACGGTAATATAAAATGATCAGTGACTTCACAAAACACACCTCAAATAAGTTTTCAACAAAGTTTATTTCCAATCTTTACTGAAAACTGGTGACCTTGAAATTTTGGTTTTTTTCTATACCAGATAAATTATTAAAGGTAATGATAATTTTTGTTCAATCCCGTGGAGAATATTTCAGGATTTTTTCAAAATTTTTTGATCAGTACTTTTCGAGATAAGGTAGGCGACAGCGATTTTTCACGATTTTTTAAAAGTAATATGAAGAAAAGTGTGCGCAAGTATTACATTATATATATATTTTTTACTCGTGTTTTCACAAGCTTTCATTTGACACCACACTCGATGATCTAGTAAAAAAATTTTTTTTTCACTTCCGATTTCACCCCTCAAAACGAATCCCTTAAGTCAAAATTTATCTTACGGTGATATAAAATAATCAGTGACTTCACAAAATAGACCCCAAATAAGTTTCAACAAAGTTTATTTCCAATCTTTACTGAAAATTGATGACCTCGAAATTTCTGTTTTTTTTTATATACCAGATAAATTATTACAGGTAATGCACTCGTGATAATTTTCGTTCAATCTACACCCCGTGGAGAATATTCCAGAATTTTTTTCAAAATTTTTTGATAAGTACTTTCCGAGATAAGGCGGGTGGACAGCGATTTTTTCGCGATTTTTTAAAAATAATACAAAGAAAAGTGCGCGCAAGTATTACATTATATATATATATTTTTTACTCGTGTTTTCACAAGCTTTCATTTGACACCACACTCGATTACCTAGTAAAAAAATTTTTTTTTTCACTTCCGATTTCACCCCCCAAAACTAACCCCTTAAGTCAAAATTGAACTTTCAAAACTACATGGCTCTGATGAGGCCATCAATTCCTATATTACTACTACCAAATTTCAACTTTCTATGACAAATAGTTTCGGAGAAAATCGGGTGTGACAGACGGACAGACGGACAGACAGACGGACAGACACCGAAGTGATCTTATAAGTGTTCCGTACGGAACACTAAAAAAGGTTGACTCAGGGCCAGATAGAAACTGAATGGAAGGAAGTTCATAAGGACTCGCCAGCACACAAAATGATTTATTACTGGATGAATGACGAAAATACTTACCAAACGTCTAGCAAATAAATTCGAGTTTTTCCTTTCAAAAGAACAGGCAGGTTTCCGCTGAGAGTATGGAACAAACCACCATCTGCTTACAGTTAAAATCCTCATTGAAAAATATATAGAATATAATAAGCCTCTTGTACTCATATTTGTGGACTTGGAAAAGGCTCGTGATTCTGTAAATCAGCAGAGACTTTTGGAAGCACTTATTGAGTGTTGTATTGATCATCGATATTCCAGTAATTAAATACAAATATGAAACTGCTATCGCTCATGTTAAAACACAAACTAATCAATTCACCAGCAAATTTCGAATCGAAAGAGGAGTGCGGCAGGGTGATAAATAAATAAATAAATATGGTCTTTATTTCCAATTATGAAAGAGAAAATAAAACATCATAAACTAAATAAACGAAATGCTACATTAAATTGGAAAATGCCGAAGGTCAGCTGGGAATGTAAGACCACGAAGGTACAAACATTCCCCCTGTTCTTTACCTTAAGCATCCTAATACTAAAGTTTATAGAATACAATACTTATCTATTAAACTGTGCTATTATCTTAATAAAACTGTGTGATGTAAGTGTTAGGAAAAAAGAAAAAAAAAGACAAAGAAAATAGAGAATGGCTCATGACACAACTAGAGCAAACAAAAAAAAACCTTGATATAAATTAAATTGTTAAACAGACAGGCGAGTCACCCCAACATATCCGAGATAAACAATAGAATTCACACAGAGCACAGATACATTCAAGAGCTAGTGATATTTCTTTCTGAAGGAAAATTTACATAAATAAGTACTATATCTTTAGACCTAGGATCTAATAGTTTTATATTTTCTGGAATTGAGTTATAAATTTTAGCTATTTGAAAAGAGAAGGACGATCTAAATTTTTCAGTTTTGTGAGCCGGAGGCGTAAGGCGACCTCGAAAAACGGACATTCAAATTATGAACATCTGATCCAAAGGTAATTTTTCTATGTAGGTAGGAGGGAACACCCCGTTAAGACAATTTTGTGGAATAAACAAGCCGCATGCAAACAACGTCTATCATTCATATTTAACCATCGCAGTTAAAACAATTTGTGTGTTATGTGATTCCTTTTACGAATACCAAATATTAGGCGCAAACATGAATTTTGAAGAACTTGGATACGTCGTCTATCGGATGAGTCTATTGAAAATCCATATATAGTATCACAAAAATTTAATCTGGACAATACCAGAGACTCACACAATATAGTTTTTTAATTTTTGATTTAAATAGTCCCTAGAATTGTAAATCATCTTCAAATTAACGTACGCCCGACGTATAACTGTGCTCACATGCGATCTGTACCTCAAATTGTAGTCCATAGTAAGGCCTAAATTTCTACATTTGTCATCAATCCGTAACACTTCCCCGTTGATTTTAATATTAATATGTGGTAAGCAACTGCTTCTGAGCCTCTGAGTACCAAAAACCATGACTGTACTTTTTTTTGTATTAATTGATAGGGAGTGGTCACTGGCAGCAGAAACCAGCCCCACCAGATCATCATTAATTTCTCTGACGCATCTGTGAATCTCGTTAGGACGATATATGTGATAAAGCTGCGTATCGTCGGCATACAAGTGTACCTTGCAATACTTCACCCGATGTATTAGTTGGGAAGTGTAAATTGAAAATAATAGAGGTCCCAAAATGGAACCTTGTGGGACACCACAGGTGATTGGTAAAGGTCTCGACTCAATACCGGCGACTCGCACTGATTGACTTCAATTACTTAAAAAACTTTGCAATAATTTCAAACTGTTGTTACTGAACCAATGTATGTTAGTATAGAACAAAGAAGGCTATGACTTATTGTATCAAAGGCCTTAGAAAAATCAATGAGGGTCAAAACTGCTAAGCACCCTCCATCGATGCCCCTGAGTATGTCATCAATTACTTCCAAAAGGGCTGTCTCACAGCTATGACCTGGTCTAAATCCCGATTGAAATTTGGACAAAATGGAGAATTTATCAGTGGGGCTACGGAGTTGTGACTCCATGAACCGTTCCAAAATCTTAGAGAGGACGGGAAGAACACTTATGAGCCTTAAGTCTTTGTACTCATTTGGGCATGCAACTTTAGGCAAAGGTGTAACAATAGCATGTTTCCAATGATCAGGAAACTCACCCGAGAGCAGACAACAGTTCACTATATGCGTAATAAAGGGTACTATGTATGGAGTGGCAAGAAGCAAAAGCTTTATACTTAACCCGTCAACGCCCACCGCATTAGTCTTTATGGAATACAACAGTTTAATCACATCCTCTTCAGCAACTATATGAAAATCAAAATTTTCTACCCCAGGCTTTTTATTGTTTTGATACCAATTAATCAGTTCAGGGCTTGGACTCAGCTTAGCGATTCCATTAATAAAATAGTCATTTATATTATCAGGATCGGAAAGTGATGAGGGAATATCCGGTTTTCCTTTTCTAAGATTTAACATATCGAGTTCCCTCCAAATTTTATTAACTCCACCCGTATTAAGTTTTTGGGAAAAGTAGGCTTTACGCTCACACCCAAGCTTTTCGTAACACTTCTAAAATGAGACTTAACATTGACGGTGAAAAGGTAAATCACCTCTGTTTCGCCGAAAACATTGTTTTAATAACAGACAAAATACAAGAAGCACAGACTATGCTACACATGCTTCGGGAAGCTTCGGGAAAGGTTGGTCTAAAAATCAATCTATCCAAGACCCAATTTATGACAAATATTATATTAAGCGACACTATAAAACTGAATAACATAGAGATAGAACAAGTGCACTAATACAAATACGACGAGATAACCAAACACATGAAATTCTGGGCTGCATATGACAAACTGGCCTATGTATTCAAATCTAACCTTCATATGTGTTTAAAAAGAATAAAAGTATTTGACAGATGCATACTACCGTTCTTACGTACGGAGCCGATACTCTCACAATGACAAAGAAAACCGTCAATAAAATATGTGTCATGCAACAAAAGATGGAGAGGCAATGTTAGGCGTTACTCTTAGAGATCACACCCCAAATCACATTATCAGGAAGAGAACGGGGGTACAAGACAGTCAAATCCATTCTACATACTAAATGGAAGTGGGCTGGGTTTGTTGCTAGGTTTAAGGATGGACGATGGAATAAGAATCAAAGAGTGGCGACCAAGATCCGAAGCCTATCGGAGTAGAGCTAGACCACCAAGTCGGTGGACTGATGATTTGAAAAGAGTGGCTGGAAACTGGGTTCAAACGGCCCAGAACAGAAAAATTAATAAATGAATTTAAACGTGGCGGTACGAGTACTGTAGATATTGCACGTTCAGGACGCAGGATTGGAATTTCTTCTGAAGAAATGGTTGATAAAATTTATGGTATCGTGAGTGCCGATCATCGCATTAAGCTTGGTGAGATTATTGAGATGGCAGGCATCTCATATGAACAGGTACATAATATCCTGCAATAAGTTTTAAAAATAAAACACCGGCCAAGTGCAAGTCGGACTTGCGCAATTAGTGTTCCGTAAGTTAATTACTTTTGAAATATATTTTTTATGGAGGTATAAAATGATCAATGACTTCACAAAACAGACCCCAAATGAGTTTTCAACAAATCGATCTTTACTGAAAACTGATTACCTTGAAATTTTTATTTTTTTTTTATATCCTTCCTTCCTCAGCTGTCTATCCATTGAATACAGGCGTCTCTCATATTTACCCATGTGTTTCTGTTCTATACCATTTGATACCAGTTGAGTCTGCCAACTTTCTTTATGTCATCGTACCAGCGCTGTTGAGGTTCTGTCTCACCACGTGTCCTGCCCATTTTCATTTTAGAGAACAGATTCTCTCTATAATATCTGTAACTTTGGTTTATTTCTCTTACCCATTGGTTTGTTTTGTGGTCTTTCAGTGATATTCCTAGAATTCTTCTCTCCACGCCTCTCTGGTGTACTTTTAGTTTGTTCTTGAGCTTTTTGATTAGGACCCGTCTCAGAAACATATGTAGTTACTAGTAGTATGCACTCATTGTAAAGTTTTGTTTTCAGAGTCATTGGTATAGTCATGCTCAAATTGTTTTTAAATTTCCCATAGGCTGCCCATCCCAGTCTCATTCTCCTATCAATCTCGATTTCCTGGTTTTGCTTGCCTAGTGTTATAGCTTGTCCTAGGTATATGTATATGTCTTGTTTATTGTTTGTCCGTGGACCAAAATTGTTTCGTCTGTATTCGGTACATTTGTAGTAAACTGTGTTTTGGTGTTGTTCATGTTTGATCCTATTTTAGTAGCTTCTTCCTGTAGTTCCTCCAGCATATCTATTAACTCCTGTTTATCCTTTACGAACAATATTATATCGTTAGCAAACCTCAGATTGTGTAGGTGCTCTCCTTGTATGTTCATTCCTCTATCTTCCCATTTCAAGTTTCTAAAGATGTCTTCGAGTACTAGGGTGAATAGTTTTGGTGAAACTACGTCTCCTTGATGAACTCCTTTTTTAAGATTTATTCTATCTGTTGTCTCATATATTTTTATCGTCATCGTGAATTACTTATATATGTTTTCATTAATGTTGGGGGTTGGTCCACCCTAGCATTTCTTAAGGATTTTATATATTTTTTTTATATACCAGATAAATTATTGATACTTGTGATAATTTTCGTTCAATCTACACCCTGTGGAGAATATTCCATAATTTTTTCAAAATTTTTTTGAACAGTACTTTTTGAGATAAAGAAGGGGGCAGAGATTTTTAGCAATTTTTTAAAAATAATTCTAAGAAAAGTGTGCGCAATTATTACATTATATATATACATATATATATATTTATATATATATATATATATATAATATATATATATATATATATATATATATATATACATATACATATACATATATATATATATATATATATATATATATATATATATATATATATGTATGTATGTATGTATTTTTGAACTCGTGTTTTTACATCCAACTCGATGAGCTAGTAAAAAAAAATTTTTTCACTTCCGATTTTCACCCCGCAAAATAACCCCTTAAGTCAAAATTTTACTTTCAAAACTACACGGCTCTGCTAAGGCCATCAGTTCCTATATTACTGCCAAATTTCAACTTTCTATATCAAATAGTTTCGGAGAAAATCAGGTGTGACAGACGGACAAACGGACAGACACGGAAGTGATCTTATAAGTGTTCCGTACGGAAAGTTAAAAAGCTAAGTGCAAGATGGGTGCCTAGTTTGTTGACTCCAGACCAAAAGTGCACGAGGAACGTCATTTCAAAACCGTGTTTAGAAAAGTTGCAGTGGAATTTAAAGGACCTCTAGCTTCGTTTTGTGAGTGTAAACTAAACGTAGATCCACCATTACACCCCGGAGACAATATAACTGTCGAAACAGTGGATCGGCGAAGTGTACGGAAAAAAGCGAAAATCACTTTTATCGGTGACAAAAGTGATGACAACTGCTTTTTGGAACTCAAATTGTTGGGTTATGATTGTTTATTTGGAAAAGTTAAAAGAGTGACTCGCTCTTATTACGCAACGTTACTGGATGGTTTGCATGGTGAGTTGCAGCAGAAGCGATGAAGATTAGGACGAAAAAAAAAGCTCCTTCACCAAGGCAACGCACCTGTTCACATATCGGCGGTTTCAGTGATGACATGCACGAATTGAGCTTCAAAATAGTTTACCACCCACCCTATTCCACAAATTTGGCCCCAAGTAACTTTTTTTTTTTTGTTTCCTAACTTCAAAAAATGGCTTGGGCTGGATTTTTCGTCAAATAAAGAGGTTACCTGTACTGTAAACAGGAATAACGCACAGTTCGAAACATTTTTTTTTTTTTGAGAGAATAAAAAAAGTTAGAATCTCGCTGGACCAAATGTACGGAGGTCAGTAGAGAATTTATTCGAAAAAAAAATCTTGAATGATTGGGAAAAATGCATTTAAAAGGTGCGGGTGTCGTCAGATCTTGTTTTCTGATCATAACCATCGAAATTTTGTAAAAAAATTATATAAAAAAAGCGCTTAAGCATATAGATATATTGGATTACATACACCTGGGCTCTGCAAAAAGCATGTATATTTAAAAAAAAATATTTTAAAGGTTATTAATTGAATAATCCAAAAGAATGGGATTACATATTTTTATTGTACTTTAAATTATAGGATTCTTTTTGAATGTGTTTTAAATGTTAACATTATTTTTTATCAAATTAAACTGATGAAAACTATGTCTGCAGAATAACTACACAAAAAATAATCCAGTCTGCAAAAATAAAAATTAATTTTGTAAAATAATGTAACACCTAGGCTGAAAAGTTTTTGGTCTAGCTACTTAAAACACATTTTTTTTTTTGCAAAATTCGACTTTATTCATCAATATAGTCTCCTTCAAGAGCGATACAATCAGTCCAACGCTTTTCTAATATTCCTATACCTTTCTTGTAAAAGGATTTGTCTTTGCCTTCAAAATAGGCCTCAGTTTCGGCGATAACATCTTCATAGGAGCCAAATCTCTTTCCCGAAAATATTCTTTTGAAACCTGTGAATGGATATAGTCGCTGGGGGACAAATCTGCAGAATACGATGGATGAGGAAGCAATTCGAACTTCAATTCATGCAATTTTGCCATCGTAACCATTGACTTGTGACACGGTGCATTGTCTTGATGAAAGAGCACTTTATCTTGTTCATTTGGGGCCATTTCTTTGCGATTTCTGCCTTCAAACGCACCAATAAGTTTATATAATATTCGCTATTGATGGTTTTTCCCTCCTCAGCATAGTCGATGAAAATTATTCGATGCGCGTCCCAAAATGCAAAGGCCAAATCCTTCCCAACCGACTGTTGTGTCTTTGGTCGCCTCGGGCGGCTTTCACCGGCTGTTGTCAATCAGTTGACTGTCGATTGATTTTGGTGTGTAGTGGTAGATCAGTGTTTCAACCATTGTTAAATATCGCATGAAAAAATATTTTTTATTCCGCTTAAACAGGTCCAAACAGCGCTCAGAATCATCAACACGATATTGTTTTTGGTCCCCTGTAAGGAAAAGCGGTACCCATTTCGAACAGAGCTTTCTCATGCCCAAATGTTCATGCAAAATATAACCCTAACCCGCTCTTTTGATATCTTACGCAATTTCACTTTACGGTCGTCCAAAACAATTTTGTGGATTTTTTTGATGTTTTTTCCGATGTAACCACCTCATTTTGGCGTCCAGAGTGTTCAGCATCATTTATATCTGTACGTCCACGTTTAAATTCAATATACCACTAAATGATGAGAGATTTTCCAGGGGTAAAATTCCCGTAATACTTATCAAGCCATTGCTTTGTTTGAACGGTATTTTTTCCAATCAAAAAAGAGTGTTTAATCAACACATGAAATTGGATTTTTTCCATTGCACAGTGCGAAATTTAGGAAGTTTAGCGGAACTTTATTCAATTTTTGAAATACGTAAAATACATAAGATTATTCTTTATTTTGGTAGGTTAATATCCCACCTCTAAAACCTCATACTCAGTTTGGGGATTAACCCTGCGAAACAACTGCAAAATGCACCTGAAAGTTGCATTACTTATTCAATCATACTTTTTGCCTATTCGATTTGTTTAAGTTAATAGAGTGGTACATACAAACGGCAAGTCAGTAGGCCATGATTTTTTCTTCATTTATTTTATAAAAGAATTGTCAATTATTGGCATTTAAATAATTTCAAAATCTTTTCTTACTCGTGTGTGATTTGTTCGTGAAAAAAGTGATTTTTAAGAAATAAGTAAAATTTACATTTTTAACTTCAGTGATACTACATAATACCAGCTTGAAACGCACAAAATTTGAAAGGTTTTTTTTTCTCTGTTGGAAACACAAAAGATCTTCTGCGATATTTTGCGATCTTCTTTTAAATTAAACATTTTCCAGAATGACTTTGCAAATTTCATATAACTGCATATTCCAAAAGTGGAAGGAAGAACCGACATCGGACGCCATCATTGGTTTTGTTTTGGAAAAAATAGGCTCACCAATGCTAACATCTGACGCTCTTTGCAGTTTAACTCTTCGTGCGCTGGTTTGTAAAATACAAAAAAGTTGGCGGGAATCCAGTCGAAATTTAGCATCATTTCTGAATAAAAATGCTAGTTGGCTTGAAAATAATGTAAAATTTTCAAATGCTGTAAGGGATGCATTGCCGAGTGAATCGAGGACCAATGCAGGCAGACCTAAAAAGTAATTTAGGGATTGTCATCCTAAAGTGCAAAACAGAAAAGTGCATCCTCTTTTGAAGTCCGGTAGTCAAGACGAGTTAGCCAAAGCAACTGCAACAAAGCTATACCAATCTGGAAAACGAAACTCTGCAGCGATTGTCAAGGAACTGGCATCTGGTTCTCCAGAAAGGGGTAGCAAAATCAAGAAGGCTCGCATGTCTTCTTCAAACAGCCCACGAAAATTAACTCCAGACCAGGCTCTGGCGCTACTTATTGATGCAAACTTATCGTCAAATTAGTACAACATTGTTCGAGATCAAGCAAAAAAAATCACCGTTGCACTTTGTATCCACCTTATTATGTTGTAAAAGAGGCAAAGAGGTTGTGCTATCCAAAGGACATAATAATAACTGAAGTTTCAGCTGAAGTATCAGTTCAGTCGCTTATAAATCATACCGTAGCAAGACTTTGTACAGGGCTAGAAGGGATTCTTAGAACTTTATCAAACGTTAAAGCACTAAATATTATCGTAAAGTGGGGTTGTGATGGGGCGGAACAAGTTAATTATCGACAAAAGTATACGGACAAACATAGCTCTGATGATAGTATGTTTAGTGTATCAATGGTACCAATCCAAATGTGCTCCGTAAATGATAATGGTGATAATCAGTCAGTAATTTGGAAAAACCCTGCTTCTTCTTCCACACGGTACTGTCGCCCCATTAAGTTCGTTTTTGCCAAAGAAACTGTCAGTGTAATTACCTCAGAAGTGAAAGAACAATATCTCAACTTACTCCAACCACTATACTTGTAAATGGCAAGCAATTTCAGGTTACAGCAAATATGATCTTTTGTATGATTGACGGTAAAGTATGCAATGCTGTATCATCCTGTGCATCATCATAAACATGCTACTTATGTGGGGCTAAACCTAGTGAAATGAACAACATCTGCGATATACCTCAAAAAAATATAAATGATTCCTTTTTATCCCTTGGACTATCACCCCTCCATGCATGGATAAAGTTTTTGGAATGTTTTTACATATATCGTACAAACTGGATATTAAGGCATGGCAAGCTCGTGGAGCAGAAAATAAAAAAAAGTTGCAGAGAAGAAAAAATACATTCAACAAAAATTCAAAGAGGAGCTTGGCTTGCTTATAGATATGCCAAAACAGCAGACCGGAAACACAAACGATGGTAATACCGCGAGGAAATTCTTTAGAAATGCCGAAAAGTCTTCCGAAATAACTGGCGTTAATTTAGATTTGATCAAGCGTTTTCATGTGCTGTTAGAGTGCCTAAATTGTGGTCTTAAAATTGATTCAGAAAAGTTCGGCGAATATGCAAGAGAAACTTTGGAATTGTAATTGAAAGAAATTTCTGGTACTCAATGCCCGTAAGTGTGCATAAAGTCCTTTGTCATGGAAAGGATATTATAGCCTCTTGCATTCTTCCGATCGGACAATTTTCTGAAGAAGCTCAGGAGGCAAGAAACAAAGACTGCAGAAAATATCGCGAACTTTTTACTAGAAAAACATCCCGAATTGACACAAATACGGATTTATTTAATCGACTGCTTATTTCATCGGATCCGTACATCACTAGTCTTCGTAAAGCACCCAAAACCAAGCATAGTGAAGTTACGCCAGAAGTTTTAGAGTTGTTAGAAAGATTTGCAGACTCATGTAATGATTGCGAGTCTTCAGACGATTGCAATGAGTCTCGTTCTGAATATATGTTCAAAATGTTGTTACAAAATGTATGTTTTTTTAGTGTTCCGTACGGAACACTTATAAGATCACTTCGGTGTCTGTCTGTCTGTCTGTCTGTCTGTCTGTCTGTCTGTCTGTCTGTCTGTCACACCCGATTTTCTCGGAAACTATTTGACATAGAAAGGTGAAATTTGGTAATAATATAGGAATTGATGGCCTCATCAGAGCCATGTAGTTTTGAGAACTAAATTTTGACTTAAGGGGTTAGTTTTGGGGGGTGAAGTCAGAAGTGAAAAAAAAATTTTTTTTACTAGGTCATCGAGTGTGGTGTCAAATAAAAGCTTGTGAAAACACGAGTAAAATATATATATATAATATTATACTTGCGCGCACTTTTCTTTGTATTATTTTTAAAAATTCGCGAAAAATGGCTGTCCCGGGCCTTATCTCGAAAAGTACTTATCAAAAAATTTCGAAAAAATTCTGGAATATTCTTCACGGGGTGTAGATTGAATGAAAATTATCACGAGTGCATTACCTTTAATAATTTATATGGTATACAAAAAAAAACAAAAATTTCAAGGTCATCAGATTTCAGTAAAGATTGGAAACAAACTTTGTTGAAAACTCATTTGGGGTGTGTTTTATGAAGTCACTGATCATTTTATACCACCGTAACATAAATTTTGACTTAAGAGGTTCGTTTTGTGGGGTGAAATCGGAAGTGAAAAAAAATTATTATATATATATATATATATATATATATATATATATATATATATATATATATAATATATATATATATAATGTAATACTTGTAATAATTTATTTGGTATATAAAAAAAACAAAATTTTGAGGTCACCAGTTTTCAGTAAAGATTGGAAACAAACTTTGTTGAAAATTCATTTGGGGTGTGTTTTGTGAAGTCACTGATCATTTTATGCCACCCTAACAAAAAACAATCAACGTACGGAACACTAATTGTGCAAGTTCAACTTGCACTTGACCGGTTTTTTTAATTGTTCTATAATAAAAAACACAAATAAACTGAAAAACTTTAAATAAAACACATTAATTTTTATTAAAAATTTTAAAAAACCAACAAATAGAACTGTTTTACTGGTTTAAATAATTAAGTTCCGGTAAACTCAGGAAATTTCGCACTGTGCATTGTTATGAAAATATCAAAAATAGCATCACTAAAACCATTATAACTTGTAAACTAATCGTCGAAATGTCATGTAGAAGGGCTTTTTTTGTCAAAAATAAAATATTTAAGGTGTTTCAAACTTCAGTATGCAATTTTCGACCAAAAAATGTATGTTTAATTGTCTATAAAAAATTAGAAAAATTAAAAAAACCGCTCGACATTTTGCAGAAAAAGTAATTATTAAGATAAAAAAAAAGTTAAAAAATATTAAAAATTAACTGAGTAATATTGCAGACAGTGCATTAAGACAGACAGCGGTCTCAATCCGACGACAGGTCACGTTTAATGCTACAACTTTCTAATGGAATGGAATTTTCTTAAAAAAATTTTTTTAATAATTCTTAGAAATATAGAGAATAAAAATCCGTAAAAAAATCGATTTTTTGAAAATTCGAGGTGTATGCGACCCCCAAAAATTTGTGTGGTTCCTGTTTCCATCATATGTACCGGTCAATAATTTTACGTGCCAACATTGCAGAATTAACCACCATTTTCGAGGAATGTAAAGCATCTCGTCTCGTTAAGACGATTTACCCACTTCTTCACCAACGACATCGACTTTTTTAATATATTAAGTGGCCGCGGAATGTGTTATTTTAGACCCCTTTGGATGGGAACAAAGAAAGACTGTCTCAAATCGACGCGCAAACAAGTGACTTATTTTGGATTTTACCTGATTTCAACGAAAGTTTGGAATCGACTGATACCTTTACTAAAATGTGTCGTAGACAAAAGTTACCTCTACCTATTTTTTTTTTGAATCGCTAAAATGGCATCTACCAAAAATGAATTATAGCGGACAAGTTCTTACTTGACAGACTGTACCTGGTAGGGGTGCATATATAATTGTTTACAATAAGTACGTTGTGATGAAGCTCTGGACACATTCGAATGCACTAAAGTTTACATTGTCTGATGTTCTTCGTCGTGTCCGAGGTTTTCTAAAAGTCGACCCAGTTTCTTTAAACTTCTGTATCCCTTCGTTAATTAGTGGAATACTCGAAGCTTCATTTGCGCTGAGTAAATAATATTGAACTTGAAATATTTACAACGCAATAGTTGACGGAATGTTATTCTTGGAAAACTCCAGCACACAAAATACACAGTCTGCTCCTGTAAAATGCTGCATAGAAACTAAATTTTTGAGAAACAGAGTAAAGTTCGATGGGCTTATGCAATAAGCCTTACAAATCTGAAATCGGTCTTGGGACATCCTGTATATCTACAAACCGAAGCCAAAACTGAGTACATTTGTTTTAAAAAATTACCTTTAATTTAAATTAAAATCTAAAATTTATTTACTTTTGGACATTTAGAAAACATAAAATTAACAAAACTTTTTGGCAGCAGTGACAGAAATGCACACTATAATCATTGTACGCTCGCAAAGTAAATTTATGTTCATTTTTTTTTTTTATCTTTTTATCTAATTTTCTCGTCTGGCAACACAAATGTGGCATTTATGTTTATTTCGTATAACCAACAAATTATATAAAAGCAGTAAACCATAGATCTAGACTGTATCTACACGGTGAGCATTTATGGGAAACCTACTCGTACAACCCATACAATATATTTTCTTTTTTTACTTATTTCACAGTGTATATGCAATATGAATACAGCTTATATTCCTCCACCGTCAATTTCCATGGAAAAACATCAGCCATCACTTCCTATGTGCAGTAAAAAAAAAGACCGATAATGTTCAGACAGTGGATCACAGAATATATTTTCACGAAGATAAATACCAAAAAAAAGTTAGCACTAAATTCTAATTAGTTACTTCCACCTGGAGACAGGTGTTGTTGAACAATTTTGCATGGGTAGTTGATGTTCGAGCATTTAAGGTACATGAAGAAACAAGCGTACGGTCATCTGCCAAGCTGTAGATTAGTCTTGGTTCTTCTTGACAGATCCTTATTACAAAAGAGAATGAGAGTAGGAGACAGTATGGAGCCTTGGGGCGCAGTGGCGCATATTGGGAGAAATATGGCATTTTAAAAAAAAAAAATACTCGTGAACACTTCTAGTTTACTCTCCAATTGTAGAATTTTAAATAAATTGACTTACGATTATATCTGATCATAAAAAGTAGGCTGAAAAGTTTTTGGTCTAGCCACTTAAAACACATTTCTTTTTGCAAAACTCGACTTTATTCATCAATATAGTCTCCTTCAAGAGCGATACAATCAATCCAAAGCTTTTCTAATATTTTTATACCTTTCTTGTAGAAGAATTTGTCTTTGCCTTCAAAATAGGCCTCAGTTTCGGCGATAAACTTCTTCATTGAAGCCAAATCTCTTTCCCGTGAGCATTTTTTTGAGGTCTGCGAATATATAATAGTCGCTGGGGGCCAAATCTGGAGAATGCGGTGGATGAAGGAGCAATTCGAACTTCAATTCATGCAATTTTGCCATCGTAACCATTGACTTGTGACACGGTGCATTGTCTTGATGAAAGAGCACTTTTTTCTTGTTCATTTAGGGCCGTTTCTTTGCGATTTCGGCCTTTAAACGCACGAATAATTTTATATAACATTTGCTACTGATGGTTTTTCCCTTCTCAGTATAGACGATGAAAATTATTCCATGCGATCCCAAAATACAGAGGTCAAAACCTTCCCAGCCGAATGTTATGTCTTTGGTCGCTTTCACCGGCTGCTGTCCACTCAGCTGACTGCCGATTTGATTCCGGTGTGTAGTAATGCATTCATCTTTCATCCATTATTACATATCGCATGAAAAGATCCTTTTTACTGCGCTTGAACAGGGCCAAACAGCGCTCAGAATCACGAAGACGTTGTTGTTTTTGGTCCATTGTGAGCAAACAAGGTACCCATTTCGATCAGGCTTTCTCATGCCCAAATGTTCATGCAAAATATGACCAACACGTTTTTTTGATATTTTTAGGTTGTCAGCTATCTCACGCAATTTCACTTTACAGTGATCCAAAATTTTGTGGATTTTTTTATGTTTTTCGGTATAACCACCTCATTTGGGCGTCTAGAGCGTTCAGCATCATTTGTATCTGTACGACCGCGTTTAAATTCAGCATACCAGTAAATGATGAGTTATTTTCCAGGAGCGGAATCCCCCGTATTTTTTTCCCATCAAAAAACAGTGTTTAATCAACACACGAAATTCGATTTTTTCCATTCTTTTGAAAATATCAAAAGTAGCATCACTAAAACCACTGTAATTTTTAAACTAATCGTCAAAATGTCATGAAATGTTGACACGTATCGTTGGCACTTCCTAAAAATCATATGGTTTTTTTGGAAAGAGTGATATCTATGTGTCACACCAAAAACTTTTCAGCCTACGTGTTTTGCAGAGTTTTAAATAAATTGACTTATGATTATATCTGATCATATATCGGTTAAATGAAAAATATATACTTACTCCTTATTAGGAATAGTACGAAATTCGACTAAATTCTGTATTTTGACATATCTTAGATATATTAACCTTCTCAATTCGAATTCGAAGAAAATTTTTTAAAAAATGTGATACTCTAACCTCAAAAATAACTTCCAGTTACAAAAATTCTTAATCGTAAGAAGAGATCTGGTCTACTCTTTGGCACTTGAAAAAATATTTTTGTGGACCTCTGTTAGGAAATGCAATCGTGATAATTTTCGTTCAATTTACACCCTGTGAAGAATATTCCAGAATTGTTTCAAACTTTTTTGATCAGTACTTTTCGAGGTAAGGGGGGGGAACAGAGATTTTTATCAATTTTTTAAACATAATACAAAGAAAAGTGTGCGCAATTATTACATTATATATATTTTTGAACTCGTGTTTTTATAAGCTTTCATTTGACATCCCACTCGATGACCTGGTAAAAAAATTTTTTTCACTTCCGATTTCACCCCCCAAAATTAACCACTTAAGTCAAAACTTAACTTTCAAAATTACACGACTCTGATAAGGTCATCAATTCCTCTATTAGTGCCAAATTTCAACTTTCTATATTAAATAATTTCGGAGAAAAAATTTTTTTTTTACAAAATGTGATACTCTAACCTCAAAAATAACTTCCAGTTGCAAACATTCTTAATCGTAGGAATGGAACAGTGCGCAAATCTATCTTGAGCATTTTGATCCATTTGTTAAAGGACTGACATCAAAATCGTCCCTGTAAAGCTTGTGGTATACACCTTTCTGCCCTCTTATGTATCTAACCATTAAGTTATGTTAGGTCTAAAGCTTGTGGTGTATACCTATCTGCTCTCTTATGTCTCTAACCATTAGGTTATGTTAGGTTTAAATCTCGTTATATATGCCTATCTACTCGCCTATGACTTGATGCATTAGGTTATGTTAGGTTCAAGGCTTGTAGTATATGCCACTCTACTCACATATGACTTGATGCATTAGGTTATATTAGGTTTAAAGCTTGTAGTATATACCTTTCTGCTCGTTCATGATTCGACCTATTAGGTTATATTAGGTTTAAACTTACCATACGTAGCTTTTTGTTCGCCTATCAGTCAATCTACATATAAAAAGCGATTATATTTTAGATACTTTTATGGACTATATAAAAGAAATGCCCTACTTATAACCAAGAATACTGATGTTTTTAAGCTTTTTTCAGGTTAGAAAGTTATTTACAGGGACAATTTTGATATCAGTCCTTTATCAACTGGATCAAAATGCACAAAGTTATCATATTCAGATAGATTTGTGCACTGTTCTATTCTTACGATTAAGAATGTTTGCAAATTCGAATTGAAAAGGTTAATATATCTAAGTATATAACAAGTCGGCTGAAAAGTTTTTGGTCTAACTACTTAAAACACATCTTTTTTGCAAAATTCGATTTTATTCATCAATATAGTCTCCTTCACACCACACCTCCACGATTAGTCCAATGCTTTTCTAAGGTTTCTATACCTTTCTTGTAAAAGGATTTATATTTGCCTTCAAAATATGCCTTAGTTTCGGCGATAACTTTTTCATTGGAGCCACATCTCTTTCCCGCGAGCATTTTTTTGAGGTCTGCGAATAGATAATAGTCGCTGGAGGCCAAATCTGGAAAATACGATGGATGAGAAATCAATTTACACTTCAATTCACGCAATTTTGCCACCGTAACCACTGACTTGTGACACGGTATATTGTCTTGATGAAAGAGCACTTTTTTCTTGTTCAGTTGGGACCGTTTCTTTGCGAATTCTGCCTTCAAAGGCACCAATAACTTTATATAATATTCGCTGTTGATGGGTTTTCCCTTTTCAGCATAGTCGATGAAAATGATTCCATGCGCATCCCAAAATAAAGAGGCCAAAACCTTCCCAGCCGACTGTTGTGTCTTTGGTCGCTTCGGACGGCTTTCACCGGCTGCTGTCCGCTCAGCTCACTGCCGATTTGATTCCGGTGTGAAGTGGTGAATCCATATTTCATCCATTGTCACATATCGCGTGAAAGAATCCTTTTTATTGCGCTTAAACAGGTCCAACCAGCACTCAGAATCATCAACACGTTGTTGCTTTTGGTCCACTGTGAGCAAACGTGGTACCCATTTGGAACAGTGCTTTCTCATACCCAAATATGCATACAAAATATGACCAACACGTTCTTTTGATACCTTTAAGGTGTCAGCTATCTCACGCAATTTGAGTTTACGGTCATCCAAAACAATTGTGTGGATTTTTTTATTTTTTCCGGTGTAACCACCTCATCTAGGCGTCCAGAGCGTTCAACATCATTTGTGTCTGTACGACCGCGTTTAAATTCAGCATACCACTAAAGGATGAGTGATTTTCCAGGGGCAGAGTCCCCGTAATACTTATCAAACCGTTGATTTGCTTGAACGGTATTTTTTCCCATCAAAAAACAATGTTTAATCAACACACGATTTTTTCCATTGTTTTCAAAATATCAAAAGTAGCGTCACTAAAACCACTGTAACTTCTAAACTAATCGTCCAAATGTCATGAAATTTTGATACGTATCGTTCGAAGGTTGGTACTTCCTAAAAATCATATGGGTTTTTTTGAAAAGGGCAACATCTATGTGTCAGACCAAAAATTTTTCATCCTACGTATTATATATATATATATATATATATATATATATATATATATATATATATATATATATATATATAGTCGACACTGTTTATAGTGAAACTCTATATAGTGAAAAACTCTTTAGAGTGCAATTTTTTCAAGACCTAGAATATTTTAATGTAAAATAGTAATACTCTATATAATAAAATTTTTTACCAGAATTTTATGTATAAATTTTTATGCATTTATTGAGATCTTGGCCATTTCAGGTTTCCCATTTTTATCTAACATTAGCACGAATTCCATTTTTATGACGCATTCTTTTAAAAAGGTTCTTAACGCGTTTATAACGCCTAATGGTTGGCAATAAATCAGGTAGATTTCTGTGAGAAACCCGGAGAATAATCCATTTTATAGAAACCCGGGGAAAAACCCATTTTATAGTCGAGGCCTAGTAATTCGCAAATTCAGGTTGAGTTTCTTTTTGTTTAAGAATCAAGTAAGATGTCCAAGCGAGTGTGTTTAAGTTTAGCTGAGAAAATTAAAGTTTTGGAGGAAGTTGATAAAAGCTCCAAAAAAATTGATGTTGCTGCAAAATTTGGTGTTTCTCCAAGTTGCGTCTCTCTGATAATAAAAAGTCGCGACAGTATCATCAAGAAACCTAGTGTTCCAAGCAGTCGAAAACGAGTACGGGTGAGTACTTACGAGGATGTAAATGAAGCAATTTTACGATGGTTTCAAGTGGTCCGTACGCATCAAACGTACCAATATCGGGAAATTTAATAAAGCAAAAGGCTCTACAATTTGCTAAAGAATTTAACTACGTTAATTTTCAAGCTAGTGAAGGGTGGTTGAGTGCCTGGAAGACTCGCGATTCAATTGTTTTCAAGACAGTGTCTGGCGAGAGTGCAAGCGTTAGTCAGGAGGACTGTGACATTTGGACTGAAACTGTTTTAAAAATTACATTGAAAAAGTACGAGCCAAAAAACGTTTTCAATTGTGATGAAACCGGTTTGTTTTTTAAATGTTTGCCAAATAAAACTTTTGCTTTTAAAAGTGATAAATGTTTTGGTGTTAAAACAAGTAAAAAAAGGGTGACACTTATGGTTGGAGCAAACATGGATGGCTCAGAAAAACTGAAATTACTGCTCATAGGTAAAAGCAAAAATCCCCGTTCTTTAAAAAGGAGTTAAATCTCTGGAGTTAGATTCCGTCAATAATAAAAAGGCATGGATGACTTCTGAGATTTTCGAAAGATGGATCAAAGAACTGAACAGGAAAATGAAAAGCCAAAAACGAAAGATTGTGATGTTTATAGACAATTGTCCTGCACATCCAGTTAGTGTAAGTAAAAAATTAAGGAATGTGAATTGATCTTTTTTCCACCAAACATGACCTCCAAATTGCAACCTATGGACCAGGGTATTATAAAAAACATAAAACATCATTACCGAAACAGAATTGTTCACAAAATTGTTAATGCGATTGATAACAACCTTTCAGTCAAAAAATTGATTATCCTTAAAGAGTGTATAACCGAAGTCGCTAAAGTATGGAGTGAAAATGTTTCTCAGAAAACTATCAAAAAACTGCTTTTCTAAAGCAGGTTTTACTGAAAAAATTGACGAATGGGAAGAAGAAGACGAAATGGATCTCGCTACCTTAAAAAGGCAATGGGGTATTCTACAAAAAACTGCTACCGTCGACGCAGATTTTTTACTTGAAGATTTCTTAGAAATCAACAATGATGTTGGCACGACAGATCTCCCAACTAACCAAGACATAATTGACGATATAAAAAGTATAGAAGATCATGAAGAAGAAACTGAAACCGGGGAATGACCTGCTAAATTTAGTGAAAATGAAATAAAAAATGCATTTGACATTGTGCGAACTACTCTCAGGGGCCAGGAAAGTGTACCTGATCAAATATTTATGCATTTGAATAAATGCGAGAATTTTGTTGAGCAACAATTATTTTTCAAAAGTAATGTTCAAAAGAAAATAACTGATTATTTTTCCTAGTACGTATGTACGTAGTATGTACATATGTATTAACAGATTTTGTATTATTCTTTTTATTTCGTATGTAGTACATACATACATAAAGTCCGTACGTTATATCTTTACACGTGCGTCATAGTTTTCAGGCAATATCCCAGACGACTATTATATTTTTTGTCTCTTTTTACCAATACCTACGATTTATTGGTGAAAAGAGACAAATAATATAATAGTCGTCTGTTATATGGCCTGAAAACCATGAGGCACGAGTAAAGATATAACGTACGGACTTTATGTATGTATTTAGCCCTGTACATGCTATGTACTATTTAAACTTTCAAATGTTTAATAAAATCTTTTCTAAGAATTCAATTTTGCAATTTTTTTTGTTGCTTGTACCGTATAAAATACAAGTAAATGATTACCAATATAAAATACATACATAGCAATATATACGGATTTTTTCTTTATATAGTGAAAAACTTTCTATAGTGAAACATTTTGGTCTTTCACTATATAGAGTGTCGACTGTATATACATATATATAATTTCTAAATTTAAAACTTTCCTAGTTTCACATAAACGGATTTGTGATGATTTTTTGATCCTAAAATAACTCACACATTTTTCGTAACGAAATCACGAAATCATCAAAAAGTAAGAGTAAATTATCCCTGAGGGGTCGTTCTATTTCGGAAATACCGAACGCTCCGTACGGTGATATTACCGCGTGTTTATTTATTACCGTCGATTTTCTTTATTTCTTTCGTCTGGTGCAAAAAGTCAAAATAAATGTCGCATCTCCGAAAATAAACGATATCAAAACAGCGAAATCCCTGTTTTAATGGCTATAAATAACGCGGCGGACTTTGTGTAATCCGCATGTTGAAGTTACGCGATTTTGTAGCATGTCAAAGAAGATTTAATTTTTGATATTTATCTATTTTCAAAATTTTGTTTATGGCTCTTTTACAAGGTATAATTCATTTTCGAAATTTATTTGCTAGCCTAAATTTAATAACTAACATTGGAAAATTTATAAATAAATAATACAGGGTATTCTTTAAGTTGGTCATCATATTAAGAACGCAACCCAAAATAAGGTTAGTAAGCAGCCTCGTGTTCTCAGTCTTTCTTTACGCGTCAGAGTACTGGACACTCAAGGAAACATACATATAAGGAAAAGATTAATGAATTCGAAATGTACTGTTAGAGAAGAATGTTGCGTATCTCTTGGACGCTTCGAAAAACTAATAAATCCATATTGGATGACCTGTCAATTAGGAAACGATTACGTATCATCGTTATAGAAAGGATACCTGCTTTCTTTGGGCATGCAATTCGCCAAAATGGCCTCGAGAAATTAACAGTACAGGGCAAAATGGAGGGCTCAATGAGCCGCGGAAGGTCACCAACCATGACCACACACTGTTACGGAGTTGGGTATCCATAGGGCTGAATGTTTGAGAGTGGCCACAGATAGAGACAGATGTAGGCAGTTATCCAGAAACGATTAGTCAGGCGGAATTATCCGAAAAAACGATTAGGTAGTCCATAAATTTCACGATGCTCGAAACGACTAAGAAGAAGAAGAAAAAGATTATATATAAATATCATCAAATCATCATCAACTAGCCATCTTCCGAACATTCTTGGATATAGGCCTCTCCTTTCTGTCTCCAGGTGCTCCTGTTTTGCGGTTCCCTCAGCCATGATAGACCTAACGCTCGGTTTATATCGTCAGTCCATTGCATTATTGGTCGTCCTCTAGTCCGTTTTCCGATTAATTGCCTCCACTGTAATATTGTCCTTGTCCTTCGATCAGCCTAACATCTAGCCGTGAGACCGGCAAATACCATTTCAACTTAGCAATCGCCTCATCAACATCCGTAATTTTGGTTACGCCTCTAATTTGTTCGTTTCTTTTTCGGTCTTTCAACGATATTCCCATCATTTGCCGCTCCATAAATATATATATATATATATATATATATATATATATATATATATATATATATATATATATATATATATATATATATATACAGTCGACACTGTTTATAGTGAAACTCTATATAGTGAAAAACTCATTATAGTGCAATTTTTTCAAGACCTAGAATATTTTAATGAAATTTCATGTAAAAAGCCCTGCATATAGTAAATCTGTAAAATAGTAACACTCTATATAATAAAATTTTTACCAGAATTTTATGTATAAATTTTTATGCATTTATTGAGATCTTGGCCATATCGGGTTTCCCATTTTTATCTAACATTAGCACGAATTCCATTTTTATGAAGCATTCTTTTGAAAAGGTTCTTAACGCGTTTATAACGCCTAATGGTTGGCAATAAATCAGGTAGATTTCTGTGAGAAACCCGGGGAATAACCCATTTTATAGAAACCCGGGAAAAAACCCATTTTATAGTCGAGGCCTAGTAATTCGCAAATTCAGGTTCAGTTTCTTTTTGTTTAAGAATCAAGTAAGATGTCCAAGCGAGTGTGTTTAAGTTTAGCTGAGAAAATTAAAAAAGTTTTGGAGGAAGTTGATAAAGGCTGCAAAAAAATTGATGTTGCTGCAAAATTTGGTGTTTCTCCAAGTTGCGTCTCTCTGATAATAAAAAGTCGCGACAGTATCATCAAGAAACCTAGTGTTCCAAGCAGTCGAAAACCAGTACGGGTGAGTATTTACGAGGATGTAAATGAAGCAGTTTTACGATGGTTTCAAGTGGCCCGTACGCATCAAAACGTACCAATATCGGGAAATTTAATAAAGCAAAAGGCTCTACAATTTGCTAAAGAATTTAAGTGCGTTAATTTTCAAGCTAGTGAAGGGTGGTTGAGTGCCTGGAAGACTTGCAATTCAATTGTTTTCAAGACGGTGTCTGGCGAGAGTGCAAGCGTTAGTCAGGACGACTGTGACATTTGGAATGAAACTGTTTTAAAAAGTGCATTGAAAAAACGTTTTCAATTGTGATGAAACCGGTTTGTTTTTTAAATGTTTGCCAAATAAAACTTTTGCTTTTAAAAGTGATAAATGTTTTGGTGTTAAAACAAGTAAAGAAAGGGTGACACTTATGGTTGAAGCAAACATGGATGGCTCAGAAAAACTGAAATTACTGCTCATAGGTAAAAGCAAAAATCCCCGTTGTTTAAAAGGAGTCAAATCTCTGGAGTTAGATTACGCCAATAATAAAAAGGCATGGATGACTTCTGAGATTTTCGAAAGATGGATCAAACAACTGGACACGAAAAAGCCAAAAAAAGCGAAAGATTGTGATGTTTATAGACAATTGTCCTGCACATCCAGTTACTGTAAGTAAAAAATTAGGGAATATTGAATTGATCTTTTTTCCACCAAACATGACCTCCAAATTGCAACCTATGGACCAGGGTATTATAAAAAACATGAAACATCATTACCGAAACAGAATTGTTCACAAAATTGTTAATGCGATTGATAACAACCTTCCAGTCCAAAAATTGATTACCCTTAAAGAGTGTATAACCGAAGTCGCTAAAGTATGGAGTGAAAATGTTTCTCAGAAAACTATCAAAAAACTGCTTTTCTAAACCAGGTTTTACTGAAAAAATTGACGAATGGGAAGAAGAAGACGAAATGGATCTCGCTACCTTAAAAAGGCAATGGGTATTCTACAAAAAACTACTACCGTCGACGCAGATTTTTTACTTGAGGATTTCTTAGAAATCGACAATGATGTTGGCACGACAAATCTCCCAACTGACCAAGACATAATTGACGATATAAAAAGTATAGAAGATCATGAAGAAGAAACTGAAACCGGGGAATGTCCTGCTAAATTTAGTAAAAATGAAATAAGAAATGCATTTGACATTGTGCGAACTACTCTCAGGGGCCACGAAAGTGTACCTGATTAAATCTTTATACATTTGAATAAATGCGAGAATTTTGTTGAGCAACAATTATTTTTCAAAAGTAATGTTCAAAAGAAAATAACTGATTATTTTTCCTAGTACGTATGTACGTAGTATGTACATATGTATTAACAGATTTTGTATTATTCTTTTTATTTTGTACGTAGTACATACATACATAAAGTCCGTACGTTATATCTTTACACGTACGTCAGGCAATATCCCAGACGACTATTATATTTTTTGTGTCTTTTTACCAATACCTACGATTTATTGGTGAAAAGAGACAAATAATAAAGGGTGTTTTTTATAGAGGTATAGAACTTTGAAATGGAATAAAACAAAGATGAATTTTTTAAATTGACATGAAATTTACTTTATTCGAAAGATAATCTTCTGGCATTATAATTTAAATATGACTTCTGGCATATGACCGCCACGGCTGGCTCGGACGTAGTCTAATCTGAAGGTCCAATTTTCGATGACTTTTTCCAACATTTGTGGCCGTATATCGGCAATAACGCGGCGAATGTTGTCCTCCAAGTGGTCAATCGTTTCGGGCTTATCGGCGTAGACTAGCGACTTCACATATCCCCACAGAAAATAGTCTAGCGGCGTTAAATCGCACGATCTTGGAGGCCAATTCACGGGTCCGAAACGTGAAACTATGCGGTTACCAAACGTTTCCTTCAATAAATCAATTGTGGCACGAGCTGTGTGACATGTGGCGCCGTCTTGTTGAAACCACAGCTCCTGCACATCATGGTTGTTCAATTGATGAACGAAAAAGTCAGTAATCATGGCTCTATAGCGGTCACCATTGACTGTAACGTTCTGACCAGCATCGTTTTTAAAGAAGTACAGAAGAATGATTCCACCAGCCCATAAAGCACACCAAACAGTAACGGTGTCTCAACATACACTTGAGGATTATCATCACTCCAAATACGGCAGTTTTGTTTATTGACGTATCCAAAAGTGAGCTTCATCGCTAAACAAAATTCGCTTATGAAAATCGGGATCAACGGCAATCTTGTTTTGGGCCCATTCACCGAATCTACGCCTTGCTAGGTGATCGTGTGGCTTCAATTGTTGCACGAGTTGGATTTTGTAAGCACGCAAACCAAGATCTTTCCGCAAAATCTTCCATAAAGTGGATGGACACATATCCAATTCCTGTGCACGATGGCGGATAGACTGATTCGAGTCTTCCTCTACGCTACGCTCTACAGCAGCAATGACTTCTTCTGTACGCACTGTACGACGTCTCTGTGGATGCGTATTACCATTTAGAGTAAACGTGGTGCGAAAACGTTCCATAGTTAATCGAGTTAATTGCTCTGATGGACGATTATGTTGACCGTAAAATGGACGTAGTGCGCGATACGTATTTCGAACAGAACCATGATTTTCAAAATAAATTTGCACAATTTTGAAGCGTTGTTCAGGCGTCAGTCTATTCATGTTGAAATGCCAAACCAAACTAAACATAAATCACTTGACAGCTGACAAAATGGCCGCCAGTTAAAAAAGTGTTGCCAACTTAAAGTTTTATACCTCTATAAAAAACACCCTTTATAATAGTCGTCTATTATATGGCCTGAAAACTATGACGCACGGGTAAAGATATAATGTACGGACTTTATGCATGTATTTAGCCCTGTACATGCTATGTACTATTTAAATTTTCAAATGTTTAATAAAATCTTTTCTAATAATTCAATTTTGCAATTTTTTTGTTGCTTGTATCTTATAAAATACAAGTAAATGATTACCAATATAAAATACATACATAGCAATATATACGAATTTTTTCTTTATATAGTGAAAAACTTTCTATAGTGAAATTTCGGTCAACATTTTGGTATTTCACTATATAAAGTAGAGTATGTATATATATATATATATATATATATATATATATATATATATATATATATATATATATATATATTATATATATATATATATATTAAGTTGGGAATGTGGAATCTTTGGCACAATGATACTACTCAGTATATATCACCACTACACCAAACACTTTATTTTTGCACTCGACGCACGTTTCGCTAACCATGTTAGCTTCATCAGGAGCGATGATTGACTAAAGGTAAACTACATATCTACCCTATTTATACTTAGCCTAACCCTAGAATTAGTCAAGCGGAACTAATGACATAGGCAAGGCCATCAGTTCCGGTCTAGTAACCAGTAGAGGGGACTATAAGGAATAGGCCCTCTGTCTTTATTTAAACTACTTTTACATTTTATGATTTCCATACTTTCGTATGCGTTCAACAATCTCCTATCAGATACATTTTTTATTAATCTTAGATTATCTAATGTTACAGTATGATCAGCTTCAAGGGCATGTTCGGCAATGCTAGACTTTTCTGTTCTATTGTATCTTAAGTGTGCTAAATGTTCTTTAAATCGTGTTTTAATTGACCTTTTAGTTTGCCCAACATACATACATACAAATTAGTTGTAATGATTGTGACAAAAAGTATGTTGGGCAAACTAAAAGGTCAATTAAAACACGATTTAAAGAACATTTAGCACACTTAAGATACAATAGAACAGAAAAGTCTAGCATTGCCGAACATGCCCTTGAAGCTGATCATACTGTAACATTAGATAATCTAAGATTAATAAAAAATGTATCTGATAGGAGATTGTTGAACGCATACGAAAGTATGGAAATCATAAAATGTAAAAGTAGTTTAAATAAAGACAGAGGGCCTATTCCTTATAGTCCCCTCTACTGGTTACTAGACCGGAACTGATGGCCTTGCCTATGTCATTAGTTCCGCTTGACTAATTCTAGGGTTAGGCTAAGTATAAATAGGGTAGATATGTAGTTTACCTTTAGTCAATCATCGCTCCTGATGAAGCTAACATGGTTAGCGAAACGTGCGTCGAGTGCAAAAATAAAGTGTTTGGTGTAGTGGTGATATATACTGAGTAATATATATATATATATATATATATATATATATATATATATATATATATATATATATATATATATATATATATATATATATATATCATTCATACATATATAGGGTTACGATAGGATTAATCACGACCTATTATTACCTAATCTTGAGGTATTGGGATTCAACGATTCTCTCCTGGGATGATTGAAGACATATCTGGAAGGGCGTGAATATCAGGTTAAAATTGACAATGTGCTCTCATATAGTTTTATTGCAGTTTCTGGAGTACCACAGGGTGCCTATTGCTCTCCTCTCCTTTTCGATTTGTTTGTCAATGTTATTGCCGGTCATATACTGAGCTCTGATTTTCTTATGTTCGCCGATGATCTTAAAGTGTTTAAGAGGGTTTTGAATGTGCAGGACGTCCGAGATTTGCAGGCGGACTTGGATAGACTTGTAAATTGGGCTGGGATAAACTGTCTTCAGCTTAATGCATCTAAATGTAAATCTGTTAGCTTCTTTAGAGGATATAAGAATGTCAATAGTAATTATGTTATTAATGGAACAGTGTTGGACACTTTGGGCAAAGTGAAGGCTCTAGGAGTAATATTTGAATATCGCCTCTCTTTCTGTGATCATTATGTATATATTATTAACAAGTCCAGTAAGATTTTGAGACTTACATATAGAAATCTCAGGGATTTATCATTATCCTCATTATGGGTCCTGTACTGCACGTTGGTGAAGTCTGTTCTGGAGTGTTCAGAGGTTGTCTGGTCGCCAATGTTTGAGATACATAGGTACAATCTCGAAAAAATTCAGAACAGGTTTCTACGACTTTGTGCTTATAAGTGTGATATGGCAATATCTGACCGTGATTATACTATTATTAGGGGCCATAGAAACTTAAATCTGTTAGCTCATAAACGTTTGGTGAGTGATCAGTATTTTCTGTATAAGATAATTAACGGGTTGATAGATGGTCCTACTTTATTTTCATTCGTAAAATTTAATGTACCTCAAAGACATTTAAGGCAAACTGAATTGGTCTTAACTGGCTTCCACAGAACTAATTATGGTCATCATTCACCACTGCTAAGGGCTATGAGATTCTATGTGATTCATGAACCAGTGCCGGGAGCTGAGCATTTTTTCAGGTTCTCTCTCTTCCTTCAGAAGGGATGCTCTGGCGCTGATTGTTTCACGGTAGGAGTGTAAGCCGTTCTTGTGTTTCATTCCACATTTTCGGCCCGTCTGTTATTGATATGGTTATATTGTAAAGTATTATAGATACATTGTAAAAAAGGGGTGTGCCCATATATTCTCAAGTAAATAAATACATATATATATATATATATATATATATATATATATATATATATATATATATAAATATATATATATAATATATATATATATATATATATATATATATATATATATATATATATATATATATATATATATATATATATATATATATATATATATATATATATATATATATATATCTATATATCAGCAACCACAAATATAATTGTTTTGTTTCATCCATACTCTGCTTTATGAAAAGCTAAAATAAAATTGCATTATGTTATTTATGGCAAGTATGTAATAAGTTTTTTTGTTTGTGGAAGTCTCTCTGTGTCAATTTTCTGTCCCCTCCAGAATCCATGGGAATGGCTGAATTATTTTCAGTGTAAGATTCTGGACAGTTTGTCCTACCTGCCTGGGATATTCCTGTTTTGAACCTTGACATTTCATTAGAGGATATTGGCAGGTAAAACGCCGCGCTTGCCGTGGCATGTTGGCGAGTTGGTTGGTGGGATATGGAAGGACAAAATAAGTTGTGGCTACGATAAAGGTTTTGAACATGGTTCCAACCTAAACTAGGAGAGGGTGTGAAACCATGGCTGTCTTAGGCAGAGGCGCATCCCTGAAATAAACCTATCCTCTACCGGGATCGTAGTGGAATGTCTACCCGCCACTATCCTAAGTAAGCGGAAGTTCTTAGGGGAGACCTATATCGGCTGATGAATGATGATGTAATAAGTTATTAGGTGAAAAGATGCCGTATTTTTCGATAAAGTAGATTTTGACAATTTCCACTTTATTTGGTTTTACAAAAAACTATATGAGATGTTTCGCTAGCACTGTAGCTTCGTCTGATACAAAACGATATCTAAATTGAATGTTGTTACATTTAAATAAATACCCTAAGATAAGTGGGTAATAAAAATTATTACTACGTCCTAATAAATATTGATGGGAAATCTATTTTGAACTTTAATTTTTGTATAAATTAAGCAAAGGTTAGTTACAATCTACCTAACAAACAGGCTTCATTCCAGGAAGAGGGACTAGAGAACAAATTTTCAACACGCGTCAGATAATAGAAAAAGTCAGGGAATTCCAAATAAAAACTCATATTTGTTGTAGGCTTTCGACTACATACAACAGAACAAACTCTGGTCGATTCTAATCAGCATGGAAACACCGATACACCTTGTAAACCTTATCCGTTTCTTGTATGGGAACACAAATGGCAGAATTAAACTGAATAATTCTTTTTTCGATTCCTTTATCGTAGAAGCCAGCGTCAGACAGAGCTGTATTCTGTCACCTTTACTTTTTAACATATATAGTGAACATATAATGAGTTCTATTTTGGATGGGTGGAGTGGAGGTGTGACAATCGGTGGAAAAAAGCTAAGTAACCTTAGATATGTGGATGATACTGTTATACTTGCAATTTCAATACAAGATCTGGAATCAATTATGGAGCGCCTGGAAATCACTAGCAAAAACTATGGATTGATAATTAATAGAGCGAAGACCAAAGTAATGACTGTTAGTCGTAATGAAGATCAGCCACACATAAATAAAATTGCTGGTTTTACTGTTGTAGACCATTTCAACTATTTGGGACCCCTCATAACTAACAATGGTGATTGTGAAGCAGAAGTAAGAAGACGTTTTGCAGTGTCTAGAATCTCGACCATCCAACTCACTAAGGTCTGAAAACATCTAGCTGTCACAAAAATACGACGTTAAGATTCCTATCCAGCCTTATATTTTCCAACTTCCTGCAACTTACGCATCGGAAACATAGACCATTAAACAAGCTGACAAAAGACGAATCGATGCATTTGACATGTGGGCATATCGAAGAATCCTCATAGCATCATATCATAGAGAGGGGGGAGAGAGAGGGGGTAGAGAGAGGAAGGAAGAGGGAGGGAGAGGAGGGGAGAGGGGGAGAGAGGGTTGAAAGAGGGGGGAAAGAGGGGGAAGAGATAGGGAGATGGAGGAGACAGGGGGAGAGTGATGATGATGGGGAGGGGGAGATGAGGGGGAGTGGAGAGAGGGGGTGGGGGAGAGGAGGAGAGGAGAGGGGAGAGACAGAGAGAGGGGAGAAGGCGAAAGAGAGGGGGAGAGAGAGAGATCTGGAGTGTATCAGTTAAATTGTGGTTCTTGTCCTAAAAGTTACATAGGTCAGACGGGTCGTTCTTTCAAAGTTCGGATTTCAGAGCATAAAAGAAGTTATTCAAAAAACAAAACCGATTATTCAGCTTACAGTAATCATTTAACAGAATCTAATCAACGACAAATTCATTTTACACGTACAAAACAGATGAGTCAAATTAAACTAGTTGGAAAATTTAGAAATAAATAGAATTCAGATGTCATCTTAAATGAACAGAAAGATACCTACCTAACCCGTGGTAATTCCCCTTTGCTTAATTTATACAATTGAGCCACCGAATTGCAGAACTACCTCTACGCGTGACCCCTGTTTTCCTAGTACGCAGGAGAGAGGATAACGCTGTAAACGCATCAATCGACAGACAAAATCGATTTACATTTTTTTTTTTTTGTTTACAGAGAGAAATCCGCCTTATGGATTCTGAAGCAGTTTGCGTCACCATAAGGGTGCCCCAAAATGCTTCAGATATGTGGGGCTCTCCAACCTGAAGGGTTGGCATACCCACTAAAACTCCTTGTGAGCCGGGAAAACCCTTTACTCCTTTTACATGACTGATCATGTTATACATTAAGATTTTTTGATGAATTTAAATCTATGGTTAATTTTCTAATGTCTAGATCTAACCTAACTTAACCTAACTTATCCTACCTTAACCTAACCTAACCTAATTCCCCATTGCTGGGGGTGTTGAGTTACAATTTAATTAGTGGTGTGAGTTGTTACACTTATCAGAAGGAGTGGCTCAACTAACTACGACCTTAACCTAAAATCTAAGTCAAGGTTAGTCAGTTGTGTCAGATGTAGGATGTCTGTTAGTCGTAAGTCGACGCACGAGAAGACTACCGATGACTACACACACACCGCACGCACACACCCACACACACTGATCGTTTTTTTCTGTTAATAATTAACGAATCAACTTGATTTTTGCGTAGAAACACTCTTTAGGCTTGTGTGCTTCTTGTGGATATAATTGTTTATTTAATTTATTATTAACATTGAATAAACTTTAAGCTGAAAAATTTCAATATTTGCGTGTATTATATCAAAAATTAAGGTCAGTATGTTAATTTTTGCAGCAATGATGCGGATAAATAAACAAACGCGCACGAGCTCTAGCACACGCGCGCGTTTTCATGCAGCTAATCGAAATGAAAATTTGTTTTTTTGAATGCTTTCAGCTGCTTTATTTGGTTATTTCATTTGCAAATGAAATAACCAAATATTAATGTAAACTTGTTAATGTGTCGTAGCAAAATTAAATAAGAAAACTAAATAGAGTAACTTTGTAGATATAAGCTTAATTTAAGTGAACAGTAAAAACAATTTTTTTTTCGTTTACTGGTAAACTCCACATTTATTTTAACATATCGACATGTTTAGCTATCACTGTAGCTTTATCAAGATTAAAGGAATAAGACGGAAAATTTGTTATATATATATATATATATATATATATATATATATATATATATATATATATATATATATATATATATATATACACCTTGGATACCTTTTCCCTTCATACCAAAATTTCATTATATGACGTAGTACCTAATTTGTACTAAACCAGTTCTTTCCTGGTTGCTTAACCTTTTTCCTTTTATTTATTTTGAGTGATCCCTTACATCTGTCAGGTGGTCGTCCTTTGTCAGCGCCCTGTCAAAATTGTCACTTTTCTTTAAGATGGCAGGTGGTTAATTAATTTTGATTTTTCAGCATCCAATGTTTCTAATGGCATCCTTGCTGTAAATGCCATATTTTTATATTAATGTGTTAGTGAATAGTGGCTGGTTTATTTCAGTGTTGGTCTTTGTTATGGCAATTGTTATTTATGGTCATTTTTGTTAGATTAATTTGCATGCTACATGTGAGTCACTTGCATTTTGTTTTTTGACATTTCTTCTTAATGATAATAATAATAATAATAATTTATGATTTTCTAGAACAATAATGTTTTAAATTACAATAGTTTTTTATTAATATTTATAATAATGAAATTAGAAATTACAAATTAAAAATTAAGAATTAAAAATTGGACTCAACAATACCCATCCTTCATGCCTAATTCTCTTTATTGGTTGCTTCGTTATCTCTTTTTCAGTTTGTGCCCTGATGAAGGTCCCAACCTAGGACCGAAATATTGGCCAAATGAAGATAGTATGAACATCTGTTAATGCCCTTTTTGCCGAGTTCCCGAACTAGTTTTATAACTTAGGATTTTGTTAGATACGGCAACTTTTGCTTTCTCTCTCTTTATTTTATATATATATATATATATATATATATATATATATATATATATATATATATATATATAATATATAAGATTCCTACAGGTAAAATACAATAATGTTGGAAATCCCTAATTATACTATTATAAAGACTTTATATTATAGGTAACAAATTAATTAAGTACGGTATTATTGAAATATATTTAAAAGAGGTGAATTATTTAATTCTAATTGGTCGTTTAACAAATAATTAGTATTTTTAAGTTTATTGATTTCCAGAGTTTCAAGCAAATTTAATTTATACCCTTTATTTTCAACATGTAAAATTTTAAAGTTTTTATTAAACTAATGTTCCGATTCTATTAAATGGTTAGCGTAATTTGAGTCTGATTTGCAAGTTATAAAAGATGTAAAATGTTCTTTTATTCTTTTTTTAAAATTTCTTACTGTTTGACCAATATAAGTACAATCGCAATTTTCACAATTAAGTTTATAAACACCTGATTTTTGCTCTTTGTCTGTTTTTGATTTATTATTTTTATATATTTGCTTAGGGTATTATTTGTTTTAAATGCTACATTAATATTTATTTTTTTTGTTAAGACATTTCTAATTTTATTGCTAGTCTCACCGATGTATGTAATAATACTATAGCGTTCTTGATTCATTTTTTGCCTAGGAAAAATTAGTTCTAAGGCTTTTTTATATTTTTTCTTTTTTAAAATTTTGTTTACTATATCTACATTATATCCGTTGTTTACTGCAATTTGTTTTATTATATTTAGTTCTTTAAGAAAATCTTTTTCATTTAATGGAATAGATAGTAGTCTATGGATCATGCTATGAAATGACGTAACCAATTTATTCCCGAATATACCACCTCAAGATACTATAACACTAGTCGAACAGCTTTTAAACTCAAACCACATTAATTATATTAAAAAACAAGAAATACTCATTACACTTAAGACTTGTTTAACATAAAACTATTTTGAATTTAATAACACTATATACACTAATAATAAAGGCCTCATAATGGGTAATCCCCTTAGTCCCCTACTAGCAGAAATTTTCATGAATTCTATAGAATCCCAAATCAGTGAACATCCGTTTTTTAAAAAATTCATTTATTGGTATAGATATGTCGATGATATTTTAGCCTGCTTCACAGGAACAGGAACTCAAAATATTTTGTGATTATATAAATAATTTACATGCTAACATAAAATTCACTACAGAAGAAGAAACTAATAATAGCATAAACTTCTTAGACTCAATTATAACAAAAAATAATAATAAATATACGTTCTCTATTTACCACAAACCATCGCATACTGACATAACAATACATAATAAATCATGTCACCCAATCCAACACTAACTAGCTGCCTTAAATGAAAAAGATTTTCTTAAAGAAGTAAATATAATGAAACAAATTGCAGTAAACAACGGATATAATGTAGATATAGTAAACAAAATTTTAAAAAAGAAAAAATATAAAAAAGCCTTAGAACTAATTTTTCCTAGGCAAAAAATGAATCAAGAACACTATAGTGTTATTACATACATAGGTGAGACCAGCAATAAAATTAGAAATGTCTTAACAAAAAAACTAAATATTAATGTAGCATTTAAAACAAATAATACCCTAAGTAAATATTTCACCTCTTTTAAATATATTTCAATAATACCGTACTTAATTAATTTGTTACCTATAATATAAAGTCTTTATAATAGTATAATTACGGATTTCCAACATTATTGTATTTTACCTGTAGGGATCTTATATTTATAACAAATTTTCCATCTTGTTCCTTTAATCTTGATAAAGCTACAGTGATAGCGAAACATGTTGATATGTTAAAATAAATGTGGAGTTTACCAGTAAACGAAAAAAAATTGTTTTACTGTTCACTTAACTTAATCTTATATCTACAAAGTTACTCCATTTAGTTTTCTTATTTAATTTTGCTACGACACATTAACAAATTTACATTAATATTTGGTTATTTCATTTGCAAATGAAATAACCAAATAAAGCAGCTTAAAGCATTCAAAAAATAAATTTTCATTTCGATTAGCTGCATGAAAACGCGCGCGTGTGCTAAGAGCTCGTGCGCGTTTGTTTATTTATCCACATCATTGCTTCAAAAATTAACATACTGACCGTAATTGTTGATATAATACTCGCAAATATATGAAAAATAAACCGACATTGCTTATTTTAGCCAATTTTTTAATTAACATTGAAATTTTTTCGGCGTAAAGTTTATTCAATGTTAATTACAAACTTAACAAACAATTATATCCATAAGAAGCACACAAGCCTAAAGAGTGTGTACACATGCAAAAATCAACTCGATTCGTTAATTATTAACAGAAAAACGACGAGTTAATTATTGCGTTGTAAATCGATTTTGTCTGTCGATTGATGCGTTCACAGCGTTATCCTCTCTCCTGCGTACCAGGAAAACAGGGGTTACGTGTAGAGGCAGTTCTGCAATCCGGTGCCTCAATTGTATAAATTAAGCAAAGGAGAATTACCACGGGTTAGGTAGGTATCTTTCTGTTCATTTAAGATGATATCTGAATTCTATTTATTTCTAAATTTTCCAACTAGTTTAATTTGACTCATTTGTTTTATATGTGTAAAATGAATTTGTCGTCTAAAAGAAGATTAGATTCTGTAAAAAAAAAGAATAAAAGAACATTTTACATCTTTTATAACTAGCAAATCAGACTCATATTACGCTAACCATTTAATAGAATCGGAACATCAGTTTAATAAAAACTTAGAAATTTTACATGTCGAAAACAAAGGGTATAAATTAAACTTGCTTGAAACTGTGGAAATCAATAAACTTAAAAATACTAATTATTTGTTAAACGACCAATTAGAATTAAATAATTCACCTCTTTTAAATATATTTCAATAATACCGTACTTAATTGATTTGTTACCTATAATATAAAGTCTTTATAATAGTATAATTAGGGATTTCCAACATTATTGTATTTTATCTGTAGGGATCTTATATATATATATATATATATATATATATATATATATATATATATATATATATATATATATATATATATATATATATATATAATCTATATATATATATATATATATATATATATATATATATTTATATATATATATATATATATATATATATATATATATATATATATATATAACAAATTTTCCATCTTGTTCCTTTAATCTTGATAAAGCTACAGTGATAGCGAAACATGTCGATATGTTAAAATAAATGTGGAGTTTACCAGTAAACGAAAAAAAATTGTTTTACTGTTCACTTAACTTAAGCTTAATGGATCTCCACCAAGTATCGGCCAAAACAATCCGGTTATTTGTAGATATATATTTTCAAAGCAAAAATTACATAAAGGAACGATTCAAAATCGTTTTTACAGTAATTGTAAAAACCTGACCTGAATTTTTCATATAATACTCGCAAATGTATAAAAAATAAGCCACCATTATTCATTGGGACCAATTTTTTTAATTAATATTGAAATTTTTCAGCGTAAAGTTCATTGTTAATAACAAATTAAACAAACAATTTTATCAAACGACTATATCCATAAGAAGTGCACAAGCCTAAAGAGTGTTTGTATGCAAAAATCAACTTAATTCGTTAATTATTAACAGCAGTAGCGGCTCGTGATGGAATTTGGTGGAGGTTCACATACCTCACAAGGCTATATTGCATGTAGCATTATGATTCAATAAGAGCGTGAAAACACGATTTCCAGATACCTACTTATTTTTTAATTTTATGTATCTATTCATACCTAGAAGACATTTTAAAATTTTCTGAGGTCCATGGTCACAAATGAAAATACCTTACCTAATATTAATTGAAAATGTCAATAGGTTAAACATAATATCAAATATAAATTCACTTATCAATACAGAAGGCCCACCTATAACAGGCAAATGGGCGCGGTGTATTGACACATATGTATAAACGCGAACATAAATAATATACAACACTTGACGAAAGAAAAAACAGTCTAGATGGCAGTATTGGTATAACAACTAAAAACGAAAAGAATCGTATTTTTAGAAGTTACCAAAAGTGTTCTTCGTATTTGCTGAACCATCCCAAGACGCGTTTCGCCGTATCACAGCTCATCAGTTGGGCTAGGTTCAGCAAATACGAGAACACATCTTTAGTCCTTTATCCAAGTAACTAACGGAAAACTATAACAAATAGATGCTTATATTGCACTCTGTCGGCGACTTACTAAGTCTATTCAAGCAGAGCGGCACAGCACGGCTGGCACTTATTACAGAAACGTACCTTTCTTGAGCTTACTGCTCGAAGGCATAGATGGCAGTATTGGTATAACAACTAAAAACGGAAAGAATCGTATTTTTAGAAGTTACCAAAAGTGTTCTTCGTATTTGCTGAACCATCCCAAGACGCGTTTCGCCGTATCACGGCTCATCAGCTGGGATAGGTTCAGCAAATACGAGAACACAGCTTTAGTCCTTTATCCAAGTAACTAACGGGAAACTATATACAAATAGATGCTTATATTGCACTCTGTCGGCGACTTACTAAGTCTATTCAAGCAGAGCGGCACAGTTTTTAGTTGTTATACCAATACTGCCATCTATGCCTTCGAGCAGTAAGCTCAAGAAAGGTGCGTTTCTGCAATAGACTTAGTAAGTCGCCGACAGAGTGCAATATAAGCATCTATTTGTTATAGTTTTCCGTTAGTTACTTGGATAAAGGACTAAAGCTGTGTTCTCGTATTTGCTGAACCTAGCCCAGCTGATGAGCCGTGATACGGCGAAACGCGTCTTGGGATGGTTCAGCAAATATGAAGAACACTTTTGGTAACTTCTAAAAATACGATTCTTTTCGTTTTTAGTTGTTATACCAATATTGCCATGTATGCCTTCGAGCAGTAAGCTCAAGAAAGGTGCGTTTCTGCAATAAGTGCCAGCCGTGCTGTGCCGCTCTGCTTGAATAGACTTAGTAAGTCGCCGACAGAGTGCAATATAAGCATCTATTTGTTATAAAAACAGTCTATATTAGCACATATGCCGCTCCTGGGGCGCTTTAGGGACTTCCCTGTAACGCGTGTGCTAGCCCCACAAAAAAAAAATAGAAATATAGCAAAATTCATTGTTTCGTTTAAAACATCTAAGAATAAGCTGAACATTCTAAACACAAAGTTGAAACGAAAAGTCCATACAGCGATTTTTTAAATTTGCAAATTTGTCAGTCACTAATTGAGTAAAATCACTAATATCTTCTATCATTTCCTTTTCTATTGACCACATTCCCAACGCTGAAAGTTCTCCTTCATTCATGGTACTTCTTAATTCTTTTTAAAGTGGAGAAATTTCTTTCAGCTTCAGCAGTTGTCATCGGAATGGTAATAATTAGCTGCAGTAAAGTGTACGTTGCGGAAAATACATTTTGTAAATTATTTTCGATTATAAACCGCAAACAGTGCACCCCCCTAGCAAATTTCTAAAATCTGGCCGTTTATAAATAAGTTCAAGTTCAGTTTGTAATCTAATTTTGTCCAAAAATGGATATGCCTGAACTACATCATTTAAATAGTGCGATGGTAATTTATTTTCAAACTCCGAGAACTTAGAAGACATAAACAGAAGCGAGTCACTTAGATGACTATTAAATGAAAACCTTTCCGTAATTCGAATTAATTTATAATCACATACTTCTTTTGTTGCAACTACTTTCGTTAAATAAGGATCTTCCTTACGTCTTTTATTATGAAAATGAACTACATCTTCAATTAAAGTAGGAATTTCTCCCGCATTTTGTCTTTCAGTCGCTATGAATTTTTCAAATATATTAATTGCTGTGGATACCTGTGCAGAATCAGAAGTCGATTTTTGCAAACTGTTATATAGGATATCGACATGTGGCATAATTTTATGAAAAAATGTTAGCCAGAATACAAATTGTGCATTGTATAACATTCAACGGATTGTAGAGGCTTGATTAATTGTGGTAGATTGTTTCGAAGTATTTTCTACCTTCTCCATACATTCGATAAGTGCTTCTCTGTTCTCAAAAATAATATTTATAGCTCTACTTTTAAAAAGCCACCGTGTCGTAAAAGTTCTTGGAATATGGCAGCGTACAACTTCATTTAATATTTCAACCCGCTGAGAAGAATTTGAAAAAAATTCCTAATAATCTGTTATATTAGAAAAGAAAATACGTACTGCTGCATTCTGGCTAGTTGCATGAGCTAAAATTAAATTTAATTGATGAGCATAACAGTGAACATAATAGCCATATTTATAATCATCTTGAATAATTCTGTTTACTCCACCATGGCGGCCACTCATAACATTTGCTCCATCACACCTTTGAAATTGATTTATTTGGTATGTCTGTAACTTTGAGCAAAACGTCTTTAATACAATTTGCTAAACTAATTGCGTTATGATCTTGTGGATTTAAAAAAGTCCAAAATCGTTCAGTTGGGGTACCGTCTTTTAAAATGTATCTTAAAACTACTACCATTTGAAACTTACAAGAAATATCTGTGGTCTCATCTGCTATAACAGAGATGAATTGGGCGTCTGCTATTTCATTCTTTATATATTCGTGGCAAATTTGTAGCATGCAATCTAATAATTCGTTCTGAATTATTTTTGAAGTACCTTTGAAGACCGTAGATTTTTCAAAATGCTCTTTTAAAGCCAGATCCAACTCTGCACTAAAATTGATTAGACCTTTGAAAATGCCCGGATTTTGCGAACCATCCCTTTCATCGTGTCCTCACAAAGCTAATTCGAAACATCCACAGAACTTTATACAATTTATAATTTTCGACAAAACGTATCTGTCTTTCAATACAATGTCATTATGTTTTTCGTTACCTCTTCTGTAGGTACTATCCAGTTGTTGTTTTATATGAACTTTTCCCGAAAGTCTTAGTTCTAACAGCGAATTTATATGAACCTGCGAACTTTCATGCTTTTTCATTTTTTGTGATAAGGGTGCCAGATCGACTACCCAACGTTTCACACAACTCACTTCAGCACTTTCAGACGCAAATAGCAAACATGGAAAACAAAACAAGCTGTTTTTAACACTGCATCCGCATAGCCATTCATGTTTTTCGTATAATTTATTTTTAAAACTTCTTTTGAACTAGCGTTTTTGTCCCTTACTTATTTGAGTAATACTAAGATTCGGAATCGGTTTTCCCTCAGCTTTCACTTTAAGTTGGTCTTCTAAAGGCAACTTCGAAAAATTTTGTTTCAAATAATTCACTGTATATTCAAAGTTTGTTTTTAACGCCTAACAATTTACTTCATGCCGGCAGTGCATCCATTTTTTCGTTCATTACATCAATTATAATCAATTTATGTCTGTATGTAATTGCTTTCACGACTTAATACTAACAATACACCATTTGTTGCAAAACATTGTGCGCCAGAACCAAATTTAACTACTCTGACTGGAACCGCTTAGATTAGATGTAAAATATAAACGAATCAACACGACGCTTCTATCTCAATCCAAATTCCCAAGATCACCAAGTAAGTGTGAACCATGGAGAGAGAAAAAAACGACGAATTTACAGCTTCGTATTAGAGAGAGTTTGCCAGAACGCAAAAACGTATAAAACGAGACAGCGCCGTATACCGCCTTGCTTTACATCCAGTTTTTGGGAAGCTGTCTGTCTGTCCGTCCGTTAGTGCGCTTATCACTGGAGAACCACTTATCCGATTTATGTACTTTTTTTTAAAAACATACATATGTTCTCTGGCCAGGTTATAGGCTATATTTTATTACGACAGGTAGCATAAGGAACGAGCAGTGACGTAAAATAGTGAATGAAGTCGGAAAAAAGTTTGCCGCTAGCGCGTTCCCTTGCAATACACAGCCCTAAACCATTAAATATGGAACAATATTATGTAGCAGAGAATATTTATAATCTATAATCTATAATATATATAAAATGCAATGTCTCTCTGTATGTATGTCTGTCCATTAGTGCGTTTATCACGCGAGAACCACTTATCCGATTTATGTGTCTCTTTTTTAAATTCATACATCTTTGCGAGGTTATATAATCATAATAATAATCTATATCTATGATATATATAATATGCAACGTCTCTCTGTCTGTCTGTCCGTTAGTGCGCTTATCCCTCGAGAACCACTTATCCGATTTACGTGATTTTTTAAATTCATACATATGTTTTCTGACCAGGTTATAGATATATATTTTATTACATCTATAATATATATAAAATGCAACGTATCTCTGTCTGTCTGTCCGTTAGTGCGCTTATCACTGGAGAACCACTTATCCGATTTACGTACTTTTTTTTTTAAACGTACATATGTTCTCCGGCCAGGTTATAGGCTATATTTTATTACGATAGGTAGCTTAAGGAATGAGCAGTAACGATAATAGGGAATGAAGTCGGAAAAAAGTTTGCCGCTAGCGCGTTCTCTTGCAATACACAGCCTAAGCCATTAAATATGGAACAATATTATGTAGCAGAGAATATCTATAATCTATAATATATATAAAATGTCTGTCCGTTAGTGCGCTTATCACTGGAGAACCACTTATCCGATTTACGTACTTTTTTTTTAAGCATACATCTGTTCTCTGGCTAGGTTATAGGCTATATTTTATTACGACAGGTAGCATAAGGAAGGAGCAGTGACGTAAAATAGTGAATGAAGTCACTAAATATGGAACAATGTCATGTAGCAAAGGATATCAATAATATGTAAAATGCAACGTCTCTCTGTCTGTTTGTCCGTTTGTGCGTTTATCACTAGAGAACCACTTATCCGATTTACGTGCTTTTTTTTTAAAACATGCTAAACCATTAAATATGGAACAATATCATGTAGCAAAGAATATCTATAATATATATAAAATGCAACGTCTCTCTGTCTGTCTGTCCGTTAGTGCGCTTATTACTGGAGAATCACTTATCCGATTTACGTGCTTTTTGTTAAACATATATATGTTCTCTGGCCAGGTTATAGCATATATTTTATTACGTTAGGTGACATAAGGAATAAGCAGTGACGATAATAGTGAATCAAGTCGGAGGAAAGTTTGCCGCTAGCCGGTTCTCTTGCAATACACTGCTTAAAGCATTAAATATGGAACAATATCATGTAGCAAAGAATATAATATATATAAAATGCAGCGTCTCTCTGTCTGTGTGTCTGTCCTTTAGTGCGCTTATCACTCGAGAACCACTTATCCGATTTACGTGTTTTTTTTTAATTCATACATTTGTTCTCTGGCCAGGTTATCTATAATCTTCTATCTAGAATATATATATAATGCAACGTCTCTCTGTCTGTCTGCCTGTCTCTCTTCCTGTCTGTCTGTCTGTCCGTTAGTGCGCTTATCACTTGAGAACCACTTATCCGATTTACGTGTTTTTAAAAATTTATACATATGTTCTATATAATTTGATATAAGCCTAGATAATGGGAGATAAGATGAGATAATGGGAGATAAGGAGAAATAATGGGAGATAAGTCTCAATAATGGGAGGTAAATATAAATAATGGGAGATAACGAGAAATAATGGGAGATAAGCAGAGATAAGTCTAGATAATGGGAGTTATGATGAGATAATGGGAGATAAGGAGAAATAATGGGAGATAAGGAGAAATATTAAGAGATAAGTCGAGATAAGCCTAGATAATGGGAGATAAGGTGAGATAATGGGAGATAAGGAGAAATAATGGGAGATAAGGAGAAATAATGGAAGATGAGCAGAGATAAGCCTAGATAATGGAAATTATATAGAGATAATGGGAGATAAGGAGAAATATTGGGAAATGAGGGGAAATAATGAGAGATATTTTATTACGTTGGGTAACATAAGGAATAAGCAGTGACGATAGTGGTGAATCAAGTCCCCGCGAGCGGAGCCGCGGGCCGGCTAGTGTTTTTCATATAATTCACTTTTAAAATTTCTTTTGAACTCGCGTTTTTGTCCCTTACTTATTTGAGTAATTCTAAGATTCGGAATCGGTTTTCCCTCAGCTTTCACTTTAAGTTTGTCTTCTAAAGGCAACGTCGACAAATTTTGTTTTAAATAATTCACTGTATATTCAAAGTTTCTTTTAAGGCCTAACAATTTACTACACCTCGGCTGTGCATCCATTTTTTCGTTCATTACATCAGTTATAACCAGTTTATGTCTGTATGTAATTGCATTTACGACTTAATACTAACAATACACCCTTTGTTGACTGGAACAGCTTAGATTAGATGTAAAATATAAAAGAATCAACACGACGCTTCTATCCCAATCCAAATCCGCAAGATCACCAAGTAGGTGTGAACCATGGAGAGAGAAAAAAAACGACGAATTTACATCTTCGTATTAGAGAGCGACACAGTTTGCCAGCACGCAAGAACGTATAAAACGAAACAGCGCCGTATACCCGCCTTGCTTTACATCCATTTCTTGTAGTTTGTGCGCTTAGAGAGCTTCAGTAACAACTCAAGGTTTAAAGGTACGTAAAGTATTAGGGTTGTTATAAATTGCTCCATCCATTTGTAGGGAAGGTTCACGTCTTTAAAAGACGTTTGTATGACTAAGGTATAATACAAAATAATTTGCATTTTGCCTTGTTGTTGACCGAGGGTTTACGTGCTCATGTGCTCCTATAGAGGAGCCGCCACTGATTAACAGAAAAAAACGACGAGTTGATTATTGCGTTGTAACTTGATTTTGTCCGTCGATCGGCGCGTTTACAGCGTTATCCTCTCTCCTGCCTACTTGGGAAACAGACGTCACGCGTAGAGGCAGTTCTGCAATCCGGTACCTCGATTAAAGTTCAGAATGGATTTGCCCATCAATATTCATTAGTACATAGTAATAATTTCTATTGCCTACTTACCTTAGGGTACTTATTAAAATGTAACAACATTCAATTTAGATATCATTTTGTATCAGACGAAGCTACAACGATAGTGAACCCGTCATACAGTTTTTGTAAAACAAAATAAAGTGGAAATTGACAAAATCAGTCTTTCATTACATTCGTTATGAATTTCCATCAAGTAAGAGCCAAAACAATTCAAAGAGACTTTTGAACTTTAAAACTTTAGAAAATTCAAATGTCCCGCCGAAAGACAAATGACAATCGGCACCGCAAAATCATTTTTAGTGTTCCGTACAGAACACTTATAAGATCACTTCGGTGTCTGTCCTTCCGTCTGTCACACCCGATTATCTCCGAAAACTATTTAACGTAGAAAGTTGAAATTTGATTGATTTCCTCATCAGAGCCGTGTAGTTTTGAAAGTTAAATTTTGACTTAAGGGGGTGTGGTGGGGAAGTGAAAAAAATTTTTTTTTACTAGGTCATCGAGTAGGGTGTCAAATGAAAGCTTGTAAAAACACGAGTTCAAAAAAAATATATAATGTCTTACATGCACACACTTTTCTTTGTATTATTTTGAAAAAGTCGCGAAAAAAAAACTCGCAGAAAATCGTGAAAAAAATCGCTGTCCTCCCCTCTATCTCGAAAAGTACTGATCGAAAAATTTTGAAAAAATTCTATAATATTCTCCACGGGGTGTAGATTGAACGAAAATTATCACCAGTGCATTACTTTTAATAATTTATTTGGTATATAAAGATGGAAAGAGAGCAATGTGGATAAAGTTTTGAGAAAAAATGAGGAAGGCGTACAACGAAAATCAAAAAACTGGAGTGATGAGAAATCAAGGAAAAAAACAAAGAAACATACGAAGAAATATAAAAGATGAACAAGGGACAATAATAACAGAAGAACAAGAAATCATGGAAAGATGGAGGCAGTACTTCAAGAACCTTTTAGAAGGGAGAGGTATTACGCAACAAATAAACAGAGCAAACATCTTGAAGCAGACAAGGGAGAGGGAGCGAGATGAACATGAAGAAGAGATAACTAAAGAAGAAATCAAAGCGGCAATAAGAAAAATGAAAGCAGGCAAAGCGCCAAGACAGGACAACATAACGGTGGAAATAATAAAAGCCGGAAACGAGAAATGCTAAGAATATTGCAAATATTGATGAACAAAATATACACGGAAGAAACTGCGCCAAAAGAATGGCAAGTGGGAATTATAGTACCCATAAACAAAAAGGGAGACACAAGAGACTGTAATAACTTCCGAGGAATCACATTACTCAGCGCAGTAGGAAAATTATACGCACGAGTGAGAGAGAAAAGGCTGAGAGAAAGAAAGACTGGAGGAAACACTAGAAGACACACAATTTGGTTTCAGACCAAACAGAGGGGTGGCAGATGTCAACTTCATAGTCAGGCAAGTGAGCGAAAAAGTCCTAAGAGAAGCAGGAGAAGTACACCTATGTTTCATAGACCTGGAAAAGGCTTTTGATAGAATAGACATCTAGGAGGACCTTGAAGAATAGAGGAATTGATGAAAAAACAATAAATGGAATAAAATGTCTATATAACATAGACAAACAACAAATTATGTTAGAGTAAGACTTGAAAAGTCAGAGAGTTTCGAAACATCTAAAGGCGTCAAACAGGGGTGTATACTGAGTCCACAGCTGTTCTCGGTAGTGATGGACGAGGCCATAAAAAATGCAAAAAGGCAAACATAAAAATACTGGGTATAGTTCCGGAACATAGAGAGAGTTGGAATAACGGAGATAACATACGCTGACGATATGGTACTGATAGCAAAAAACGAGAAAAAACTTGAACGAAAAGCCTAAAAGTGTACAAGGAAAGCTTGGAACGCATGAATATGAGCATAAATGTGAAAAAAAAACGAAGACAATGATTATAAGCAACGAGAACAAAACGCATGAAATATATCTAAGAGAAGAAAAGATCCAGCAGGTGAAGAGTTTCAAATATTTGGGTGCAATGGTGACGAGGGATGGAGGGCTGGATGAGGAGATTAGGGCAAGGACAGAGGCAGCGGGGAAACTCTTTAATAGTATCAAGAACACATTCCCAAGCAAAAAAGAAATTCATCTGTTACTTATAAGTAAGGAAACCCAAATATGCAAGTGAAAAACTTTAAAATATGCGCATAAATATGCAAATAACTTTCTCAAAATATGCACATACATGTTGTAAATATGCAGTAAAAAAAATCGAAATAGACTTGAAAAATGTAAATTTATTGTTTCACATTACATGATACGAGTACTATACAAATGTAGCAATAAAAAACCCATTTTAAATTTTCAACATACAGGGCGAATGAACTAAATTTAAATATAATATTATACAAAGCAAAAAATAAATATAAATAATAATGTATTTTATTACTTTACTTAAAGATGAACATATAATAATAATAATAATGTAGGTACATATTATAAAAATTTATATACGTAGTAAACATCATAATAAAACATACATTTTAAAATTTGATACATACAGGGCGATGCAACTAAGTAAGCGAAAAAATGCAAATATTGCAAAAGACAGGGTCGCCATTAGTTATAACAACAACAAACTACTAAATGTTTCTTAAAATTCTCCATTAAAAAGTTTTGTCTTCTATCGTTGTATAAAAATTTATAAATTGAGAAACTCCTTTCCACATCGACTGATGTAATAGGGGCGTTTTTAAAATTATTTAATAGAATAGGATCTAAATCAATGGAATCGGTAAAATCCTCCTTTAAAACATTAGCTACTTGGCTGACAAATTGAAACCCACTATTTTTTGCCGTAACATTCCGAAATTTTTGAAGAATTTTGCTCCCAATTTTACCTGCGACATTTTTAAAAGCGACCTCACATTGTTTTATTAGTTCAATACTTCGGGTTAATGACAACCTAGATTCCTCCATTTGAGTTATGGTTTTAGAAACAAAGCTATAATTTGTTTTAAGAAAGGAAAGTTGTTGTTTTATCTCCTTGTTTTTGAATAATCGTTCTGTAAGAGATTGGGAAGATTCGTCTGATAATTCTGCAATTAGACCATCTAGTTGACAGAAGTTGTCGCAATAAAAAAATGTTGCTTCCAAACCAAGTGCCCCATCTTGTAATAACAGGCTGAGGTGGAAGAGGAGTGTTTGGTAGTTTTTCTTTGTAGAACTGAATCCTTAAAGGCGCTTTAAGGAAGATTTTCTTCATGTTAGAAATTAAGCTATTCACAAACGGAAAATGATTCCTAATTTCCTCAGCAACCCTATTTAAAGCATGAGCGAGACATGTTACATGTATTAAGTTTGGATAAAAAATTTTCAAATTTTGCCCGGCCTTTATCATGTACGGTGCTGCATCTGACAAAATAAGCAAAAAATTATATCCTGGGACAGGCGTAGGAAGAAAAAAATTCGATAGTTCCTCTTGAACAAATCTGGCCACTGTCAACGCATTTGTTTTTTCTAACTGTTTGGAAGCAATCAGATAAGATTTTGGCAAAATATCGTCGCTAAGAACTCCAATCAATAAATGCGTAATATACCGTCCTCTTGAATCGGTGGTTTCATCAATACATATGTAAAAATGTTCGTTGCTAATTTTACCTTTAATTTCCTCAATTACCTGTGAATACAAGGAGCTTACGTCGTTTCACCGTATTGTTGTTTCACCTGGGATATTAAATTTGCAATACTTCTGGAGGAAGGAAGTAAAGTTTCGATAACGGAATGTTTGATGTCATCATTGCACGGCATAGATCTCGGTTAAAGATGTCTTGTTCATTTAGCTCTTTATTTTTGTACGTTGGTTGGAAACATTGCATTAATGTGTGTTATGGCCTATCTCCAGGTTTCGTCTTACTCAATTTGGCAATATGGCAAGCAGTTTTCACGTGTTGCCCTATTAGAAATTTTTTATCGCATGATATCTGCAATAAAAAAAAGAAAATTTAATTAAAATCCCAAAGAAAAAATACGTTAAGTAGAAAAACTAGATGCTTAGGGCAGGCAAAAATTAAAATTCTGCTTTGTACCTTTTTTATTAGATTACCTAGAAATACATACGTTTACGTATGTATTTCTATTTCGTGGTTCCGTTAAATAGAAATTTTGTTCGTTAAATGGAACAAAAATAACTTAAATAACATTGAAAATAGCATCAACGTCAAAATCCTGACAAAAATTTCGTTATGTTTAAATATTAAACGAAAATGAAATACCCTGTATATTCAATAGGTATTCAAAATTTATACTTACAATTTTAACACATGTAGAACAGTAGATTTTTCCCATATCTATTCTTAGTTCTTTGTATGGTTTAATCCACACTGACACACTACTGGCTTTGGGCATTTCACTGTAGTAAATACGACTCACAAGATAAAAAGCACAAGTCGACGTAACCACTTTAAAAGCACAACCAAAAATAAAATCTAATAAATTAATAATACAAGTATGCTCTGATGGCCGTCTGGGATTTACTGACTGGTTTTTACTGACCATAAAATAATAAAATTTATTTGGGGAAAACCACCGGCGCGGCGGCGCGGCGGCGCACAGTGTGTCGCGTAGAACAAGCTAGGTGGACAAAAATTCATGTTATGATTTCCAGGAAATCTTATTTGCAAAACGTAAACAACACCACCAAACCCCGAATTCCGAGAAAAGGTTGTTTATCAAATTTGCAAGTGGCGAGTCATAAGCGTCAGAAGTCAGGTAATGAGTTTAATGCAGCTCTTTCAATCAATCAGTTGCAATTTAGCGACACTTTCGTGCACATCTTATAGTGACATATTGTAATATTGTGAAAGTTTTTGTGATGAATATTAATACTGAGGGTAAGTACTATTTTTTAATGTATTTTTTTAATCAGAACCTATTAATTTGAATTTTTAGTATTTTTTTTTAAATAGCCTATATATTTTAGCGTATTTTTTTTAAAAAAAAAACTTCGAAAGTTCAGAATATACAGACATTCACCTCTATCCGGGCTAGTTTTTAGATATTACACAGAAATAACTTTATTATTCGTAAAAATACACATATTGTTTAGCACACTTCAGTACAACATGTTTTTTTTTTCTTTTTTTCCAGTACACGTTTACTCTATTTCAAGGGTAGCCTTTTTTGAGGAGTGGTTGAAACACACGAAGAATGAAAAAAACTCGCGTGTATATGACTTTCTTTCTTCAAAATTTCACTTTGGTGACATTACTGAAAGCAGCCAAAAAGAAATAAAGTTGAAGATATCCAACTTGTCTAATAAGTTTGGTGCCAAATGGTTGGCTTCAGGAAAGTCGAAGGAGCGTTTTTTAATTAAAAATAAGAATTGGTTGGATGAAGCAGGAGAATACAGTTTACTGCGAGTTCTTTTGCGCCACAACCTTCAAACATCAAGTGAGAATGTGACTCCTGCAGGAAGACCTCGCAAAGATTTCGAGGAATCGTCGTTTAAGACGAAGAAACGTCGCGTCGTGGATCTCGTAGAATCCCGAAGTGTCAGTGAATTGGTGACTGCTGCCGAAATTGCTGTGCGTTCAGCAGGGCAAAGGAAAATTGCCAATGTGATTAAAGACATTAGTGAGAGCCCAGATAATATTATTAAGGCAGGTATTATTTGAGTTTATCCTTTTCGTGTCAATAAAACTAAGTAATATGGATTAATTGTTTTATTTTTAATTGACAAATGCAATAAATGATTTTTCATCTGGTTATTATTAAAAATAATAATACAGTGTCTTTCATTTAGTTGCACATTCAAGTTTGTAGAAAAATTCGTGCACATACGCAGAATATTTCGTTTTTGTTATACAATGTTTTGTGCAGCTGGACAAAAAAATACAGATAAGCGAAATGCAGCTAAATGAAAGACACTGTATTATAATTTTTTAATTCTAATAACCATACAAAATACCCTTGCCCTTTAGTTCCGTTATCTACCTGTTAAGCTGATGCAATCCTACCGCGATATGTAAGAGTGGCTGTATTACACAAATTTTATCGATATTGAGTACCTGCGGTAAATTGTGAATAAAACCCACATTTATTAACCGATTTTCATGATTAATACCTTATTTTATTTTCCAGATACGCAGCTGTCAGAAAAATGTATAATATTTTGTTTTTCTTTGGTTATTGCGCTTTTTTACCGAAAAAAATTATGAATTTTACACGAAAAAATTTTTTTTCTCTCCATTAATTTCTAAATAACTCCAAAACGATAAAAGAATAAAATAATATTCAATCAACTTTAATAAAATTTTGTTACGCATTTTTTAATGTTTTATTTTATAAAAATCTGACAAGTTGTTCCCGAGTTATGGTTAAATATGTCTGCGTAGCTGACTAATTTAGGGGAAAAAATTAGCCACGCCCATAAAAAAAAACGCGATGAATTTTTTCTTAAAATAACTTAATATGCCTAGAATATACATAAACAATTGAAATAAGTGAAAAAATAATTTTGTCCAGCTAACTTGTACAAGTCGACACACTGTGCGGCGGTCTAAACATTGACCCTTATTCCGAAAAATGAACTAAAACGCCTGCCAAAGACCTACATTATTATAAATTCCTTCAAATATGGACATATATGCTATTTTTAAAGCATTTATGCAAATATTTAGAAAAATGCATATAATATGCAATATATGCGCTTTGCATATTTGGGTATCCTTATTGATAGTAAAGAAAAATCTTATATGTCGTACACTTTCTACCTTATACTATATAACTTATTCAAATAAAAATTTAGAAAACATTCATCTGTTACTTATAAGTATAATGTTATTTACTTTCTTCTCTCTTCGGTAAAGCTATGTAATTAATTAGATCAGACGTTTAATGACATATTTTTAAGCCAGTGCACCAAACATTTTTTATTTTTATTCATGATGACAAAAATTTCGCCAGACGTCTGTAAAAATTGGATTTTTATGTAGTTATATAGCTAGTATCAGTTTCGGAACTATGGCGAATCTCTGGCGGCTACCATTCATCAAAAATCTGAACATACTAAAGTATATAGCGATGAAAAACATTATCGTCCCTGGGTATAGAGTTAAAAAATTTAAAATTTATCGACCAGCGGAGCAATAATATTTTTAGCCATTTATCTTACAAAAATATCGTAAAATAAAATAAGAGGCCTCGTTCTCATTGAGAATCTACACATCTGGCAATAAAATTCCTTACAAATAAACATAGATTGACGTGTTTTCGACCGATATAAAATCTTCTTAAAGACATTTAATAGCTCATTCGTGCCTTTTTGGTAAACCTATGGCTTAGGCTTTTCCGCTTTTTGTTTTAAATGCCTTAAGAGTTAGTATTTATTTCTCCATTATGGGTGATAAAGCTTACTCTGAAACGTCCGTTATTTAAGATAAGAAATTACATTAGTCTGACAGAGGCCTCGGACGATTAATTTCGAGGGGCAAATTTAACTCAAACTCGTCTGATTAAGAAGGTTGGGAAGATCTATGATGAAATATTGACCTCTAAATATGCGACTTTCATACATATAAAAAATCCTAATAATCCTAACCAACTTGTCTCTGTATATTGTCGATTTCTTCGGAAAGGTAATAAATAATTAATAAATTTTTCAAATAATTATCCATTGACTTTAATTTTTGCACAGCTGTATCATGTAGGAATGCAGATACGAGACTTTACAAAAAATATTTTAACGTTAAACATGTATCGGATCTTCCATTACGGATTTGACAACTTTTTTTTGAAATAAAACGCAACCCATTTGAGACATTTCGAAAATTTTACTATCGGCTTGAAGTACAATCAAAACATTTATGTATGGATTTCGACTTCATTCATATGTCCACCACGGGCACGTTTGCAGCGGTCGATTCGTTGAGCCCAATTTTCGATGGCTCGGCCACACATTTCAACGGAAACGGCCGCTATCTCTCTTTCAATATTGGCTCTGAGCTCCTCTAACGATGCAGGCTTGTTAGCATCGACCAATGATTTAACGTACCCCCATAAAAAGAAGTCTAGAGGTGTTAAATCACACGATCTAGGCGGCCATTCGACGGGACCATTTCTCGATATAACACTTTCACCGAATTTAGATTGCAGTAAGTCGATTGTTACACCCGCTGTGTGGCTTGTGGCGCCGTCTTGTTGAAACCACATATCATTAATGTCTAGCCCATGCAATTGATCAAAGAAATAATGTTGCAACATGCCTCTGTAGCGATCTCCATGGACTGTAACGTGACGGTTATTTTCATCAACGAAAAAGAACGGCCCAATGACACCACCGGCATGAAAATCGCACCAAACAGTAATTTTTTGTGGATGAAGTGATGTTTCTTCAAGTACATGAGAGTTTTCACCTGACGAAGCCGTTTATCCAAAAATGCGCTTCATCACTAAAGATGATTTTGCGATGAAATTGGTCATCTTCTTCCAACATTTCTAGAGCCCAATTCGAGAACGTATGTCGCTTCATATGATCGAGTGGCTTTAGTTCTTGAGTTAACTTTAACTTATAAGCGTGCAGGCCAATATCCTTTCGCAAAATTCGCCATAGTGTGGTCTGAGCGATGCCCAATTCTTGAGAACGCCGTGAAATCGACTGTTTTGGTTCGTTTGAGATGGACGCTTGAACGGCAGCAATATTCTGGCCACTTCGACCAACCCGTTGTCTCACTGGCACGGGAACATCCAGCAGCGAATATGTTAACTCAAATTTTTTCACTAGACTATGAATTGCTTGTCTATTGGGACGAGAATTACGACGAAAAATTGGCGTTAACGCTCTTAAAGTTGCAGTCACCGACACCAAATTTTGGTAGTAAATTTTAATTATTTGTAAACGTTGTTCGTTCGTGTACTTTACCATGATGAAAATGTTGACTTTACTGAATGTTTTGATGTTGAGAGTTCGGTGATTGGCTTAAAGGTGCGTTCACAGTGAAATTTCAAAGTTGTCAAGTCCCAAATGGAAGACCCTTTACAACGCTCCTGACAAAAAAAAAATAAAAACACGAATCGGTTGAAGCATAAAGAAATAGAAATGAGATAGAACCAGAAAGAATCAGTAAAAAGCACTGTCTGACCAATAGTGGCCGTTTTGAGCAAATTTTTAAAAATAAATTACGAAAAACTGGGTAAGAATAAGTTTTCGTAAAAAAATATAAGCCAATGAAAACCTGCAAATAATTTTTCAATTTATTATGTTGTTAAAAATACTCGTTAGCCGTATAAAATCACTGTCAAAAAGGTTTTTAAATAAAATTCGGAAATATAACAAGGTAGTCGACTATTTTCACCCTTAAGATTGATCGGAAATCGTGGACTTCTTGATTGTATTTTTTTTTTCAAATGTGGAACCAATTTGTTAAACTATCTAATATTCATGGTTTCCTTAACATCAAGTGTTGATTTAAACATGAAATCTACCGATCGTAACGTAGAAGGTTTAAATTTCTGGGACTTTTCCGTAAAATATATCAATAAAATATTCTCACTCTCACTTTCCGGGCGCGCTGCGTATAGCCTGTCTCAAAATATAAGATCCTGATTTTTGCCGTTTTAAGTGGGTAATATAAAAATTCTGACCTTTTGTTTATGATAGGTTGCAGAGATGGATTTAGGAATTTTATGCATTAATGCAAATAAATAAAATTATAAGTGTTTTTAGAGATTATTTATAGATGCGTGTAAAAACAAATGGATAAGAAGTACAAATATATAGTTTGAATGAATGGGGTTTACAAGAGGGGACATATTGTATAAATAAAAATATATTTTAACTTAAGCCTAATTCGGTTTCACTATCACTGTCATCAGCTGAGGTAATTATCAGTGGTTTTATATTATTTACATAAATAAATGAATCTTCAACTTTAACAACGTGCTGAATAGAATTCTTCCAGCTTTCACAAGGTATATCATTTATAACTTTTTTTACTAATTCAACCACTGACACGCTTAAACTAGGAGAAACATTTTGTGCTCATATTTTTGATTTAACTTGATGCCAAATATGTTCAATTGGATTAAACACACAATAATACGGAGGAAGCCGCAAAACAGTGTGTCCCATTTCCTCAGCCATACTATCACAAACATTATTTCTTTTTCAATTTATAGTCTTTCAAAACTTTCAAAAGATCACTTTTTTATAACTAAAGTGGAAATAAATGTCATTTTCTAATATATATTCCTGTATTTCCGATTTGGTGTTGGCTGCATTAGGAACCTTATTTAGTAGGCATCTATGGTAACTTGCATTGTCCATAACTATAACAATCTGTTCGGGAACATTTGGCAAAAGGGAATTTTGAAACCAATTTTCAAAAAGTTCTGCGCTCGTGTCTTCGTGATAGTCCAAACTAGAATCTTTTATGTTTTTTGCAGATAATTGTAGACAATTTGAAACCCAGCCCTTTTCGGATCCAGCATGCAAAATGGTTATTCGTTTACCTTTATTTGCAGGTGCGTTAGTCGGACATTTTGTACTGCTGTCAACCCACCCTTTTTGCAAAGTGTCATCGGTATCGAACCATGTTTCGTCAAGGTAAATTATTGGCCAATTCTCTGATCGATACTTTTTAATTTCTTGTAAATAAGTATGTCGCAAGATACGTAATCTTTGTGACTCCATCACTACTTGCCTATTGTTGATTTTTCGGAACGTGAATCCCATTCTTAAGAGAATTCTGTGAAGGGTTGATCGGCCACAATGTATATTGGTCCCGTCCTGCACCAGTCTTAATTTTATTTTGTCTAGTGTCGGCACCAACTGCTCTTCATACATAGAATATATTTTTCTCCTCTTTTTCACAATCGTCTACATGATGTATTTGAAAATCTTTCCGTTTTTTCCTGTCCCTGAGTGATGGTTTTCCTACAATACCCTTAATCATAGAAATTATGGTTTTTGTTAGTTCACTGGTTTCTTGCAAATCATTTTGTTTATTCAAATTTCTTTTTACCAAACTGACGTAAACATTTTTCACTATTTGTTTTGCGTCAAGTGATAAATGTTTTCTCTTGCGATAGCCACTATTGCAATTTTCCCACGGACGCCGCATTAAAATAGAACCGTTACGTTGTAAGTTGTAAGTAAAACTAAAAATAAAAATGATAAAAAGTATCTTTCGAATCTAAATGGAAACCTGTGGTCATTAGGCCTATATTATCAAATAGGTAGTAAATATATAGGTAAAAATAGATCCGATATGATTGCAGGTGCAAGTGAGGGCGGTATACCAAGTAGGTAAAATAAAAATATGTTTATCGTAATACCTGGCAACTATGCACAAAACCTTACTAGGGTCGTTTATTGCCCCCCCCGAAAAAAGCAAAAAGGTAGGTTCTTATAACTTGGGATTTACTTTACCTGCATCTATTGGCTAGCCACAGACGCCATTATGGAAGCATTCGTCCAAGTTAACATTTCTTTATGCGCCTCCCTCAGGCCATTATGAAATACGCGCTGTAATTCGTTTCTTAAATGCAAAAGACGTGAAAGCAGTCGAAATTCATCGACAGATTAGTGACGTGTATGGCTAAAACGCTGTGAGCGATACAATGGTAAGAAAATAGTTTAGAGCATTTCAAAATGGGCGTACAAACGTGCACGATGAGGGACGAAGAGGGCAAACGTCCGCATTATGACCTGGTGCGGAAAGGTGATGAAAAAGTTTTGAGAAAACAGACGCTTTACGATTTCATCATTATCTAATGCGATAGATCTAAGAAGCTCGTCCTACGATACAAGTGCCTTAATATAGGTGGACATCATATTGAAAAAGTAGATTCAGGTCCGGGCATTCATGTAAAAATAAAACTATTAAAAAAATGGATTTGTGTTTATTTAATATCAAAACAGTACTTATTTTATTATATTACTAAATTCCGCTTGCATGTCAACTACAGTTTACAAACAGCCTTCGTTGCCATGCATATTCTGTCTTATCACCAAATTCTGAGCTGAGTCCTCAAAATAAGTTGACAAAAATTAAGCAAATTATAACACCTGTGTTAGTGTATGCAGTTCCAGTTTGGTGTGGCATCTCAGAGAGACAGGTACCCAAAATACAAAGAATGCAAGACAGAATGCTTAGTTGTGTAGTCTTCGCGAGACGCTATACTAAAAGTGACGACTTACATGACCTAACAAACGTACAAAAAATAAAAGATTACCTAATAAACATATCTGGAAAATTCTACAGGTACAAAATACAAGCATCAATACTGACCCACAACTTACCTACAACACGTGAGGCTTACAACCCGAAGCATAAGCCACTATATTCAAAATTGCCGATTTATTTTGAAGACCCAGATCAATAAAATATCATTATTAGTTGCAACGAAGGTGACTGATTAAACAACTCAAAAAAAAGGGTGACCAATTAAACAACGCATCATAATAAAAACAAATATAAATAGTTCTAAGTCTAGTTTTACAGCTTATCTTAACTAATGGCAGTGAAAAGAAACTAGTGTAAGTGTTCAAAATATCAGGTCACCAACCAAGTATTGAACACCATTTTCAAGCTTCATCTGTCATATGAACACACCCTAAATTTTTAATCGATCTGTCAAGTCATTCATTGTTTATTAGCTGGTTGGGCAGTGATAAAATTCTTTGTTGTAATTAGGTTTATCGGCAACTGAAATCCAAGCAAAGTTAGTCGAAGTTTTTTTAAAGGAGTCTCCTTCATTTCCAACTATTTATAAATGGATTCGAGTTTAAACGTGGTCGTACAAGCGTCAATGATGATCCACACATTCAGGACGTCAAAAAACTGCAACTGAAGAAACTGTTGTGCAAGTACAAGGTATGGCAATAGAAGACCGTCAATTAACCGTGGATGATTTATCTGAGGCTACAGGCATCTCACATGGATCAGTAGATGAGATCTTAAATAATGTTTTAGGTATGAGAAAGCTATTCACAAGATTGGTGCCGCATTTGCTAACATCAGAACAAAGACGCACCCGAGACAAACTTTCTAAACAACATTTGGTTCCACAAAGAATACAAGTGATTTTGTGCGCCGATTTGTAACTATGGATGAGACTTGAGTTTACCAGTATGATCTTGAACTGCAACAATAAACGGCACAGTGGACTGAGCTCTATTATTCAGCCCCAAAGCATAATCATAATCTAATTAAAAATTGTATCTATTTTTGGCAACTATCTCTCTCTTCTACCCTCGAAATAAACTTAATGATTATTTCCAAGGTGATTTTTTAAGTATTTGCACGCTTACTAAAAATCCGCTACCTATATTTACTATGCTTTTTGATTTGTAACGGACCATGAGATTATAGAAACAGTAAATAAATTTCCCAATAAGAATTCTGCTGGATTTGACATTTGTGAAAAAGGTTATTGTGGATGTGTCTCATACTTGTTGCCCTTATAAACATTTCTATAAGTCCTGGCACCTTTCCAGCCAACTAAAAACAGCAATTGTTGTGCCCATCCACAACCCAAATTTTAAGAAAGGCAGTCTGTTCTTCCAAGACCTTCGAAAATGTTGTATATAATAGAATCTATACTTTTTTAAATAATTATGAGGTATTGTCCGATCGTCAACATGGCTTTCGTCGGGAGTTTTCTACGGAAAACGTAAACCTTGTTCAGCTACACATTTCAGCGTTTTATGCAGCCGAAATTATTTTTTTGTTTTTAGATATTTTAAACAGGGTTTTATTTCTAAATGTAGCAGTGAAAGCTTTTTGGAGTGCTTATTTTGAAGATTTTAATATATAATAACCAGCCAAGTGCAAGTTAGACTTGCGCAATTAGTGTTCCGTAGGTTGACTGCTTTTCGAATAAAAAATTTTGTTACGGAGATATAAAAATGATCAATGACTTCACAAAACACGCGCCCCAAATGAGTTTCCAACAAAGTTTGTTTCCGATCTTTGTTGAAAACCGCTGATCTTGAAATTCTTGTTTTCTTTATATACCAGATAAATTATTGAAAGTGAAAAAGTAGATTAAAGTCCGGACATTCATGTAAAAATAAAATTGTTCAAAATGGACTTGTGTTTATTTAATATCAAAACGGTACTTATTTTATTATATTTATTATACTTTACTATACTTTATTATACTTGAACCGTCCACATTTCTGCTATATCTGCTCACTAATTACGTCATCGCAAAATGGATACCACCCCAGAAGAAACGGCACAAGTTATTGCCCTATTGCAAGAAGGGCATAGTCAACGTGTAGTCGCTGCGCAACTGCATCTGAGCAACTGCATCTGAGCCAGAGAGTTCATGGTCGGGCTGTCAGTGATTGGACAGTCAGAAGAAGATTTAAAGAAGCTAACCTAACTCCGAAGAAGCCAGCTAACAGATCCAAATTAACCAAATTGCCCGAGAACATGTCGACTGTACCTTAGAGCAATGGCGTTTCGTTTTAGTCTCCGACGAGTCCCGATGAGCTCAAAAGAAGGATTCGAGTCAGAAATCCAGCCTCTGCATCGCTGAGGAACCTCAAAGTTGCGATGGCGGAAGAATGGGAAAAAATCCCACAGACAGGGCTGAAAAAGCTCACCCCATCCATGAAAAACCGGCTGGAAGCAGCAATAAGAGATAAGGGGTAATACTAAATATTGAATTTGGTTTTTATCAATACATTTAATTGTTAAACTTAAAATGTGCTTCATTTTTCTTTTGTCTTGCCCTTGTTTTCAATCCTTGTTCTTCTTGTTGAACACTAAATTTTAGGATCCGTGTTAACTGAAGCCAAATAGTTTGAGTCGATTTTTTTGCTCACCAATATATATACATATATATATATATATATATATATATATATATATATATATATATATATATATATATATATATATATACGAGGCTGGTTTGAAAAGTCCGTGCAAAGTCCGAGAGATGGCACCACCGGCGCTTATCGAGGTCATGTTTAGTTAGTAGCATCTCTTGAATGAACGCACACCAAGTTTCAGCCATATTGGTCTATTTCTTTGTGCTTGGCATTCGTGTGAATCAAGGAAGTCGAGTGATTTTCAAGAAATGGACGAAAAAGAATTTCGTATGGTGATTAAACATCACTTTATGAAAGGCAAAAACGCCTCAGGAGACTAAAGAGAAGCTTGATAAACATTATGGTGACTCTGCACTTTCGATTAGAACAGTTTATAAGTGGTTTCAAAATTTTCGGACTGGCCATATGGGCACAAGTGACGCTGAACGTTCTGGATGGCCTGTGGAGGTTACGACTCCAGAAATCATTGATCAAATCTATGATATGGTGATGGATGACAGAAGAGTTAAGGTGCGTGAGATTGCTAGTGCTGTAGGCATCTCGACTGAACGGGTACGTAATATTTTGCATAAACATTTGGACATGAGAAAGCTATCCGCAAGATGGGTGCCGCGATTGCTCACGCTTGACCAAAAACGGAATCGTGCGAAGTATTGCAAGGATGGTTTGCAGCTGTTCCAGAAGAATCCGGAGGACTTTAAGCGTCGTTTCGTCACTGTGGATGAAACATGGATACATTACTATACTCCTAAGACCAAACAACAATCTAAACAATGGGTTACCAAGGGGGAATCTGCACCAAAAAAGGCGAAGACCGTTCCTTCGGCCGGAAAGGTTATGGCGACTGTCTTTTGGGATTCGCAAGGGATAATCCTCATCGACTATCTGGAAAAGAGTAAAACTATTACAGGTGAATATTATTTATCGTTATTGGACCGTTTGAAAACCGAGCTACAAGAAAAACGCCCGCGATTGGCCCACAAGAAAGTCCTTTTCCATCACGACAACGCACCAGCACACACCTCAGCAGTTGTGGTCGCAAAATTAATGGAAATAGGATTCCAACTCGTTTCACATCCCCCCTATTCTCCAGACTTGGCTCCCTCGGACTACTATTTGTTCCCCAATTTGAAGAAATGGCTGGCGGGACAAAGATTTTATTCAAACGAGGAGGTGATTGCAGACACTAATGGATATTTTGCAGATTTGGACACATCCTATTATTCGGAAGGGATCAACAAACTAGAACATCGTTGGACGAAGTGTATAAGCCTAAAAGGAGACTATGTCGAAAAATAAAAAAGGTTTACCCCAAACACATAAGTAGTTTTTATTTTTGCATGGACTTTTCAAACCAGCCTCGTATATATACCAGTCCACCTTGAAAAAATTGAAAATAATTAATAAAGAAATAAAATAAAATGATAAATGCGTATGCATGAGGCATTTTAAAATCGCTTAATTATTTTCGAGTTATAAAGACAACAAAAAGTCGGACATACTTATAGTTAGACACTATGAGGAGGCCTTTAAGGATGGATCTTTGTGTAAAGATCAGTTCAACGCCTGGTCTGCTTACGGAGATTTATTGATTTTGTATGCTTACAACGTGTATGAACACTTTTTCGAAATATACTCTAGAAAATATGCAGCGGGTCTAAAGTTACAAATTTGTTATTTTGAACAACTTATAACAACAAATGAAATGTTTATAAATAGGCTATTTATTATTCAATTTAATAACGTAAGTAATGTTTAAGGGTTATTTCTTCATACGGTCGCACATACATATACAGTCTGTCTCGTAAGAACGTGTCTGCGATAATTCATTTTTGGTAGATGTGATTCTAGCGATTCAACAAAAAATCGATAGAGAGAACCTTTATCCACTCCATTTTAATCTTCGTTTGTTTGGAGAAAATGTAATCAATACATGCACAATACCTGAGTTTGTCAAACTACAACAAGTTGAAAAAGTCAATGATCAGGAAAACGTATTTGAAGATTAGGCCACTTTTTAGGGCTAAATTAGATTCTTTCCAATTGCTTAATACATATTCAAATACCAAAATATTTATGGAAATACTTTTACATACCGTTGTAATGGTTTAATTCTTAAAAATCCTCCCTGGATGTTTAATGTTTTTATTCATTCCATTCGAACATGAAGTTAAAATCTAAATTTATTTAATTAAAATCATTACAAAGTTTAGCAAATGAACACCGCACGGTGGAGTATCATTAATTTCGGTGTCGAATACTTGGTACTGAAGTGATCAGTCAAATAATGATGAGCTTCAAATCAATCGCTCCAATCGCTAATAAGGAGGAGTTTGTTTGGAGTTGAAAGCACACAACATGGGTTATAAACATTAAAATGTCATAAACTATAAGCATCCGAAATGTCTCTACCAATTATTTGTATTTTTTCTTTTAATCACCTTTGTTTTCTTAAATTTCACTTGCAAATCCTATCTTATCACCAAATTCTGAACTGAATCCTCAAAAAAAGTTGACAAAATATAAGCAAATTATAAGACCTGTGTTAGTGTATGCAGTTCCAGTTTGGTGTGGCATATCAGAGACAGGTACCCAAAATACAAAGAATGCAACACAGAATGCTTAGTTGTGTAGGCTCCGCGAGACGCTATACTAGCCTGGGGTAGAAAATTTTGATTTTCATATAGTTGCTGAAGAGGATGTGATTAAACTGTTGTATTCCATAAAGACTAATGCGGTGGGCGTTGACGGGTTAAGTATAAAGCTTTTGCTTCTTGCCACTCCATATATAGTACCCTTTATTACACATATAGTGAACTGTTGTCTGCTCTCGGGTGAGTTTCCTGATCATTGGAAACATGCGATTGTTACACCTTTGCCTAAAGTTGCATGCCCAAATGAGTACAAAGACTTAAGGCCCATAAGTGTTCTTCCCGTCCTCTCTAAGATTTTGGAACGGTTCATGGAGTCACAACTCCGTGGCCACACTGATAAATTCTCCATTTTGCCCAAATTTTTCAATCGGGATTTAGACCAGGTCATAGCTGTGAGACAGCCCTTTTGGAAGTAATTGATGACATACTCAGGGGCATCGATGGAGGGTGCTTAGCAGTTTTGACCCTCATTGATTTTTCTAAGGCCTTTGATACAATAAGTCACAGCCTTCTTTGTTCTGTACTAACATACATTGGTCTCAGTAACAACAGTTTGAAATTATTGCAAAGTTTTTTAAGTAATCGAAGTCAATCAGTGCGAGTCGCCGGTATTGAGTCGAGACCTTTACCAATCACCTGTGGTGTCCCACAAGGTTCCATTTTGGGACCTCTATTATTTTCAATTTACACTTCACAACTAATACATCGGGTGAGGTATTGCAGGGTACACTTGTATGCCGACGATACGCAGCTTTATCACATATGTCGTCCTAACGAGATTCACAGATGCGTCAGAGAAATCAATGATGATCTGGTGGGGCTAGTTTCTGCTGCCAGTGACCACTCCCTATCAATTAATACAAAAAAAAGTACAGTCATGGTTTTTGGTACTCAGAGGCTCAGAAGCAGTTGCTTACCACATATTAATATTAAAATCAACGGGGAAGTGTTACGGATTGATGACAAATGTAGAAATTTAGGCCTTATTATGGACTACAATTTAAGGTACAGATCGCATTTGAGCATAGTTATACGTCGGGCGTACTTTAATTTGAAGATGATTTACAATTCTAGGGACTATTTAAATCAAAAATTGAAAACTATATTGTGTGAGTCTCTGGTATTGTCCAGATTAAATTTTTTGTGATACTATATATGGATTTTCAATAGACTCATCCGATAGACGACGTATCCAAGTTCTTCAAAATTCATGTTTGCGCCTAATATTTGGTATTCGTAAAAGGAATCACATAACACACAAATTGTTTGAACTGGGATGGTTAAATATGAATAATAGACGTTGTTTGCATGCGGCTTGTTTATTCCACAAAATTGTCTTAACGGGTGTTCCCTCCTACCTACATAGAAAAATTACCTTTAGATCAGATGTTCATAATTTGAATGTCCGTTTTCGAGGTCGCCTTACGCCTCCGGCTCACAAAACTGAAAAATTTAGATCGTCCTTCTCTTTTCAAATAGCTAAGATTTATAACTCAATTCCAGAAAATATAAAACTATTAGATCCTAGGTCATTCAAGGCGGCGTATAGGAGGATTTTGTTAAATATATAAAGATATAGTACTTATTTATGTAAATTTTCCTTCAGAAAGGAATATCACTAGCTCTTAAGTGTTTCTGTGCTCTGTATGAATTCTACTGTTTATCTCGGATATGTTGGGGTGACTCGCCTGTCTGTTTAACATTTTAATTTTATATCAAGGTTTTTTTTTTTTTTTTTTTGTTTGCTCTAGTTGTGTCATGAGCCATTCTCTATTTTCTTTGTCTTTTTTTTTTCTTTTTTCCTAACACTTACAACATTACACAGTTTTATTAAGATACTAGCACAGTTTAATAGATAAATATTGTATTCGATAAACTTTAGTATTAGGATGCTTAAGGTAAAGAACAGGGGGAATGTTTGTACCTTCATGGTCTTACATTCCCAGCTGACCTTCGGCATTTTCCAATTTAATGTAGCATTTTGTTTATTTAGTTTATGATGTTTTGTTTTCTCTTTCATAATTGGAAATAAAGACCATATTTATTTATTTATTTATTTATTTAATTGACGCCTTACATGACCTAACAAACGTACAAAAAATACAAGATTACCTAATAAAGATATCTGACAAATTCTACAGTTACAAAATACAAGCGTCAATACTGGCCCACAACTTACCTACAACACACTTCACTTCATAGCAACTAAATTTCAAAGAATCGTACTAATGTTTCGGGTAATAACCCAAACAAATCTGAACTTGTTTATTAGACATTCATTATTATACGAGTAAATTGGAGTTCGGTACTAAAACATCTTAAGTCTATCATCTTAACAAAAAACAAGAAGATTCTAAAATTCACTATAGTTTAAAAAGAAAAAAAGTCTGAAGTTAATGGGCAATGTGTGGAATTTAAAATCAAAAATTAACAACACTTTAATATGGCACTGAAAAGTAAAAGCTTGTAAAAGAACCCCGAATTCCTTTTCTTAAAGACACTTCAAAAGTAATTCTCTTTTCAATGCTTGTATTTTAATTTTATTAGGCGTGTTTTAGCATCTAAAACGTAAATGGCCGTTGACAGGCCACTTAACTTTACGGGAAGCGGCTCTTTAAAACTTAAAACATCCTCTCGTATTCTTGTGCCGTGCCGATGCGGCGATAAAGTGAACGAGGAACGAGAAGTCAAAATATGGGGTGGAGTCGGGATTTTTACAACATCCGGTAGAATTCGTGGATTAACAGATCTACTAAGCACGGAATCGGCCGTAATCTGGATTATTCTTCTTTTTCCTCTTATAATAATAATAATAATAGCTTTATTACCCAACAGTTTCCCATTAATAGGGTAAATATTTAGACATTTACATATTCAATGACAGTTTGTAGTAATTGCTTCTTAGTACAACAATATATATCACAAACATTACAAATATGATTAAAATTAGTACACATTACATGAATAGGTGAATTCAATAACAAATTAGTATTAGGTCTGTTACATCTAAAAAAACATATTTGATCGTGAGTGTATCCGTGGCACATTGATGTTAATACGAAACAGTATATCCCTGCAATCAATCATATTATGCAATACTCCATATAGGAATAATATTGAGGCAAAAACTCTCCTGATTCCCAGGCTAAGATTATTTGTCTGTTCACACAAAATAATCGCAGCTGATTCCCCGTTCAGGATACATTCCGTTAATCTTAAACAACAGAAATTTCAGAAATCTCCTCTGCACTTTTTCAAGTGAAACTCTATGCACCTGGACTCCAGACGATACTTGCATATTCTAGTTTCGAGCGAACAAAGCAGAAATACAAAACCTTCAGTGATGCAATATTAGTGAAACCCCTAATGATGAACCCGTAAGACTTCATTGCTTCAGAAACTTTCAATGCTATATGCTGAGCATATGTTAGTTTTGCATCAAAAACAACTCCCAAATCCTTAGCTGTGCTACACCTACTTAAATTATGGTCTTGAATTCTATATTGAAACTCTATTGACGCTATCCTCCTAGTATATGTTAGAACTTTGCATTTTTGAGCATTTAGATGTAGTTTGATGTCACAACACCAAGAATGTACGAAATTCAACTGGCTCTGTAGATAGGAACAATCCTCAGTTTTTTCTATTGGCATAAACATTTTTAGATCATCAGCATAAATTAATCTGCTACCTTTTAAATCCTCGCAAAGGTCATTTACGAACATAATGAAGAGCAAGGGTCCCAAATCTGAACCTTGTGGAACGCCTGAGGTAGCCGCAAATCTTTCTGATTTGAATCCGTTGTAGGCTACAAACTGAGTTCGATTAAACAAGTAAGAACTTATAAAAGCCCTCGCACCATCAGTAAAACCAAAGAAAGACAACTTATTGATGATAACATGATGGTTGATCCTATCAAAGGCCTTCCAGAAATCTGTATAAATAACATCAACCTGCCCATCATCATCTAATATTTCCGAAATAAACTGTGTCATAACAGCTAGATTTGTTACCGTAGATCTCTTACTAACAAATCCGTGCTGATAAGGAGAAATTTGATTTTTAATTTCGCTATAGATACGTGTATACAAGACTGACTCAAAGACCCTTGAGAAGTTACAAAGTAGAACGACACCCCTGTAATTTTCAACATTTCTCCTGTCTCCATTCATAAAAATAGGACATAATCTACCTTTTTTCCATCGTTTCGGATAAACACCCTGTTTAATTGATAAATTAAAAATATACTTTAAAGGTCTTACAAGGACAGTCACACAGTCCCTAATGAGAAAGGAGGGAATATTATCAGGGCCAGAGGTCATCTTATTTTTTAACTTTTTCGTAGCCATCAATATTTCATCCTCAGTAATGGGCGAAAATTCCACAATTGTCAACGACGTACTAAGCGAATGACAAGTCGCTGGTGGTTCCGATAGGGTGAAGACACTCTTGAAAGAATCTGCAAACGCGTTAACAATGCCCGACGGAGACTTCAGAATGTCATTTCTATACATCATCACACTGGGAATCCTAGAAGAATTACTTTTGGAATGAACATAACTCCAAAGGCGTTGGGGATTCAGTGCCAGAGAAGCCTGTACATCCTCCATGTATTTAACATATGACGCTTTAATTCGCTGCTTAAAAATTGATCTTAACCGCCTAAATTCTAGATAGTCATTGTGATTACCATATCTCTTAAATTTTTTTGCATGCCTTGCTTTCTTTTTTTATATTTTTAATAATATCAGCAGAAAACCATGGAGGATACTGATGAGCAAAATTTTTGTATGTCGGAACATGTTCATCAAACAACTGAAAAACATTATCATACAATTGCTCTAGTGCAAGATCAACATCACGATAACCCTTAAGAGACGTCCAATTGCTGATAGGGCTCTGTATAATTCAGGAAAATTTACTTTTCTAAAGTTATAAATCTTAGCCGGAGAATTAGTTGAGAATTTTTTTGTCTTATATTTATTTTTGGAATGGAGAACATAAGCGCCGGTATCATCTCTCCTGACAATACACTCCAATCCAGAGATAATCAAATCAAGTAGTCTATTATTCAAGTTAGTTATGCTGTTCCATTGCTTATACTGATTGAGTTCAAGAAAGTTGTTGATAACCAAAGTCTTGCGATCAGAAACGTTGCCGTCAACAAAATATGGAGCATTAAAATCACCCATTATGAATACATTGTCTCAACTCAAATAATCAATCTGTTCAGTAAATTCGAAAAAATGATTATATACATCAATACTTAATCTATCAGGTATATATAATACTACCACATACAAAATTTTATCATTAATACTACATTTTACCATCAACAAATCAATATCCGAAAATTGTAAATCAAATAAAGTCACATCCATAGACTCTGAATTTATATAATTCTTAACGGCCAGTAAAACACCACCACCACGTTCTTTACCTGTTATATCAAATTTTCTATCCTTTCTGTAAACCGTATATTCACTCCGATACAACATATGTATACGATTGTCTGTTTATTACCATGTTCACTTACACTACCTTTCTCCTGGTGACCCGTTTCTTATGACTGTGACCATTCTTTCTTCTGTTAGTTTATTATATATCTTTGTACAAATCTGTCTTTCTGTTAAATACAGTCTGTCAAGTAAGAACGTGTCCGCGATAATTCATTTTTGATAGAAGATGCGATTTTAGCGATTCAACAAAACATCGGTAGAGGGAACCTTTGTCTAAGACGCATTTTAGTGAAAGTATCAGTCGATTCCGAACTTTCGCCGAAATCGCATAAAATCCAATCACTTATTTGCGCGTCGGTTCAAGACAGTCTTTCTTTGTTCCCATCCAAAGGGGCCTAAAATGACACTTTCCGCTACCGCTAAATATATTAAAAAGTCGATGTCGTTTGTGAAGAAGTGGATAAATCATTTTAAAACGAGACGAAAAATGTCGACGACTTGCCAAAACGTGGCACAATAGGCAAAGTCACTCCGAAAGTCAAAAAACGAAACCGGGCAAAAAACAATAAAAAATGAAAGCCTTGTCTCATTTTTCTGTGGCGAGTATCGCTGTTGCATTTCTCAATCGCGCCGCGCGCCAGCGTCTCGGCCTGTCTTCACTGAGAAACTTCACCGAGTAAACCGGTGATTTACGATCTCAATTTTTCGGTACACGCGGGGATTTAATATTAGTCTGACGCCTATGTGAAAAAGAGACACAGTGGGCGACACATTCGTTGTAGAAATGGCTCCAAAAATTCTTACGCTTAAACAAAAAATTGAGATTGTTGAAGTTCACAATAAGGAAAAGTTAAGTGTAAGGGTCTTATCCAAGCATCTTAATACGGAAAAACACAAGCTGCTGATATCATTAAACATAAAGAAATACTTCTAAACAACTAGATGTCGAACAGTCATTTGCATTAACAAAGAAACTTTTTCACTGGTGATGACGGGACCCAAAATTGACGCTGCGTCAAGAAGTGACAAAATTAAGAAAATCGGGTTTGAATGTGTACCATAAGACCATTCGACAACATCCTCGTGCTCATGATGTCAAATTCCGAAGCACATTGAAGAAACTTTTGCTAGGCGAAAATCACGTCGCAAAGTGGCTCCGTTTAGCCCACAGTAAGACTCTTGAGTGGCCCTCACAATCGCCGGAAGTCAACCCTATTGAAAACGTTTGGTCCCTTGTCCCCGAAAAATTTTGAGATCATTATAGAAAATCTCGTCGACAGCATTGCTTGAAGATGCTAGGCGATTATTGATGCAGGAGGCGACTGGACACATTCGGCACGAGCGGTTACATTCTTACTTGACAGACTGTACCTGTTTTGCATTCACTTCTCTCTATCCATTAGGGCAGTGATTCCCAAACATTCTCAAGACTCCCTATTTCAAATTCTAGTAAGTGCACTACAGCGGATTATCATTTTTTTTATTTAGAGAGTTAGATAAAGATAATGATAATTAGTGCAACGGATGAGCCTGTTGATTACTGCACATTTCCTTAAACTTAGAAATCAAACTGGGCCCATCCTTATTTCCTTCTCTATATTGATCTTGTGGTCTCATCCTTTTGTTGTTTTTTTTTTTCAATTAATTGGTCACTGGGATCCTCTGCTATTTGTAATTGTTCACCTCCTTGCCTCAATAGGAATTAACCATTTTCTGTATCATACAGAAGATATCAGCGAGGATATCGTGGCGTTCATTGTCCAAATGTTGAAACATACATTTGTATTTCACGTTACTTTTTAGATAATGCTATAGTGCTGCTACGAGCGTTATTGCGTTTCTGCGATAACTACTACGTAAGTGTTACCAAGCCAAAACATACTGAAATAAACTAGTAAGTATACCGACCTGTCGGGAATTGAACCTGAGACCCTGAACACCACAGGACGGAACTACCAATTTGACTGATGGCTTTATTAGACCCAGGCTCTTTTTAAACCAGCTTCGCAGTCAACTTACCGATCATGATGTTTACAGCAGACAGTAAAATAAGTTCTGTGATTGTATAAGGCTTCTTACATTTTGACAATCTATGGGCCACTTGTACAATACTAACAAAGTATTGCTTGGTATTGATACTTGTTTATAAAACTTCCTTTTTGTTAATTTAATTCTTTCTTAACTTTCTTCTAATGTACTCCGAGATTTATTAACCAAACTAGGATGATTTGTTTCTAAATGGCGTTTTAACTCTACTTGGGAGCATGCATTCTCGTGCCATAACTTAAAAAAAGCCCAAGTAAATTCGGTAACAATTTAGATATTTATGTCTCTTATTACTATTTAATAAAAACCCAGGCATATTTAAAATAACCGGCCAAACGCAATTCGGACTTGCGCAATTAGTGTTCCTTACGTTGATTGCTTTTAAAATAAAAAATTTTGTTACGGAAGTATAAAATGATCAATGACTTCACAAAACACACTCCAAATGAGTTTTGAACAAAGTCTGTTTCCGCTCTTTGTTGAAAACTGATGACCTTGAAATTTTTGTTTTTTTATATACCAGATAAATTATTAAAGGTAATGCACTCGTGATAATTTTCGTCCAATCTACACCCCATGGAGAATATTCCAGAGTTTTTTTTTTTCAAAATTTTTTGATCAGTACTTTTCTAAATAAGCGAGACAGGAATTTTTCGCGATTTTTTAAAAATAACACAAAGAAAAGTGTGCGCAAGTATTACTATATATACAGTACAATCACGATTATCCGAATCGCGATTATCTCAAATCCGGCTTATCCGAAACAAACTGTTAAAAAACAAATTTTATTCCCATTAAACGAAAAAATCCCCATTATTCGAAACAGACGATGAGTGGTTTCCTTAACGCGTCGGGGACTCCCCGACGTGTAGAATTTCACCGCTGTCTATGTTTTGGTTAGTCGACGAGTGTTATAAGTTACTCATTACGTCTATTAGTATCATAGTTTCGTTTTAATAGATATTTTACAAAATGGAGCGTCATAATAATAAGCGTAAACGTGTTGTTATTACCTTAAAAGAGAAACTTGAAGCAACTCAACGTTTAGATAATGGTAAACGTCTTAAAAATATAGCGAAGGATTTAGGTGTAGCCGTGGGTACTATTTCAGAGTGGAAAAAAAATCGCGAAAAAAAATGAAAAATGGTGTAGTGTTTTGTCATCACCCACACAGGCACGAAAAAGTATGAAAAGCGGTGAATACCAAAAAGTGGATGATTCTTTATTTTTTATGGTTTACTCAGAATCGAGAACGTGGAATACCAATTTCAGGAACAATTTTAAAACATAAGGCAGTGAGTTTAAGCGAAGAGTTTGCCGGTTATTGAAGCGCCTGTAATTTTTTCTGCAAGTGATGGATGGCAATCCAGGTGGAAAAAAAAGACATGGTGTGCGTCAACTGAAAGTTTGTGGAGAAAGATTGTCGGCTGATGTGTCTGCTGCAAAAAAATTTGCAGAAAATTTTGAGCAGCTTATGAAAGAACATGGTTTACAACCAGACCAAATCTATAATTGTGTAAAATGGAAGCTGGAGCACCTGGTTACAAACGTAGCCAAGAACGTATTACTGTTCTTGCATGCAGTAATACTTCTGGAAGATATAAACTCCCATTATTATGTATTGATAAGTCAGCAAATCCACGAACCTTTAAGAATATTCGTCGCAATGCTTTTCCTATTTTGTATAAAAATCAAAACAATGCCTGGATAAACGCGACTCTATTTAAAGACTGGTTTTTTGGAGATTTTGTTCCCAAAGTGGAACTTTTTTTAAAAGAACATGGATATCCTAGAAAATGTATTCTGTTACTAGATAACGCCCCCACTCACCCAAGTGCGGAGCAACTTAAAAGTGGGGAAATAAAAGCAATGTTTTTGCCTCCTGCTGTAACTTCTCTCATTCAGCCTATGGATCAGGGTGTACTGAAAAATTTAAAACGCAATTACAGGCGTTTGTTATTGGAGCATATTTTAGAAAAAGTAGATGAAGGTGGCAATCTTACTGATTGTCTAAAAAAGATAAATTTGAAAAATGTTATATAATGGATAGCTTCAGCCTGGAATCAAGTAGAGTAGTACTCTGGAAAAATCTTGGTCAAAATTGATTCCACAAGAGGAGAGACATTACTCAGAGGCAGAAACAGAAGATAATGAAAGTTTACATCAAATTATTACAAGAATATCAGGATGTGAAAGTGTTACGAAAACCGATATTTGTGAAAGGTTAAACAGTGCTAGTATGGAAGATGAAATGACTGACCAAGAATTAATTAAAAGTGGATGCAAAATGCTAATAAAAATAGACAGTGATGACGATGATGATAACGAAGTAAACAATATTCCAGTAAACATGTCACATTCAGAAGGACTAGAGATCCTAGAAAAAAGCGCTAAGTTATGTAGAACAACAAGAAAATGCGGACGTTTTGCTTATCAAACGTTGGAGAGACATTGCAGCTAAAAACAGAACTAACGCAAAACGAGTGCAGTTAAAAATTACCTCATTTTTAAGACATTAAAGTTAAGAATGAAACTGTTTTATTTTCGATTTTCCGTACATATACATAAAATAAGTAAACTAATTGTTCTATTCTCTGTTTTAATAAATAACTATGTACGTAATAGCATATCGTATAAATGCTTTTAAGTGAATCTGCAATGTTGCATTCATTCTAAACTTCTATTTTATAAAAAAAATTCGGATTAACCGAAATTTTCGACTATCTGAAATCACTTTGGTACATATTATTTCGGATAATCGAGATTCTACTGTAAATATATACATATATATATATATATATATATATATATATATATATATATATATATATATATATATATTATATATATATATATATATATATATATATATATATATATATATATATATATATATATATATATATATATATATATATATATATATATATATATATATATATATATATATATATATATATATATATTATATATATATATATATATATATATATATATATATATATATATACATATATATATATATATATATATATATATATATATATATATATATATATATATATATATATATATATATATATATATATATATATATATATATATATATATATATATATATATATATACATATATACATATATATATATATATATATATATATATATATATATATATATATATATACATATATACATATATATATATATATATATATATATATATATATATTTAATCGTGTTTTTACAAGCTTTCATTTGACACCACACTCGATGACCTAGTAAAAATTTTTTTTCACTTCCGATTTCACCCCTCAAAACTAACTCCTTAAGTCAAAATTTAACTTTCAAAACTATACGACTGTGATGAGGCCATCAATTCCTATATTATTACCAAATTTCAACTTTCTATGACAAATAGTTTCGGAGAAAATCGGGCGTGACAGACGGACAGACAGACAGACAGACAGACGGACAGTCAGACAGACGGACAGACAGACATACACCGAAGTCATCTTATAAGTGTTCCGTAGCGAATACTAAAAATAAGTAAGATACTAATATGTATCTAGTTCCGGATGTCGCATCCTCTTACATTAAACTCAAAATGAAAATAAAATTATGAAAATTTTGAAAACCACTACATAGTACCGTTCCCGCTATTCAGCAGACTGTGTTCATTTTTGTAATCTTGAGTATTTGTTTTGTTTTGATGTTTCAGGTCAGATTTCCACAGTACATATACGCTAGATTCAAAAATATTTTATTAGGGCTAGTAATTGTGTACCAAAGTATTACCCTTCACGTCAACTCTTTATAAATTCAAACATAATAAACTTCAATACAAAAGTCAAGGTATGATTTGGGCCTGACAATATTTAATTAAACTCCCTAATAAGCTTAGATTATTAATAGATAAGAATTAAGTACAATTACATCAGTCAAAAAAATCTAAAAAAGTTTTTTCTGTCTTCAAATATCCTATTATAGAATCGTTATAAAGTGAAAGTTTTCAATTATGTGAGTATGACGATTACATCATATGTATATCTTGGTATCTTTGTTATTTTTTATTAAGTATTGTTTACTGTAATCTTAGTCTACCATACTGCAATCCAGGGTCTAATTCATTTAAAGTATTTGAATAGTAGTAAACTGTTTCAAGTACAGGAAAATTTTTAAAAATTATAATTTATGATGTTAAGTAAATAAATAAATAACTAAAATAAAATTCAAATTCAAGTTCAAAATAAAAATAAAAAAAAAAATGGTTTAATTCTGGTGTTGTAATTTAGAGATCTCTTTTCTGTTCTTAAATGTTTGTTTGGTCATATTGTATAGTTTAATTTTGCCGCTGTTTTCGTCGCATTTGTCACTCGGTGTCGATATTACCAAAACTGGTATATCTATAGTTTTTCAACAAGCTTACATAATTATTTAGTAATTTGCGATAAGTGTTTATTACAAAGGAGATACAGATACTTCTTCTAGTTGTACTCGGTCGAACCCTTTCTCTAGGTATCCATGCATGATCTTCCTGATCAAAACTCTTGTGGATCGTCACCGTTGATTTTGTCTGTTGCTATTTTTGTTATTAGTTTTAAAGTTGTAACTACTACGCATTTTAGTAAAAGTATCAGTCAGTTCCGAACTTTCATCGAAATCACGTAAAATCGAAAATCACTTGTTTGCGCGTCGGTTCAAGGCAGTCTTTCTTTGTTCTCATCCAAAGGGGCCTTAAATGACACATTCTGCGGCCGCTAAATATATTAAAAAGTCGGTATCGTTTGTGAAGAAGTGAGTAAATCGTTTTAACGAGACGAAAAATGTCGACGACTTGCCAAAACGTGGCAGGGTAGGCAAAGTCCCTCTAACAGTCGAAAATCGTGTTTCTGTTTTCACAGGACCCAAAATTGACGCTGCGTCAAGGAGTAGCAAAATTAAGAAAATCGAGTTTGAACGTGTCCCATGAGACCATTCGACAACATTTTCATGCTCATGATGTCAAATTTCGAAGTACGTTGAAGAAACCTTTGCTGGGCGAAAATCACGTCGCGAAACGGCTCGCTTAGGCTCATGATAAGATACTAGAGTGGTCCCCACCATCGCCGGATGCAACCCCTATTGAAAACGTTTGGTCCCGTGTAAAGAGAAAGCTCTGAGGAAAGACTCTAAGGACTTTGACTCAGTTGTCTCGCAAGATTCGAAAAATTTGGAGATCAGTGCCGCACGAAGAAAATCTCGTCGACAGCAAGCCTCGAAGACGCCCGGCGATTATGGATGCAGGAGGCAATTGGCGATTTACTGAGGTGATTGCGCCGTTGTTAGCACACCAAAGAATACATTGATGGCAAAAAATTTACTCAAAACACATTTTTTTCAAGAATATGAGCGGTCACGTTCTTACTTGACAGACTGTACATAAGGTGATTTGGACACAGAAACTTGACTGCTTACTTCAGTTTTAAAAATAGTTTTAATAGTTCTAACACAATAAATCAAAATAATTTAAAAACACAAATACATTCAACTGAAAAATACAATATTTGTTCAATAATTTATAACAATGTACCCACTAATCCAAAAAGTTAGGCTATGGTACTTTCAAAAACAAGTTTAAAATGTATCCACAGGGGATTGATTGAACCGGAGGAATTATTAATTAATTATTAATAGAAGTTTTTCATATATATATATATATATATATATATATATATATATATATATATATATATATATATATATATACATATATATATGGAAATGGATTTTTGGCGAAGATCGGCGAGAATTTCCAAGCTTGATAGGATATCAAATGAAAGGGTCCGGTCAAAAATGAAAAAAATAGAAAGAACACTGATAGAGGACGTACAGGAGAGACAATTAAAGTGGTACGGCCGTGTCCAAAGGATGCAACACCATAGAATCCCAAAACAAATCCTACAGTGGACACCTACAGAGAGAAAGAAAAAGGGAAGGCCGAAGGTCTATAGACATAATAAAAGCAATGTCCGAACGAAACCTACGACCAGGTGACTGGGATGATCGGCGAGAATGGAAGCTAGGAACCGGAAGATGCAGAGTGACGCTATAAACCTGATATATATATATATATACATATATATTATATATATATAATATATATATATATATATATATATATATATATATATATATATATATAAGAAAAATAGGAAGGACAGTAACAGGGCACTGGTAACAAACAATCGAAAGTTAACTTCTGAGGAACACCCTTATAGGGAAATAGAGATGAGCATATTTTTTTAATCAAGCCTTCGCTGCCTAATTGGTAGCTTGTTCTGGATACTGAAATGCAAACAAACGACAGAAAAAAAATTAAGACATTCGTTAGGACGTGTAATATACTCATATAAGTTTATGTAAGCTATATAATAACTAATTGTTGGTACTAGGTTGGTACAATGGCCGATGGCTGACCAAATGTCACTATAAGTTACTAAGCGTTACGTCAAATATAAATTTAAAAATGGAAAACCATTAAGGCAGCCTGGTGTTTCTCACAGTTGGTTGGTGGCCCAAAAAGAACCTTTAAAAAAATGTTATTAGTATTATTTTACCTCTTAAGATCTTTATAATTCTCCAAATGTGCTGTTTTCATGTTCTCTTTATGTTCGCTACCTAATTACTGAAATGCTTAACCTACATACTTAATTAGAGAAAAAAACTGTTACAATTTTGTTAGTATACTATTATATAGCTTACGTAAACTTATATATATATCACACGTCCTGACGAACATCTTAATTTTCCTTCTGTCGTTTGTTTGCATTTCAGTATCCAGAAGAAGCTACCAATTAGGCAGCGAAAGCTTGAGTAAAAAAATAAAAAACAGAAACTAGAGCCTAAAGATCTTTGATTGCTGATCTCTGTTTCCTCCTCACAAGGGCATTTCCCAGAAGTTAACTTTCGATTGTTATATATTTATATATATATACTCGTATATATATATATATATATATATATATATATATATATATATATATATATATATATATATATATATGTGTGTATATATATATATATATATATATATATATATATATATATATAATATATATATATATATATATATATATATATATATATATATATATATATATATATATATATATATATATATATATATATATATATATATATATATATATATGTATATATATATATATATATATATATATATATATATATAGGATGTTCTAAAAATAGTTGAATATATTGAAATGAGTGACTCCTGGAGTTAATTGAATTTTTAATAAACTTAAACAAATCATTACACCGCTCTTATCACAGCTAAGATTATCATGGCACACAAATGTCAGCGACCATCTGACCTTCAAATCTCTGTGACAAAACGATTTATTTATGTAATCGAAAAAAAAATTTTTTTCGTGGAGTACTGCAAATTGGTATTGTAAAAAGTGGTATTTCATTGATGCTGGCAAAGTTTAGAAACAACTGGTCTTTAACACAGTTTGCTTAATTAAACAGAATTATTCATGTGTACCTATAACATATATCTGATGTGTTTAATGCTCTTCTTACTAGGACATTTCTGACTACTGACGAAAAATATCTTATTTTGCTGATTTTGAACTATGCAGATAACAAGAGGACAAGTAATTGCACTGGTAAAGTATGTTAGCTATGGCTACGTCATTAATACATTACTTCTATATATACCTTTCCAGACAATGGGGGCGTTCATTTTAGATTAGGAGTTTGAGATTTTTTGAATTAGTTTTTACGTGTTATTATCGAGGGGCGCAATTGTTTAATATTTATATACAGTTTCTTTTGCTACAGAGATATAAAAGTTTCAACATATTTAGTCTTAAGTGATTTTCATTACTACAAAGCCATGAATAAAAAAACGGTCAAGTGCAAGCTGGACTTGCTCAATTAATGTTCCGTACCGTGATTGTTTTTAAAATAAAATAAATTTCTTACCTAGACTAATTCTCTCTCCTCTCTCTCCTCAGCCTATAGTCATCCACTCCTGAATGAAGGCCTCTTCCAATCTTTTCCACGTCGTTTCTGTTTAGGGCTGTTTGGATCCAATTTCCCCCCGCAACCTTCTGGATGTCATCGCGCCACCTTTTTGGAGGTCTTCCAACACTCCTTTTGGTTTGTCTTGGACGCCAGTTTATTATTTTGCTGGTCCATCTTTCTGAGCTTTGACGAGCTATATGGCCAGCCCATTGCCATTTGAGTTGAGCTACTCTTCTGAGGACATCTGTCACGCACGTTCTTCTTCTAATTTATTCGTTCTGTATCCTGACTCTCAGGCTAATTCCGAGCATAGATCTCTCCATTGCTCGTTGTGTCCCTTGAAGCTTGTCAGCGGTTTTTCGGGTGAGTGCCATTATCTCGAGACCATACGTAAGGACCGGCAGAATACATGAGTCGTATGTTTTACGTTTAAGATTTATTGGGATTTCTCTAGATTTAAGTACATACCCCAACTTGCCGAACGCAGCCCAACCTTGTCCTATTCTTCTAGTTAGCCTAAGTTAATTAGGTCTCTTATATCATCAGATTCAATATGTATTTTCACGTTTTTTCGTAGTACAGGGTGAGTCAACGACAGAGTAAAGTTCATTATATCATTTGTTTCAAGAATGACGAAAAAATATTAAATACACATAGTTTTAGGGCATGTTAAGGTGCACAATTTAAAATTATATTTGAGTTTACAGGGTTCTTCAAAAAAGTGTGGCCAATATAACATATGTTTTTTTAAATGGAAACATCCTATTTTCTAATTTATTTTTAAATTCTAAGTTAATTTTTATAACTTTTTTATTAATAATGTTATATACCTAAACCTAGCAGTTTTTTAATATTTCAATTTTTTTTTTTTAAATACTAGTTTTCAGTTTTGTAAAAAAATTGCCAGTAGCGCCATCGTTTCTGAAGGCAGAATACTCATAATTGGTATGAGCATTGTATAGAGATGAAACAAAAAAGATATATGTAAAGAAATTTGAGTTAGATGCTACAGAATGTTCAAAATAAATTTATGCTTTTCCACTATTTTAAATTGAAAAATCTCAAATTTTTTAAATGGCACACCCTGTATATTATTATTTTTTCTGATAGAATTTACGAAACTCTCCAACTTTTATTAAGTATGCCATATACCTATTTCTACCATAATAGTTTTCGATTTATTTTAAATTTTTCAATTTTTACCCTTGTTTTTAATCCACTTACGCTATAACATTATAGTTGCCAAGACAAAACAAAAATGTAGGCATTCTCAAATTTTGACATATTTATTAAGCAAGTAAAAATAGTTTAATTTGTTGTAGTAGTAGACTTTCCTAAAAATGAATTAATTGATATGGTTTATGGTATATACTGGACGAGGCGGGAAAAAATTGTCTTTTGGCAGTAAGGCTTTACGGAGCGAAGTACCCTAATAGACGTATACTATCTAGAAAATCTTTTCAGTGCTTAATGGAACGGTTTAATGGTAGTGGTAGCGTCAAGTATACGAAACGGAAAGTAGTAAACCAGAATGCTACCAATGAGGAAAGAGAAATGGAGATTTTACTTCATGTTGAAGATAATCCCCAGATCAGCTCTCAACTAGCTGGCTTATCGGACACATCCCAATCTACAGTTAATCGCACTAAGAGGAAATACAAGTATCATCCCTTTCATATGGAACTACACCAAGAACTTCAAGACCGTGATTTTGAACGACGAGTAAACTTTTGTACCATCATGAATAGAGCAATAGAGGCCGATCCAAATTTTTTATCCAAAATAATGTTTTCTGATAAAGCTACGTTTCGCAGTAATGGAGCAGTTAACAGCCACAACATACATTATTATTCAAAAGTTAATCAATTTTGGATCCGGGAAATTCAAAACTAAAACCATTGATCACTAAATGTATGGTGTGGAATATTAAATTCTCGAATTATTAGTCAATATTTTTTCCGCGAACCGCTTAACGGGCCTAGATATCTAAATTTTTTGCAAAATGTATTACCCAGTTTCTTAAAGAAGTTGATAACTTTGAAAGGGAACAAATGTGAATTCAACAAGAAGAAGCTCCTGCTCATTATCACCGGGACATTCGGGAATTTTTAAACGATCGTTACCCACAAAAATAGATCGATAGGGTTGGATTAATTCGGTGGCCCCCTCGATCATGTGACTTAACACCTTTAAATTTCTTTTTATGGGACTACATTAAAGATCGTGTTTATGTGAATCCCCCTACAACACCAGTAGATATGGAAAATAGGATACGGGATGCGTGCAGGACAATAACGCCCTTTATGTGAAGGAAAATATAGTAAAACGACTAAACATGTGTATTCAAGTAGACTGGCATATTTTTGAACACTTAATATGTCATAATAATTAATCATTAGATAAGTTAAACTATATTAACTATTATTATTAACTATTTGTTTATGTTTTCACAATAGCGTAAGTGTATTAAAAATAAGAATAAAAATTTAAAAATTCAAAATAAATCGAAAACTATTAGAAATAGGTATATGACATACTTAATAAAAGTTGGTGTGCCATTTAAAAAATTTCAGAATTTCAATTCAAAGTAGTCGAGATGTATAAATTTATTTTGAACACCCTGTAGCATCTAATTCAAATTTCTTTACATATATCTTTTTTTTCATCTCTATAGAACGCTCGTACCAATTACGAGGCTGGTTTGAAAAGTCCGTGCAAAGTCCGAGAGATGGCACCACCGGCGCGTATTGAGGTCCTGTTTAGTTAGTAGCATCTCTTCAATGAACGCACACCAAGTTTCAGCCATATTGGTCTATTTCTTTGTGTCTGGCATTCGTGTGAATCAAGGAAGTCGAGTTATTTTCAAGAAATGGACGAAAAAGAATTTCGTGTGGTGATTAAACATTACTTTATGAAAGGCAAAAACGCCTCAGGAGACTAAAGAGAAGCTTGATAAACATTATGGTGACTCTGCACCTTCGATTAGAACAGTTTATAAGTGGTTTCAAAATTTTCGCACTGGCCATATGGGCACAAGTGACGCTGAACGTTCTGGACGGCCTGTGGAGGTTACGACTCCAGAAATCATTGATCAAATCCATGATATGGTGATGGATGACAGAAGAGCTAAGGTGCGTGAGATTGCTAGTGCTGTGGGCATCTCGACTGAATGGGTACATAATATTTTGCATAAACATTTGGACATGAGAAAGCTATCCGCAAGATGGGTGCCGCGATTGCTCACGCTTGACCAAAAACGGAATCGTGTGAAGTGTTGCAAGGATGGTTTGCAGGTGTTCCAGAAGAATCCGGAGGACTTTAAGCGTCGTTTCGTCACTGTGGATGAAACATGGATACATTACTATACTCTTGAGACCAAACAACAGTCTAAATAATGGGTTACCAAGGGGGAATCTGCACCAAAAAAGGCGAAGACCGTTCCTTCGGCCGGAAAGGTTATGGCGACTGTCTTTTGGGATTCGCAAGGGATAATCCTCATCGACTATCTGGAAAAGGGTAAAAAACTATTACAGGTGAATATTATTCATCGTTATTGGACCGTTTGAAAACCGAGCTGCAAGAAAAACGCCCGCGATTGGCCCACAAGAAAGTCCTTTTCCATCACGACAACACACCAGCACACACCTCAGCAGTTGTGGTCGCAAAATTAATGGAAATAGGATTCCAACTCGTTTCACATCCCCCCTATTCTCCAGACTTGGCTCCCTCGGACTACTATTTGTTCCCCAATTTGAAGAAATGGCTGGCGGGACAAAGATTTTATTCAAACGAGGAGGTGATTGCAGACACTAATGGATATTGTGCAGACTTGGACAAATCCTATTATTCGGAAGGGATCAACAAACTAGAACATCGTTGGACGAAGTGTATAAGCCTAAAAGGAGACTATGTCGAAAAATATAAAAGGTTTACCCCAAACACATAAGTAGTTTTTATTTTTGCACGGACTTTTCAAACCAGCCTCGTATGAGTATTCCACCTTCAGAAAAAACTGAAAACTAGTATTTCAAAAAATCAAATATTAGAAAACTACTAGGTTTAGGTATATAACATTATTAATAAAAAAGTTATATAACTTTATGCAGAATTTAAAAATAAATTAGAAAATAGGATGTTCCATTTAAAAAAAACATATGTTATATCGGCCATATTTTTTTGAAGTACCCTGTATACTCAAAAATAATTTTAAACTGTGCACTTTAATATTCCCTAAAATGTTAAATACAATAGATTTAACATTTCTTCGTTATTCCCGAAATAAATGAGATAATGAACTTTACTCTATCGTTGACTCACCCTGTACATAACGCATAAGAGTTATGCGTCTTAGCTACCTAATAGCCAATAAATCAGTCTAACTCAATCTAGAATCTAATAATAAAAGTGTATGCACTCATGATAATTTTCGTTCAATCTACACTTTATGGAGACGATTCCAGAATTTTTAAAACTTTTTTGATAAATATTTTTGGAGATAGGATGGGCGGACAGGAGTTTTTGGCAATTTTTTTAAAATAATACAAAGACAAGTGTGCGCAAGTATTTAACTTTAATTTAACTTTCAAAATTACACCGCTCTGATTGGGCCATCAATTCCTATATTTGTGCAAAATTTCGACTTTCTAAGTCAAATAGTTTCGGAGAGGATTGGGTGTGATAGACATACGGACACCGAAGTGATCCCATAAGGCCGTAAGAAACACTAAAAATGAAAATTGAAAAATATACCTTCTACAATTTCTGGCCGATCACCAACTACAATAGGCCCCATTAATTTGAGCTACTTTTAATAGTATCATTTCTAGTTGTTAAAAGATCTGCATGTTTGAAAATATGCTGTCACTTGCCTACCATAATTTATGGTGTTTATAGAACGGTTATAGTGAAATATTTTGACGGGATTTTTAAAATAAAATTTTCGTCTCTCCCTCGTTTTTGTTTACCTACATACGTTGTGTGGTTTCGATTTTTGTATTTTTAGTTTGCTTTACTTGAATATATTAGTGTCAGGCATTGAAAGCTTTTTGTAATAATTGACAAAATTAATAGTTTGAATGACCACAATAAAATAAAAGTTATATATGTCAGGAATTTGACTTATTAGAGAACGAATATAGATGTTTACGGAGTAGGTGACAGCTGGGTGAACAAGATGATTAATTGTAAACGGACCATCCCTCTAACACGCTTTATGGAGAAACTTTCACACAGCGAGTTTTTGATATGTGACAGAAACTTCACATTTTTTAAATGGAACACCTATACTATTTTTAGTTTTATAAAACTCTTATTTATAGAAACGCTAATATATCTTTTTATTGTGTTATTCGGTAAAATGAGGAAGAAAAACGCTTTTTTTATGGGTCTAGCACATGTGCTGCAGGGAAGTCCCTAAAGCGCTCCAGGAGCGACACGTGTGCGGAAAAAGCGATTCACGTTGTTCTTGAATCGCTGTAAATTGTATTCGGTGAGAAACACAGTCCTGGGAAAATTATTCCAAAGGGATGATGTTCTCCATATAAAAGACTGCTTGAAAAGCGTTGTACGAGGAATAACAAGCCGAACCTCATAGGGATGAGAAGTATTAGCACGACGTGTATTTCTAACACGCACCGCTCTGGGAGGAATTAAGCGAGCTACATCCTTCGAACACTTTCCTTGAAAATACTCGTAGAATAGGCTCAAGTCGCCAACCGTTCTTCGATGTTCCAGAGAATCAAGGCCATCGGTCAGTTCCGGGTCTCCAATCAGACGAACAGCTCTTCTCTGAATAGAATCCAACAAAAGCAATGTATGTTTGGGAGCTGAGCCCCAACATGGGAGCAGTATTCCATAGTTGGTCGAATTTGAGCTTTGTAAAGAATTAACAATTGTTGTGGAGTGTAAAACTTTCTGGTTCGAAATAATATTCCCAACTTTGGAGAAGCTCTCCTTGCTATCCCTGCGACATGTTCATGCCAGGACATATTTGCTCCCAAATTAACGCTCAACAAATTTTGAGGGACGATGTTAGAGGAATGGAATGTCCTGCCATAACTATGTCGGATTCAGTAACGTTAACTTTTTTAGAAAAAACAGCCGCCTGGCGTTAAATTCCACTTGGTTACTGTCACCCCAAGATAGAATTTTTTCCAGGTCTTTACTAAGTTGAACGACTTCCCGCTGTCAGCGGCTATTCGTCTGAGTAGCCGATGTCCGAGCGTTCAAAATGAATGAAGAGATAAGCGTACTGTCATCTGCAAAGCTGTAGATTGGGTTTCCGGTCGTTTCCAGCAGATCGTTAATGTAAATGAGAAGAGAGTAGGAGATAGTATGGAGCCTTGGGGCACACCGGCGTTGATAGTGAAAGAAATCCGTCGACTGCCACTCGTAAAGAACGCTCTCTGACGAAACATGAGAGCCACAAGCAGAACTTTTCAGACATACCATAAGAGCGTAGCGTAGTCAACAGTCCATCGTGCCAAACACGGTCGAATGCCTTGGATGTGTCAAGAGTAACCGGTTGAGATTCTCCAAAGTGTTCAATTACGTTGTTCCAAATATATGTTACATAAGTTGATCTATTTTTACGAAAGCCATATTGTTGATCGCTAATAATGTTGAATCCTTCAAGATATTTTAGAAGATGCTGATTGATAGCCTTTTCTATGACTTTCAATATTATTGAAAGCAGTGCGACTAGTCGGTAGTTATTTGGCAAGGTTTTCTTGTCTTTTTTAGGTATCGGCTGAACTGTGGCACATTTCTAGCAGGAAGAAAATATTTCCTTTCTGTAGGATAGGTTGAAAAGTGTACAGAAAACTGGTGTTAGTTCCCTCGCACAGTTTTTGAGAACTATAGCAGGTATTTCATCAGCGCCAGAAGCTTTTGTAGTGTCTAGCTTCATTAAAATACTCTGTCTGAAGACAATATGGGGCATCCTTGACTGCACTATGGGAATAGTAGGTGGTGTTTTTCCTTACAAATCGACAGTAGAATGTGAAGCAAAGAGTTCAGCCAACAAGTTCGCTTTTTCAACAGGTGTCGTTGTAATAGAATTATCTGGACGTGTGAGCGGTGGTATGGTGGATCTAGTGAAATTTTGACTAACTGCCTTAGCGACTGACCAAAAGGACCTGGAATTATTGGGACCAGCGAGAAGTTTCTTTCTAATTCGTTGATTGTGTGCCTCCTTGGTTTGGTCGATAATTTCTTTGCATCTGTTCCGGGCACGAACAAAGGTGTTATGATTTATGGTGTTAAGATTTACACGCCATTGTCGGTAGGCAAGAAGTTTAGAAGCAACAGCTTCTTTGCATTTTCGGTCAAACCAAGTGTATTTTTTCCTCACTGGCGCAGTCAGATGGGTCGTCAGATCGAAAACAAACGTCTAACAAAAGGAAAGTTCGAAAATATTCCATGAGATCTTCCCATTTAGCAGATCTGTAGTGCCAAATTTTGCGCGGTTTAGGCGCCTCTCTGTCACTGATTGGTGGGATACTCGATGTCGAAAGCCCTTTATGCTTTTTCTATCTTTGCAAAGTTCACTTGGTACTTTTGACAATCAAGCAAATAAACGATTTCGTTTGTTTATGTTAAGAATTTTTTGACAGTAGGGGCCTAAAACTAAGTGGTAAAATAAAAAAAGGCAAGCGCAATGGAAATACACCAGATTTTAAGGAAGGCAAAGAGCTTAAACACCTCTGCAAGAATCTTAACTGAAACAACGATGAAATAAAAGGAAATATAAATACTACCAGCAACTGAGAATGAAAAATGCAAAAAAGAAATTCGTTCATATTAGTCCTTAATATAATATTATTACTATTACAAATAAAGTAAAATTGTTTATGGTAAATGCTCAATAGGTCTCTCATTCTGTTCAATACCTTTTCTATAAATTCGTTTCTATGGCTGCCAAAATGATTCCTTGGCATTGATATTACAATCTCCTGTGTAATTTTCTCCTTAAACGATTCACAGGCGAGTTTCTCTAATTTCTTTCTTTATCTTTAAGTTGTCCCATGAAAAGGTATTAAACACAGTTAAATCTGGGTAATTTGGTGGCCATTGTAATCTTCCGAATCTTCGCAGTTGTTGTGGGACCCTCTTGAACTAGAGACTGCTGATTTAAACGATTTCCTTTTCTCTCTGCCTTTCTTTCTACAGTGCAATGCAGTTTAAAGTCATGCTTAATAACACGAAGGCTGAAAAGTTTTTGGTCTGACACATAGATGTCACCCTTTTTAAAAAATCCATATGATTTTTAGAAAGCACCGACCTTCAAACGATACATATCAAAATTTCATGACATTTCGACGATTAGTTTACAAGTCACAGTGGTTTTAATGACGCTACTTTTGATATTTTCAAAACAATGGAAAAAATCGAATTTCGTGTGTTGATTAAACACTGTTTTTTGATGGGAAAAAATACCATTCAAGCAAAGCAATGACTTGATAAGTATTACGGAGACCTGGAAAATCATTCATCATTTACTGGTATGCTGAATTTAAACGCGGTCGTACAGATACAAATGATACTGAATGCTCTGGATGCCCAAATGAGGTGGTTACACCGGAAAACAAAAAAAAAAACTACAAAATGGTTTTGGATGACCGTAAAGTGAAATTGCATGAGATAGCTAACACCTTAATGATATCAAAAGAACATGTTGGTTATATTTTGCATGAACATTTGGGCATGAGAAAGCTCTGTTCGTAATGAGTACCGCCAAAAACAACATGTTGATAATTCTGAGCGCTGGTTGGACCTGTTTAAGAGCAATAAAAAGGATTTTTTTTCATGCGTTATGTGACAATGGATGAAACATAAATCCACTACTACACACCAGCAGTCAGTTAAGTGAACAGCAGCAGCGGAAAGCTGCCCGAAGCGACCAAAGACAAAACAGTCGGCTGGGAAGGTTTTAGCCCCTGTATTTTGGGATGCGCATGAAATAATTTTCATCGACTATGCTGAGAAGGGAAAAACCATCAGTAGCCAATATTATATAAAGTTATTGATGCGTTTGAAAGCAGAAATCGCAACGAAACGGCCCCAAATGAAGAAGAAAAAAATGCTCTTTCAAGACAATGCACCGTGTCACAGGTCAATGGTTACGATGGCAAAATTGCAAGAATTGAAGTTCGAGTTGCTTCCTCATCTACCGTATTCTCCAGATTTGGCCTCCAGCGACTATTATCTATTCGCAGACCTCAAAAACATGCTCGCGGGAAAGAGATTTGACTTCAGTGAAGAAGGTATCACCAAAACTGAGGCCTATTTTGAAGGCAAAGACAAATCCTTCTACAAGAAAGGTATAGAAATGTTAGAAAAGCGTTGGACTGATTGTATCGCTCTTGAAGGAAACCATATTAATGGATAAAGTCGAATTTTGCAAAAAAAAAAATGTTTTTATATTTTTGTGTTAAAGGTAAATATTAAGAGTGATGTTTATTATATATTTTAAGTCCAGAGTAGGTTCCGAATTTTGGCATATTCTATATAGCCTGTACTTTATCACAGCTACCTTTAATTACGTTCCAGGCCGTTTAACGTACTTAATGCCCGTCGTGCCCGTTTAAATTGGCCGCTCGGAAAATTAATGTTTGTCGGTTTCAATTTAGAGAAAATACCGCGTTCAGCCCCACGCCGATTTATTTTGGACAATGTTGGAGATTTCTTAGCATCCTATTTATTTCGAAGAATAATTAACAAGAATGATGATTTCAGTTGTTTGGATAAAATTTAAAGTGAACTTATTTTGCTGTGTTTAGATGGATTACTCAATGATAAAGTTAGAATTAAAAATCGGAAAAGTTACGGCGCTCCTATAAGAGCAATAGAGGGAACTACAATAAGCCAAGGGAGTGCAACTCAAACCTGGGAGCAATAACATTTTGGATGTAAATTTAATAGACTCGAAAAACGTACTTCTTCCTCCACTTTACATACAATTCGAGCTTATGAAGCAATTAATCCTGTTTTCAGTACCTATGCAGAAAATTCCTTAATGGTTCAGGTCAGCAAAGTTGAAAGAAGATGTAAGTTCATAATTTTGAAACAGTAAAAAAAATTCAAAGTTAAATCCTGGGACATTAAAACTGCTAGAAGAAAGAAGAAAAATAATAGATAAAACATCAGCAAGCTTTAAAGAATTAAACAAACTAGTGAAGAAGGAGATTCGAAAAGATAAAAGAAACTACAGTACAAACAGCATGGAGGAAATCACAAAAGATAACTGTAAAATACAATACTATAAAAAAATACAAAACTACGAGATGACAACAATATAATAGTAAAGTAAATCCCAAGATATAAGATCCTGCCTTTTTGCTTTTTCAACGGGGCAATAAACGACACTATTAAGGTTTTGTGCATAGTTGCCAGGTATTACGATAAACGTATTTTTATTTTACCTTCTTCATATACCGCCCTCACTTGCACCTGCAATCATATTGGTTTAATTTTTACCTATATATTTCTTCTTCTTCTGGTGCCTATCCGGTCCGGACGTTGGCGATCATTCGGGCTATTGTAATTTTATTTACGGCTGCTCTGAAAAGCGCGGTGATTGTTACCGAAAACCACGTTCTAAGATTTTTCAACCACGAGATCCTCCTGCGGCCCGGGCCACGTTTACCCGGAATCTTCCCCTGCAGTATTTCTTGTAGTAATCCATATCTCTTCTCATTACGCATTATATGGCCCAGGTACTCTAACTTCCGTGTTTTTATGGTGGTTATTATCTCCGTGGGTTTTTTCATTCTTTTAAGAACTTCCTCGTTGGTCACGTGATCCACCCATGAAATCCTCAGGATTCTGCGGTACAGCCACATTTCAAACGCCGTCAGCTTTTTCATGGTGGCTTCCGTTACAGTCCAGGATTCTGCTCCATAAAGCAAGACGGAGAAGACATAACAGCGGAGAAGTCGTACCTTAGTCGTTATTGTGAAGCAGCGGTTTTTAAAAACTTATGCCATTTTGACAAACACAACTCTCGCCTTTTCTATACGACACCTTATTTCCTGTGAGTGATCCCATTGATCATTCATTACCGATCCCAGGTATGTATATTTATTGATTCGTTTAATATGTTGATTATTGGAAACTATCAGATCCTCATGCGGGATATTATTTTTGCTGATCACCATATATTTGGTTTTATTTATATTTATATCGAGCCCGTACTCCCGACTAACCTCTACCACTCTTGTCATAGTTTCCTGTAGGTCTGTCAGACTATGTGCGATAATTACGGTGTCGTCCGCATACCTTATGTTTTTTAAACGTTTTCCATTTACAAGTATTCCTGCGTTACTGGTGTCGAGAGCTTTATTAAATATATGTTCGGAGTAGATATTAAATAATAGTGGCTATAGAACGCACTCCTGTCTAACTCCTCGTAATATGTTTATTGCTTCAGATTTGTCTCCATCCACGTTTATGCAGGCAGTCTGATTCCAATATAGATGTGCAATTATCCTTAAGTCACGATCGTCAATCCCCAACTGCTTCAGTATCTCCATGAGTCTATGGTGTTGCACGCTATCAAAGGCCTTGCAACAATCCACGAAGCAAGCATACGCGTCACAGTTAACGTCACGACATCTCTGAAATAGCACCTGGATACTAAAGATGGCTTCTCTTGTTCCCACCGCATCACGAAATCCAAACTGTGTTTCTGACATGTGCTCTTCACAAACTTTGTAGATCCTTCTATGTATGATTTTTAAAAATGCCTTTAATAGGTGACTCATGAGACTAATGGTTCTGAAGTCTTCGCATTTCTTTGTTCCTGGTTTCTTTGGTAGTGTTATAAATTCTGATTTTAACCACTCCTTCGGGATGTTCCCGGTTTCATAAATACGATTAAATATGTGTGTTATCTGTTTGATGCCATTATCGTCCAGAAACGTCAAGAATTCTGAATGGAAGTTATCAGGACCAGGGGCTTTTCCTTCTTTCATTTGTCTGATCGTAGCTCGAACTTCTTCCGCCGTTATGGGAGGACCTGATTTATCTGTCATCGGTATAAGTTGTGGGCGTGTATCATCAAAGAGCAGCTTGATGTAGTTTTTCCAAACATCTATCTTCTCCTGTTTCTCCACAATAACATTATTTGAGCTGTTCAATATTCCGTTTGGCGACCTGTGTTTAAATATACCCGCTGCTTCTTTAACTTTTTTATGTACATTTAAACTATCATGTTTTTAACTAAGTTGGGAATGTGGAATCTTTGGCACAATGATACTACTCAGTATATATCACCACTACACCAAACACTTTATTTTTGCACTCGACGTGCGTTTCGCTAACCATGTTAGCTTCATCAGGAGCGATGATCATCGCTCCTGATGAAGCTAACATGGCTAGCGAAACGCGCGTCGAGTGCAAAAATAAAGTGTTTGGTGTAGTGGTGATATATACTGAGTAGTATCATGTTTTTCTTGTAAGGCTTCTATTTCTTTGCAGTCTTCCTCCAACTTTGAGTTTTTAGCTTATTTTATCCTTTTTTGTATTAGTTTATTTACTTTTAGGTATTCGGCCGTACTTTTGTTTTTTAGCAGCGTTCTCTGTTCCATCAGTTGCATAATTTCACCCGTCATCCACGATTTTCTTTTGGCGTTTTTGTCTGGTTTTAGATGTTTCTCACTAGTGACCTCTACAATATGTTTCAGTCTCTTAATCTCAAGGTCTGTTTCATCACCAATCACCCTCATTTGCATTTGCTTTGTCAGGTCTTCTCTAACCTTAAATTGTATGCATGGATCTTTCAGCTTCTTTATATACCTTTTTATACCTATATATTTACTACCTGGCAACCCGGTTTGGGGCCCTTTAAGTACTTGATAATATAGACTTAATGACCACAGGTTCCCATTAAGTATCGAAAGATACTTTTTATTATTTTTATTTTTAGTGTTACTTACAACTTACAACGTAACGGTTCTATTTTAATTATGTGGCGTCCGTGGGAAAATTACAATAGTGGCTATCGCAAGAGAAAACATTTATCACTTGACGCTAAACAAATAGTGAAAGATGTTTGCGACAGTTTGTTAAAAAGAAATTTGAATAACCAAAGTGCTTTGCAAGAAACCAGTGAACTAACAAAAACCCCAATTTCTGCGATTAAGGATATTGTAGGAAAATCCTCACTCAGGAACAGGAAAAAACGGAAAGATTTTCAAATGCATCATGTAGACGATTGTGAAAAAGACGTCATCAGGAGAAAAATATATTTTATGCATGAATAGCAGTTGGTGCCGACACTAGACAAAATAAAATTAAGACTGGTGCAGGATGGGACCAACATACATTGTGGTCGATCAACACTTCACAGAATTCTCTTAAGAATAGGATTCACGTTACGAAAAATCAACAAAAGGCAAGTAGTGATGGAGTCACAAAGATTACGAATCTTGCGACATACTTATTTACAAGAAATTAAAAAGTATCGATAAGAAAATTGGCCAATAATTTACCTTGACGAAACATGGTTCGATACCCATGACACTGTGCAAAAAGGGTGGGTTGACAGCAGTACAAAATGTCAGACTAACGCACCTTCAAATAAAGGTAAACGAATAACCATTTTGCATGCTGGATCTGAAAAGGGCTGGGTTTCAAATTGTCCACTATTATCTACAAAAAACATAAAAGATTCTAGTTTGGACTATCACGAAGACACGACCGCAGAACTTTTTGAAAATTGGTTTCAAAATTCCCTTTTGCCAAATGTTCCCAAACAGAGTGTTATAGTTATGGACAATGCAAGTTACCATAGACGTCTACTAAATAAGGTTCCTAATGCAGCCAAAACCAAATCGGAAATACAGGAATATATGTTAGAAAATGACATTTATTTTGACTTTAGTTATAAAAAACTGATCTTTTGGAAATTTTGAAAGACTATAAATTGAAAAAGAAATATGTTTGTGTATGTGTATGGCTGAAAAAATGGGACACACTGTTTTGCGGCTTCCTCCGTATTATTGTGTGGTTAATCCAACTGAACATATTTGGCATCAAGTTAAATCAAAAATAAGGGCACAAAATGTTTCTCTTACTTTGAGCGTGTCAGTGGTTGAATTAGTAAAAAAAGTTATAAATGAAAAACCTTGTGAAAGCTAGAAGAATTCCATTCAGCACATTGTTAAAGTTGAAGATTCATATATTTATGTAAATAATATAAAATCCCTGGTAATTACCTCAGCTGATGGCAGTGATAGTGAAACCGAATTAGGCTTAAGTTAAAGTATATTTTTATTTACACAATATGTCCCTCTTGTAAACCCCATTCATAAGTCAGCTAGTTGACAGCTGCTGACCTGAGGACTATCTTCAACATGAAGTAAAATCTCCATTTCTTTTTTCTCATCAGTAGAATTCTGGTTTACTACTTTCCGTTCCGTATACTTAACGCTACTACCACTACCATCAAACCATTCCATTAAGCAATGAAAAGATTTTCTAGATGGTATACGCCTATTAGGGTACTTCGTTCCGTAAAGCCTTACTGCCAAAAAGACAATTTTTTCCCTCCTCGCCCAGTATATAAACCATATCAATTAATTCATTTTTAGGAAAATCCGTAACTATTACCTTTATACTATATATATATATATACACTTACTAAAACAAATTAAACTATTTTTACTTGCTTAATAGACATGTCAAAATTTGACAATACCTACATTTTTGTTTTGTCTTGGCAACTATGATGTTATAGCGTAAGTGTATTAAAAACAAGGGTAAAAATTAAAAAATTCAAATAAATCGAAAACTATTAGAAATAGGTATATGACATACTTAATAAAAGTTGGAAAAATAATAACATACAGGGTGTGTCATTTAAAAAATTTGAGGTTTTTCAATTTAAAATAGTCGAAATGTATACATTTATTTTGAACGCCCTGTAGCGTCTAACTCAAATTTCTTTACATATATCTTTTTTTTCGTCTCTATAGAACGCTCGATTATAAGTATTCCACTTTCAGAAGCAATGGCGCTACTGGCAGCTTTTTACAAAACTGAAAACTAGTATTTTATTAAAAAAATTGAAATATTAGAAAAACACTAGGTTTAGGTATATAATATTATTAACAAAAAAGTTATAAAATTTTACGCAGAATTTAAAAACGAATTAGAAAATAGGATGTTCCATTCAAAAAAACATGTCATATCGGCCACACTTTTTTGAAGTACCCTGTATACTCAAAAATTATTTTAAACTGTGCACCTTAACATTCCCTAAAACTATTAACATTTTTTCGTCATTCCCGAAACAAATGAGATAATGAACTTTACTCTATCGTTGACTCACCCTGTACATATTAAAAATCGACGAAACAACTGTCACTAACAACATACCATTAAAAAGAGGAGTGTGACACTCCTCTAAATTATTGAGGCTAACTCTTGAAGACACCTTTAAGGAGTTAAATTGGGATGAGAAGTGCATCAACATCGACGGCACTAGACTGAGTCACCTTAAGTTTGCAGACGACATAGTCGTGATAGCTAATAACACCAGTGAGCTACAGGAAATGTTAAACCAGCTGAATGTGGTCTCTGCAAGGGTAGGTCTTAAAATGAATTAAAAAAAAAACAAATTAATGAGCCGTGAAGATACCAACATACAGATAGGAAATAACTCCATAGAACGCGTCGACAAGTATATCTATATAGGTCACACTATTAACATCGGAAAGCAGAACCCAAATGCGGAAATTACCAGGCGAATAAAGCTAGCATGAGCAGCTTTTGGAAAACTAGGACATATCTCTGTGATGTGCCTTACTAAAGCATTTGCTAAAAAGTTTGTAACTTCACAAAGAGCTATGGAAAGAAGCATGCTTGGTATCTCCCGTAGAGATACAATTCATAACGAGCTGACAGGGAGACTAACCAAAGTCAATGACATAGCTCTGGAGGCAGCTAGTATGGGCGAATCATATAGCTAGATCATCCTGACACAGATGGATATATAGGGTTACCGTATGGAGATCCAGAGAAACAGGAAAAGGCCTGGGACGTCCACAGAAACGATACGTGGATGATATAAGAGTAGTAGCAGGCAAACAGGTGTTAAAAGTGGCAAAAAATAGGGAAGCATGGAAGAGATTAGAAGAGACCTACGTCCAAAAGTGGACAAACGGTTGACAAGAGAAGAGAGAATAAACTTAAAAGAAAATAATACTTAGCCTGCATTTAAGAAAGTTTTTTTAAAGTTTCTTGGGAACAAGAAAGACTAATTACTACTAATTAAGACTCAATTACATTGAGAAAATTTAAAAATCTCCAGTGTAATTTGAGTCAGAAGGTTTGTTTTTCCATCATAATTAGTGGAATCTGCGTATTATTGAAGGACAGAACCAAAAATAAGTACCACGATATGGAAGCCAAGGAACAGGTAGGCTTCAGAGCGGGAAGATCTACAGTGGACCACCTTTTTTGCCTCACCTAAGTTATAGAGAAAAAATTTTCCATAAACCAAGAACTACATCTACTATACATTGTATATGATAGTGTCTCACAAAGTAAACTATGAAAAGCCCTTCAACAGTCAAGCATAAACTCGAACCTAATTTCCGCAGTTAAACGATTGTACCAAAATGCAGAAACCAAAATTAAGGTAGGAAACTTAACATCTAAAGGTTTCTAAGTCAACAAGGGCCTTAAACAGAGATGCTACCTGCCACCTACCCTATTTAAAATATATTTAGAGCAGGCACGAGAGGGATGGAAACGAAAGTGTAGTAATATGGAGATACCGTTAGAGAACAGTAACCTCTATACATTATGCTTTACAGATAACCAAGTATTTTGATTCCTTAAAAGAATGTCTGTACCACTCAAACCTTCCATTATAAAAATTTATAAGAATATTTATATATTTATATATATATATATATATATATATATATATATATATATATATATATATATATACATATATATATATATATATATATATATATATATATATATATATATATACATATATATATATATATATATATATATATATATATATATATATATATATATATATATATATATATGTTATATATATCAATCGGTTTTATAACGTCTTCCGTCTTCCGATGCCTAATTTCCACTCCTCCCGGTTTCTCCATCCCTCCTCCTCCAGATCTCTCTCTAGTACTTCCTTGTTGATTCCTGCTCTCCAGCTTTGGCATGGTCTTCCTCGCTTTCTTTTTCCATGAGGATTAATTTAAAAGGAGAATTTAAAATCTTTTTAGGTAATCGGTCTTGTGACATTCTCTGTACATGTCCGTACCATACCAACTGTTGGGTTCTGATTTCGTCCACTATATCGTGCTTTATTTCTAAAGCTTGCCTTATCGTGTCATTTGGTATGCGGTCTTTTCTGGATTTTCTGGCTGCTTGTCTCCAGAAATCCATTTCTGTAGCTTTTAGTATTTTTTTCTGTTCTTTACTTTAATGGCCACACCTGGGAGCTGTAAGTTATTATACTTTTCACTATTGAGTTGTAAATTCTCTTCCTATTTTCAATGGTTATGTTTTTGTCCCATAGTAACACATGGGCTGAAAAGTCCCGGGCCTAACAAAGAAAACACGGTTTTTTTGGTTCAAAATTAGCTTTATTCATCAACGTAATCTCCATCAAGAGCAACGCAATCATTCCAGCGCCGCTCTAACAATGGCCAAACACTGCTCAGAATCATCAACACGTTCTTGTTTTTGATAAACAGTGAGCAAATGCGGCACCCACTTTGAACAGAGCTTTCTCATAGTCAAGTGCTCATGCAATATAAAGCCAACACGTTCTTTTGATATCTTTACGATGTCAGCTAACTCACGCAACTTCACTTTTCGATCATTCAAAACGATTTTATGGATTTTTTTTATGTTTTCTGGTGTTACCGCCTCATTTGGACGTCCACTGCGTTCTGCATCATCGGTGTCTCTACGACCACGTTTGAAGTCAGCAAACCAACGTTTTATTGCTGTTTCTGATGGAGCGGAGTCCCCATAACACTTTTCAAGCCATTGCTTCGCTTGAACGGTATTTTTTCCCATCAAGAAGCAGTGTAAAATTAAAACACGAAATTGTTTTTGATCCATTATTTTGAAAATAACAAAAGTAGCGTCACTCTTAGCACAATAACTCACAAACTAATGAATAGAATGTCATGAAATTTTAACAGCTGTCTTTTGAAGGTTAGTATTAACTGAAAAAAAGGTGACTGCAATAAAACTAGCGCCATCTATGTGTTAGGCCCGGGACTTTTCAGCCCATGTGTTATACTATTAAGCATTGCAATCGCTTTTCTTCCTTGGATATTCCTCTCGATTATTGCTTCTTCCAGTGTTCCGTCCCTAGATATTCTCGTTCCCAAATACTTATAACTGGCACAGTGTTTGATGGTGTGTCCTGTGGCCAGTTTCAAGTCCTACTGTTGTCCTCCGACGCACATGTACTCGGTCTTTTTAATATTGACTTCTAGGCCCCATTTTTCATATTCCTCCATAAGTTTTCGTGTCATGTATTCCATATCATCGATGTCCTGAGCGACTACTACCTGATCATCTGCGAATGATAGCGTGTACAATGTAGTATCGTCATCCAGTGGTAATCCCATACTGCTGCATTTCCTTTTCCAGTTCTTTAGTGCACTCTCCAAATAGATTTTAAATAGCGTTGGGGATATACAACAGCCCTGTTTGAGACCCTTTGTGACCGGGAACCCTGTTGTTATACCATATTTGGTTTTCACACTACTTCTTGCGTCTTGGTATAAGGATTTTACGGCTTTAATTATTTCGGTGCTTACATTACTCTGTTGTAGTGTTTCCCACAATCTCATTAGGGGCACGCTGTCGTAGGCCTTTTTTAAATCAACAAACAAGACATGGACTTCCTGATCAAATGCGGTTTTCTTTTCTAGGATTTGTGTCAGTGGGAAGAGATGGTCTATTGTGGATCTTCCTGCTCTAAAGCCTGCCTGTTCTTCAGCTTCTGCGTCCGCGTATTCCGTTTCTATTCTATTTTTAAGTATTTTTCCGTATATTCTGCTAATAGATCCTGTAACCGTTATTCCCCTATAGTTATCGCAATTATTTTTGTCTCCTTTCTTATGAATTGTTGATATGTATGATATTTTCCATTCCTCAGGTACTTCTGATGTGTTAATGCATCTTTGGAATAAGTTCCTTAAAGCGCTAAATAGCTTTTCAGTTCCGTATTTTTACTATCTCTCCTGGGATGTTTCCTGGTCCTGGAGCTCTACCATTTTTTAGCGTCTTACATACTTCTTTAACTTCATGTTGTTATCCTTATTGGGGATCCTCGTATAACTATATATGGGTTTCCATGTTGGGTACTTTTGAACTCTGGTCTATCTTCTGTTAGCATATTTGTAAAATATTGGTTCCATTTTTCTGGTGTTATTGGTGAGAAGATTTCTCTTTTCCGTTCTGTTCTCATATTTTTAAAAAGTCTCCAGCTTTCTGTGCTTTTTCTTCCTCCTATGTAAGTGTTGAGTCTTGAGCATATCTTTTCCCATTGGTTGTTCTTTTTGTCACAAATCATTTTGCGTACTCTAGCTTGGGATTCTTTGTATTTTATTTTGTCGTTCGTGCTCTTTGAACTTAAGTATTTGTGATAGCTTTTCCGTTTTTCTTCAATTTCGTATTTAATTTCTTCATCCCACCAATATGGTTTTTGCTGTTTTTTCCCTTTTCACTTGATACCCTAATGCTTCCAGTGCGGCTGCGTGTAGGCATTCCTTTATATACTTATATTCTTCTTCTATATTAACAAATCCCGTCCGTTGTATCTTTTAGTCCAGTCTACTCTTGTATAGATTTCTGATACTTTCATTTTGTAAGCTGTCTGTATTATATCTTATTGTTGTTTCACTTGTTGTGTGCAGTGTACTTGTATCTTCCAGTTTGCTTTCCCGTGTTGGTCGTGAGGTTATCTTTCCTTTGACGAGGTAGTGGTCGCTGCGCCCCCCCCCCCCCCCCGGATGTAGTGGTCGCTGCCACATGAAGCCCCTCTTTGGACTCTTACATCTAGGAAGTTTAATCTAGATCTCTGACGTATTATCATATGGTCGATAATACTTTTTAAATCTCTTGTTGTTTGTCTCCACGTATATTTATGAATATCTCTATGCTGGTAGTGTCCGTTTAATATTGTAAGGTTGTTTTGTTCACATATCTCTATAATTCTTCTTCCGTTGTCGTTAGTAACTTCTTCGCCATATTTTCCTACCACTTTATCGTGTTCTTTCCTTCCTATTCTTCCATTTAGATCACCCAAAAGTAATATCTCTCTTGATGTTCCAATTTTGCGTATTTCCTCATTTAGTTGTTCAAAAAATGAATCCTTGTTATTAGCCAGATCGTCGTCGTTGACAGCGTATACCCCCAGTAAGGTTGTGTTATTACCTAGTATTTTGAGATTCATCTTTATGATTCTTTCACTAATCGGTTCCCAGGTGGTTATGAATTTCCTCAGTTTTCTGTGTATTAGTATGGATACGCCTTGTTTTGCTCTATCTTCTTTAGGCACTCCACTATAAAAGTGATCGTTATGCCCTCAACTTTCGGAGCCTTTTCCTTTCTTCTTTGTTTCCATCAGTACTGCAATTTCGACTCGAAGATTTTCTAATTCATTTACAACTTCATTTACTTTCCTGGAGAGACCTTGTATGTTCCATGTACCACATATCGTTGTCCTTCTTTGCTGTTTTCGTCTTCGTATATCCGTTCGATTCCGAGGCTTTGGATTAGGTTTTTTAGCAGAGGCTTTTTTTACATAGGGTAGGGAGCTGGCCTACCGCTACAACCCTCCTTCTTTGTCCGGGCTTGGGACCGGCAGTGACAACTGTAAGGTACTCAATCCACCTACAGCCGCCCCAGGCGGAGTTTATAAGAATATTTTTACCTTTTTTAATATTCCCACTCTGCTGCACCACATTTTAGTGTTATAATAGCCTAAAATATATGAAGGTTGTAGACAAATGGTACGTAGTAGGAGCAAACCAATTGAATATTTAGATTCCGCACTCCAAAAAGTAAAAGAATCAGCTTGAATTATAAAAAAAGGTTTTCGAAATGATGTTTTGGTTGGCCTACGCAATCGAACAAAACAACGGCACAAATCCTAACAAAATCTTAGATAATTTGGCGGTAAATAAACCGACGAAAGACAAACAAATTAAAATTAATTTTCACTAATGTTATTTCCAGTTTCTCTCGCCGTTATTGCCTCCTTAACGCATTTTATTGCCACACTTACTACGGAGTTTATGATCGGTAGATCTGTCCTTTATCTTTGATTTTTATTGAAAATGTCGAAGAGTTGTCGCATGTTCTACTGTGTGCTGGAAAAGTTTTTAATATATGGGCAAAATGATACCTAGTAATTTATTCACTAATATAAATTCGAAATAAATACTCATCCCTTTCCTTGTATACCTTTGACTAAAGTCGGTAGAGTGATCTATCCAGTAGTTCTGTCGCAAAGACGCAGTTCTAAAATATTTTGTGAAAATATCGAAAATATATATTTATTAGAAAAAAATATTTAACACGTAGGTTAAAAAGATTTTGGTTTGACACATAGATGTCACCTTTTTCAAAAAATCCATACGATTTTTAAGAACTACCAACCTTCAAACGATAGGTGTCAAAATTTCATAACATTTCGACGATTAGTTTTTTGATGGGAAAAAATACCGTTCAAGCTTTTAAGCAATGGCTTGATAAGTGTTACGGGGACTCTGTCCCTGGAAAATCACTCATCATTTACTGGTATGCTGAATTTAAACACGGTTGTACAGATACAAATGATGCTGAACGCTCTGGATGCCCAAATGAGGTGGTTACACCGAAAAACATAAAAAAATTGTTTTGGATGACCGTAAACCGAAACTGCGTGAGATAGCTAACACCCTAAAGATATCAAAAGAACGTGTTGGTCATATTTTGCATGAACATTTGGGCATGAGAAAGCTCTATTCGAAATGGGTAGCGCGTTTGCTCATAGTGGACCAAAAACAACAACGTATTGATGATTCTGAGCGCCGTTTGGACCTGTTTAAGCACAATAAAAAGGATTTTTTCATCCGATATGTGACAATGGATGAAACGTAGATCCACCACTACACACTGGAATCAAATCGGCAGTCAGCTGAGTGGACAGCAGCCGGTAAAAACCGCCTGAAGCGACCAAAGACTAGGAAGGTTTTGGCCTCTGTATTTTGGGATGCGCATGAAATAATTTTCATCGACTATGCTGAAAGGGGAAAAACCATCAATAGCGAATATTATATCAAGTTATTGGTACGTTTGAAGGCGGAAATAGCAAGGAAACGGCCCAAATGAACAAGAAAAATTGATCTTTCATCAAGACAACGCACCGTGTCACAAGTCAATGGTTACGATGGCAAAATTGCATGAATTGGAGTTCCAATTGCTTCCTCATTCACCAGATTTGGCCCTCAGCCATCTATTTGCAGACCTCAAAAAAATGCTCGCGAGAAAGAGATTTGGCTCCAATGAAGACGTTACCGCCGAAACTAAGGCTATTTTGAAGGCAAAGACAAATCCTTCTACAAGAAAGGTATAGAAATGTTAGAAAAGTGTTGATGAATAAAGTCGAACGTTGCAAAAAAAAATGCCAGACCAAAAACTTTTGAGCCTACGTGTTAGAGTTGCATTTTATTGTAGTGCAAAATTTTAGATGAGTTGGAAAAAATCGTATTTTGTAGTTTTTGGCCAATAAAAATATAATTGCAAGAGTATTTTTATTTCTTGGATTTGAAATAAATTTGTTAGATTGATAGAAGAACTTTAAAGTTCATTTGTTGATTTCAAGCCAGATTTTACTTCTTTCACAACCAATGATGAAAAAATTAGGAGTTTCATAAAACCGCCACTGTCGCACGGGCAGTTATTGAATATTTTTACCCTATAGCATGCAGTTTAAGATTTTTGTTCATTAAGGATATTCTAGCGTCACAATTTTACTGCAAAAACGAAAAGAAAACTACTGAATTACAAAAACAAAGATATTGACTCAGTAAACATAAAACTCAGTAGCGACATACCGAGTCGGCAATTTTGATCTCAAGGGGTTCGAGTTTGTAATGATCACATGACCTATCGCCATATTGCTGGTATGATGCTCGCGAGTTTTTGAAATATCAAGGTCCTTCTTTCAAGAAAAATCCTATTTTGTAGAATAAAAATAAATTTTGCTGACTGACAGGAAGAAGAAAACGAGAAAAGTTTTTTTTAGAAATATTCTTTTCTCAAGTTCTTATTAAAATAGATATACAAAAAACTGTTTTTGCATATTATTCATTTAAATATCTCATTGTTGAATTTATATTTCTTAACTATTAGAGACATTTTTCGAGGGGAAAAATGTTCATTTTGAGAATAGATCTCTGCACACCTTCAGCTTTGCGCATCATACTCATTATATTTCAGCGAATCCCAGTAATCTGGAGAGACTGAACATATTTATAATTATTATTTTAAGATGAGATCGTCTTTCTTCTGAACTTTTTGCTCTATTTTTTCATTGGTTGAGTCTAATATAATAATTTTCCAAACAACTAATGACTTTTCGTGCCTATATACTATTTATATAAAAAATTAAATCCGTGGACTGATTGGTATTTGACGGGTTTCAGAGTGCCAGGGGGACACATGATGCCATCTTTGGCTTCCTGAAGAGTGTGTATCATTATATGGATCGGGAAGAGTCGGTGGCGGCAGTGTTTTGTGATCTGTCTAAGGCATTTGACTGCATGGATCACGGGATACTGTTGGCTAAGCTCGAGAGGTATGGCTTTAGGGAAACCTCGGTTGCTTGGTTTACGTCCTATCTCGGGGGCCGAGGCCAATCGGTGATGTTTCTGGTCGGCGATCGTCGACATTAAGTGTAGAATGTGGAATCCCGCAACGTTCTGTTCTGGGAACCGCTTCTTTTTTTAATATACATCAATGACCTTGTTCGCATCAAAATACCAGGCGAATTTACGCTTTTTGCCGACGACACCTCCATTGTATGACATAATCAAGTTACCCTTAGGTCGAACATTTCCATTGACTTATTGGACGGTAGGTAGTGGTGTCGCACTAACCAATTGTCTTTTAATGTCGATAAAACACATGGTTGGTTTTGGATGCGGTATGCACTTGGGTGACGACTTTTTACGGGAAGAACCTACGGCCAGATTTTGGGGTGTTCTCAGTAATACTGGTCTTCAATTTAAGAATCATATAATGAAGTTGAGTAAGAGACTTTCTTTGGATTGTTTTGCTATCAGGGTTACGAGAAATGACTTGACCCTGATATGGCGCGAACGGTTTGTATAGGGTTTTGCCAGCCAATATCGTCTGAATATTTTGTTTTTTCTGCAGTAGAAGGTAGTTCGCTTCATCACTGGTGCCCATCAGAGGGAATCATGTAGACCTATTTTCCCTCGCTGGGAATTCTGGCCCTCATTTTCCTGTTCATCTTAAAGACCGCTTCGTTGATATATAAGAATCGCTTAAGTATTCAGCGCGTAGCATCTCAGAGGAGCCCCCGCTGCTGATCTGCCTTTGCCTATTCCAGTTAGGGCACTCACAAACCACTCGTTAAGATATGAGGGCAGAAAATTGTTTATCCATTTGCCAACTCACATCAAGACTGCTAACTCACTTAGAGTGTTTCGATGGTATCTTAAAAAATTATTAATTAACAAGTCATATTATGATCTGGGTGAGTTTTATGTTGATTCGCTAGCATGATCCCCTTTGTCTTTTTATGGGTCTAGCACACGTGCTGCAGGGAAGTCCCTAAAGCGCTACAGGAGCGACATGGGTGCGGAAGAAGCGACTCACGTTGTTCTTGAGTCGCTGTAAATGGTACTCGGTGAGAAGTCCAGTCCTGGGCAAATTATTCTAAAAGGATGATGTTCTCCATATAAGAGACTGCTTGAAAAGCGTTGTATGAGGAATAACAAGCTGAACCTCATACGGATGTGAAGTATTAGCGCGACGTGTATTTCTAACATGCCCCACTCTGGGAAGAATTAAGCGGGTTACATCCTTCAACACTTTCCATGAAAATACTTGTAGAATAGGCTTAAGTCGCCAACTGTTCTTCGATGTTCCAGCGAATTAAGGCCTCCGGTCAGTTCCGGGTATCCAATCAGACGAACCGCCCTTCTCTGAATAGAATCCAACAAACGCAGTGTATAGTTGGGAGCGGAGCCCCAAACATGGGAGCAGTATTCCATAGTTAGTCGAATTTGACCTCTGTAAAGAATTAACAGTTGTTGTGGAGTGTAAAAGCTTTCTGGTTCGAAATAATATTCCCAATTTTTGAGAAGCTCTCCTTGCTATGCCTGCAACATGCTCATGCCAGGACATATTTGCTCCCAAATTAACGCCCAACAAATTGAGTAACGATGTCAAAGGAATGAAATGCCCCAACACAACTATGTCGGGTTCAGTAACGTTAACTTTTTTAGAAAAAACTGCCGCATGGGTTTTTGTAGCATTAAATTCCACTTGGTTACTATCGCCCCAAGATAGAATTTCTTCCAGGTCTTTGTTAAGTTGAATGACTTCCTACTATCTGCGGATATTCGTCTGAGTAGCCGATGTCCCAGCATTCAAAGTGAATGAAGAGATAAGCGTACTATCATCTGCAAAACTGTAGATTGGATTCCCGGTCTTTTCGAGCAGATCGTTAATGTAAATGAGAAAGAGAATAGGAGGCAATATGGAGCCTTGGGGCATACCGGCGTTGATAGTGAAGGTGTCAGACAGAAATTCGTCGATGCCACTCGTAAAGAACGCTCTCTGAGGAAACATGAGAGCCATAAACAGAATTTTTCAGACATATCATAAGAGCGTAGCTTAGCCAACAGTCCATCGTGCCCAACACGGTCGAATGCCTTGGATATGTCAAGAGCAACCGCTCGAGATTCTCCAGAGTGTTCAATTGCGTTGTTCCAAACATGTGTTACATAAGTCAGAAGATCTCCTGTTGATCTATGTTTGCGAAAGCCATATTGGTGATCGCTAATAATGTTGAATCCTTCGAGATATTTTAGAAGATGCTGATTGATAGCCTTTTCCACGACTTTCGATATTATTGAAAGCAGCGGTAGTTATTTGGCAAGGTCTTCTTGCCTTTTTTAGGTATCGGCTGAACCGTGGCACATTTCCAGCAGAAAGAAAATATTCCCTTTCTGTAGGATAGGTTGAAAAGTCTACGGAAAACTGATGTTAGTTCCCTCGCACAGTTTTTGAGAACTATGGCAGGTATTCCGTCAGCGCCAGAAGCTTTTTTGGTGTTACGTTTTATGATACGCTGTCTGAAGACACTATCAGGCATCCTTGACTGCACTATGGGAATAGTAGGTGGTGTTTTCCCTTGGAAATCGACTCCTAGGTAATCTGTTGTTGATTTTCGTTCCATTTGATCGTGAAGCACCTGTGCTGTGTTGGTTTGTATGCTCCTTTTTCCCTTGCGAAAGACAACTACGTATTATTGTTTTAGTTTTGTATACTAGTGTTAATTTTAATTTGACTGGAACTAGTGCTGTGTTAACTAGATATCTTGCAATTTTAATTTGACTGGAACTATTGCTGTGTTAACTAGATGTCTTGCTGTTTGTCTACTGTATACTTAATGTTGCGTGTTCTACATTTTGGCTTAGTACATATTTCGCTTTCAGGTTTCCTTATTATTTATTTTGCATAGAATGAATTTATTTATGTTTTATTTTTTTAATTATAACTATGTTTTTGTGTTTCTTAGATTTAATATGCTTTGTCAAAGAAAAAACTTTTATTTCTTTTGACAATAAAGTAATTTTGATTTGATTTGATTTATTCAAACTCAGTCGGGCAGGAGAAGTGCTGCTTTTGCATGCCCAGATTGAGTTTTGAAAGTTTAGTTAGCCAATTTTAACAGATAATATAACTTAACTCTAGCAAACAATTTTGATATGAAAAATAATCTTTATACAAGAGAAAATAAGAATTATAAATAAATTACCTTAGTATCTTTAGTAAATCAAAAAAAAAATAACTTCTTTGGAGATACCATATATATTTTTACAAGCACTAACCGTACAACAAAAACTTCTTCATGATATCTTTTTTATAATTATTTCCAATTATAACGTCAAACGAGTCATTTACTAATTGGAAAATTATTAATAATGAATTTCGGAACACGTTATAAAAGATTTCCCTTGGAATCCAGATGTTAACACAACTCGCGACAGTGCTAGCAGCCATGTTGTTGGTATGCTAGGGGACGCATACCTGATAAGAAATAGGACCTAAAAATTTTCTTGAGCGTCGCAACTGTGTTTTATGTTTACTGTCACATTCAGAATACAATACACTGTAAGGTGTGAACTTACCCGCTTTTTGAGGCGTCATTTTGTAGCCTATGAAAAGGTGTTTAATTGCGCCCCACTTTAATTTCTGGTAATGAATTGAGTGAATAATGATTTTAAAAGAACTAAAGAAATTAAACAAACACTAGCTCAGTTTTCCTTGGTAGAGAGATATGGGTAAGAGATAATTGTTTATACGTCTTTTTGGAATTATTTTCTATTTTTTTAAAAAAACTTCAGTCGTACAAATTTTTGGGCACCATTCATTTTAAAATAGAAAGGATCTAACTTCAGTTAAAAAAATGAAAAAATACTGAAGTGTTTTACAGATATTACTAAAAAGAATTATACTAGTACGACTTTTCTTATCCTGAAAAGAAAAATAGGTATTCAGTGAGACACTAGCTTTAATCAACAAAAAGAAAATTTATTCAAGTTTTTTAAAAATAAAAAGTTCTAACCTTTGCAGTTCTACAAAAAGATTCTAGCCTAACTAGTAGTTATTACATTTAAATTCTGAACTATGACAACCCCCGAAGACGAAAAATAGTGCTCTTCACTTCACTTTTTAGTCAGTTTTAAATTACTGTTAAGGCACTACTCAGGGACAGGTCTATTGAAGTATGCTTTGGTAACTTACTGTTCTTATTCCTGCTTTGATGGAATACGACCGATTTCACACTTTTCTAGCAAACACTTAGAGAGCCCACTACGGCTTTTCGTTAAGAAACTGGTGCTTTACTTAGCTCGCATGATGGTTGTTATGAGCTTTTTCTGTAGCTCAGTCGAAGGAAGCCTACTTGGCGGCTCCGATGCAATTAGCCTCGCCTACTCGGCGGCTGGATGGAAAATTCGCCCTCGCCTACTCGGCGGCTGGATGGAAATTCGCCGGCGGCTAGATGGAAATAAGCCAAGACAGTCGTTTCTCGGACCCTTAAATAAACCATGCAAACTCTGCCGGTAATATGGCACCGCCGGAACCAAAACTGCGGATACACACATTTCACCAATCGCGGCGTAGCGGTAGATTCGGTCAGGAACCCGCACTGCACAGTATATACCGAACGTCTTGGAATCTCTGTTTAATATACCGTTCGATACAAAAATGAAAATAAGTACAATTTGAAGTGAAAAATCAGTAACATTACATGGTCTTAAAATCTAGGAAAAAATGAATGTTACAACACAAAAAAAAAATAAATTAAGATATTTCATATATTAAATAAACAAAAAAGCATAAACTTAAAAAAAAAAGGAATTAGTTTGCATTTCGACGTGCCCACCGCACAGTTCTATGCACCGAATTGTTCGCGAATGTAATTTTTTAAAACATTTCTTAACATGTGCGGAGTAACGCTACTGACGTACTGCCTTATTGCATTTTCAAAATGTCGAATATTTCTGAAAGGTCTCTGAACATAAACGTTGTTCTTAAGGTAGTCCCATCAAAAAAAATCCAACGGTGTTAAGTTCGGAGATACCGCTGGCCAGGGATTAGCAAAATGTCCAATCCATTGAGCTTCAAATCGTTCATTCAGCCATTCTCGCTCTTGCAGCATACTGTGAGTGGACGCAACATCTTGGTCTACAGTCTACGCTGCTAAATGTAAAAAAATTTAATATTTCTGTGTTTAAGAATTACAGATAGCTTTTCGAAGTTAAATTTTATAGGAAAAGGAAGGGCCAAGAATTTAGGTGTTTACATGTCACACACTCCACATTCTCTTTACATTAGTACTGATTTTTAGTTTCTAATACAAAATTTGGATTTTCGTCTGCCGACCATCTGCAATCCTGTGGGCTAACCACTCCGCATTTCGCGAGCTTTGATAATTATCACCACGTATCAAAATGATTTCAATTTTATCTGGAAGAGATAATTTTTTTCAGCAGCCATTATACACACATACAATTTGACAGATATTAATATTAAATGACATCCTTAATGAAGAGGTAATACAAACATAATTCTTCTGTTTCATCCACAGCCAACTTTATGTAAAGCTAAAATAAAATTATATTATGTCATTTAGCGGCAAAGGAAAAAATATGCACTACTTTACGTTCATTTAGTTCTTTCATTTTCGAAAAATACTTGCTTACATATTGTGAATAGTTTGTATGTTTTGTGTAACTCTATACCTACGAATAGTCAATATACGTGAATACAAATTAGCACTGTAAGGAAAATCTCGAAAACATTTAAATTATTAAAATAAATTTACCGCTCGTCTTCCTTTATGTTTTGCGATAAATTATGGTGCTAGAGTGTAGCTTAAAAAACCGGTCAAGTGCAAGTTGAACTTGCGCAATTAGTGTTCCGTACGTTGAGTGCTTTTGAAATAAAAAATGATGTAACGGAGGTATAAAATGATCAGTGACTTCACAAAACAACCCCCTAAATGAGTTTTCAACAGTTTGTTTCCAATCTATACTGAAAATTGATGACCTTGAAATTGTTGTTCTTTTTATATACCAGATATATTATTAAAGGTAATGCACTCGTGATAATTTTCGTTCAATCTACACCCCGTGGAGAATATTCCAGAATTTTTTCAAAATTTTTTGATAAGTTCTTTTCGAGATAAGGCGGGTGGACACCGATTTTTCGCGATTTTTTAAAAATAATACAAAGAAAAGTGCGCGCAAGTATTACATTATATATATATATATATATATATATATATATATATATATATATATATATATATATATATATATTTTACTCGTGTTTTCACAAGCTTTCACTTGACACCACACTCGATTACCTAGTAAAATTTTTTTTTTTCACTTCCGATTTCACCCCCCAAAACTAACCCCTTAAGTAAAAATTTAACTTTCAAAACTACATGGCTCTGATGAGGCCTTCAATTCCTATATTATTACCAAATTTCAACTTTCTACGACAAATAGTTTCGGAGAAAATCGGGTGTGACAGACGGACGGACAGACAGACAGACGGACAGACAGACACCGAAGTCATCTTATAAGTGTTCCGTACGGAACACTAAAAACAAAAACCTCAAACTGCAAATAATAGGGTGAAAATATTGATAATGATAATTGTATCTGCGAAAATTAGAATTTTTTAATTATTGATTGTAAACCAAGTAAAACATAACTTAAGATCAAAAAATAAATGTTTAGCAAATATATTTCAAATTTAAAAAATAAAGATCTCCTTGCGATCATGTTTTCATCGGTCAAAAACTGATAAAACACGATTTTTGTTCAATCGATCTAAAATTTTACACAGCATAAAATGCAATTCTAAATACTTTTTCTCAATAAATGTTTTCGATATTTTAACTGAGTGACTTTTGGACAATTGGCAAATTTCTTGCCAAACGACAAGTGACAATCGGCACTGCGAAATCATTTTTTGAGTTTCTAATGATGCAGAATTCACAAAAGGAAATAGAGTCCTAGTAAGAAATGTGGGATCTGAAGAAATTCCCGATGTAACAAGGGATGAAATAATAAACGCCCTACAATATATGCACAGCAATAAAGGACCAGGGGACGATGAAATAAGTATAGAAATGATAAAGTATGGAGGGGCATCGATAATAAAATCTCTTCAAGCTCTATTTAACAGGTGCCTCATAGAAAGTAAAATACCAACACCTTGAGTAAACGGCTTGATTGCGTTTATATTTAAAATGGGAAACAAATTTAAATTGGAGAATTACTGATCCATCAGCCTGTTATCCGTACTATATAAAATCCTCGCTAGAATCATAACTCATAGATTAACGAACAAATTAGACATTTATCAACTACGTGAACGAGCGGGATTTAGACGAGGATACAGCACTTTGGACCATCTTCAAATAATTAGATTACTAGTGGAACAAGCAAATGAATATAAGGTCACCTTGTGGATAGCAATGGTTGACTACGAAAAACCATTTGATTCGGTAGAGATATGGGCAGTCCTTAACGCCTTAAATAACAGCAGAATCGATGAAATGTACACAACTCTTCTTGAATACAAATATGAAAATGCCACATCACAAACAATGCTTAAAGAAAAAACAAATAAAATCAAAAGAGGAATTAGACAAGGCGACTCAACACAAAAGATGCAGAGGTAGACCACAGACAAGATGGATGGATGGACGACATAAAAAGATTAGGACAAGATTGGATGCAAAAAAGCAAACAACGAAGCTCATTGGAGGCCTCTTTCTCCGTTCTAAAACTTTTTGCGTTTTTTTTTTCTGAACTTTCATCAATGTTAAATATTTTTGTAGACGAAAATGTACGATTTTTCAGAGGGTCGATTTTCCCTACTCTCCTCTACTTGAAAATGGGCAATGATTGAGTTGTTCTTCGGCGTTCCAAGGAATTATTTCTGTGTCAGCCTTTCATGGGCGGGTCGATTTTATAACTGATTTGGTAAAAGGGAGTTTAGCTCCTTTTATTAATTTTTAAAAACATTGAATTTGAAAAAAATTGTGTGTAAACTGTAATCTTGCTACTGCTGCCGCTCGAAGCTAGCTTCGAAGTTAGTTTCGAGCAGCAAGATTACAGTGTCGAGTAACAGCAGCAGCAAGAGCACTTGAAAATGACAAATGAGGTTTTGGCGAAACGTCGTGCAAATTCATTGTTAGACGAACGGATTGAAACCCGGAATTTTAATGTATTAAATATATTACTCAGTATATATCAACACTACACCAAACACTTTATTTTTGCACTCGACGCGCGTTTCGCTAACCATGTTAGCTTCATCAGGAGCAATGACTGACTAAAGCAAAATTACAAATCTACCCTATTTATACTTAGCCTAACTCTTGAATTACTCAGGCGGAACTAATGGAATAGGTAAGGCCATCAGTTCCGGTCAAGTAACCAGTAGAGGGAACTATAAGGAATAGGCCCTCAGTCTTTATTTAAACTACTTTTACATTTTATAATTTCCATACTTTCGTATGCGTTCAACAATCTCCTATCAGATACATTTTTTATTAATCTTAGATTATCTAATGTTACAATATGATCAGTTTTAAGGGCATGTTCGGGAATGCTAGACTTTTCTGTTCTACTGTATTTTAAGTATGCTAAATGTTCTTTAAATCGCGTTTTAATTGACCTTTTAGTTTGCCCAATATACTTTTTGTCACAATCATTACAACTAATTTCATAAATTCCACTTTTCTCACAATTAGGAATCTTATCTTTGGGATTTCCTAAGATATTCCTCAAATTACCTAATGACTTATAGACTAAGGTGAGGCCTACCTTATTAAATACCTTATTGAGTCCCTTGCTATATTTCGGATTATATGGTATGGAGACATACTTGGTGTTATTTACTTCGCGTGTAAAAAAGGTGGAATTCTAAATATTTAACCTGAACTTATGTCTATTTATTAGCTTGTTTACTAAGTCATCGTCATAACCATTAACTCTAGTTATATTTCTAATACGATTCCTTTCGTTATTAAAGTTTACTCTATTCAGAGGAAAAGTGACGAAACGATGAACTAAACAGCGTAATGAGGCTAATTTGTGTTGTTTGCAATGAAATGAATCATTAGGAATATATCTGTAATCCCAGTGAATAAGTGGTTAAGTCGAATTTCGGCCAAAATGAGCTAAGTGGCCTAAAGAAGCCGGGAGTTGTTTTTTTCGTAGTGTATAAGTGGCTAAGTCAGATGCTAGCGTTTTAAGTAGTTATGGCTATGTGCGTTTCAATGATTTACTACAAAATCTTGATTTTATACTACAGTCCAAAGTTTAAAAGTCGTCCCCTGAAAAGTAGAGAAATTCGACTTAGCCACATATTCACTGGGGTAACAGATATCTATCTGTTACTGTGTCTTTCCTATAGATATCAAATTGTAATCTATTATTTTTAATAATTAAATATCTAGAAAAGGCAGTTGTCCTCTGTTCTCAACTTCATAAGTGAATTTAATGGAATCATACCGGCTATTTAATTTGGAAACAAAATCATCAATATGTGCTTTCTTTGTATCAAAAATCGCGAAAATATCATCCACATACCTATACCATACCCTTGGGAAATACTCAAATTCTTGACTGGCTCGGGTTTTAAACTTACTCATGAATAAATTGACTATGTGTCATTGTGCCAAAGATTCCACATCCCCAACTTAATATTAAATATATATATATATATATATATATATATATATATATATATATATATATATATATATATATATATATATATATATGTATATATATATATATATATATATATATATATATATATATATATATATATATATATATATATATATGCATTTGAACTCTAAAAGCGCAAGCTTCTCTCAACCCAGTAAAATCGATACCCAGGGTTAACAAAAAAGAACCCCTATCTATAGTTGCACTTTAACACCGCAAAAATAAATTAATTTATCTAGATCTTAACATTGAAAAAGGAGATGACATTGTTGCCTTTAAAATCTCACAAACCGACCGCATTATTACTTATGGTTCATGTCACCATTCGACCTCCAAATTAGATTGAGATAAAAATGTTTTTTAATATTTTGAATGGCCTTATGTTTATCACACCAAAAATTCTTGGTCAATTTTCATTGATTCTAATAATAAATTTATTTTTCTCCACTTTTATATTCTTCTTATTGACGATGATATATATTTACAAGCGTTTCGAAAACTCTACTATATTTTCAGGCAAATGTAAGAGACACGGTGACACCCGCAATAACTTTCCCGAAGTGTCGTCATTTTACGGTCACATTCGAGTCATAAAATTTATAGTTATTTGATGTAGTTTGATAGAGCGGCTATTAAATCTATTTTCGGTTTTGAAATGGTATTAAATTAGGGTTTTTGATCAAACAAAGTGGATACTTTATTATAATGAGAATTACGAATTGTTACTTCGAATAACAGCATCTTTGTCCACTCAGTCTTACCAGTTTCCTCGAAAAGTTTTCCTTTCATAAAGGTGGAGTAGGTATATTTTCCATCGTTAAGCATTTCCATTCCAGTCATTGAGTTTGTTATCCAAATTCGGTATGTAATATTAAATTTAATAACACACCTTGTTTTGTTTTTAGTCTTTAAAAACAGATTCTCAATATAATACCGATGCATGTAATATTGTTCAAATAATGACATTTATATATATATTTATGTATGTTAGTCTATATACGCTTCCGAACCAACATGCTAAAATTCGCTAATGTGTCTTCAAATATCTACGGAACTAACAGTACTTATTGGACTCATTTTAATGAAGATTGGTAGTCGATGAAAGACGTGTCAACACGATGAAGGACTCATTCAAATCGGTTTTGTAGTTTAAAAGTTATATTTAAGACAGTAATTAATCGATAGTCAATTGGATAATATATATATATATATATATATATATATATATATATATATATATATATATATATATACCAGTTTTTTGTTCTTGGGGTAAGCGGTCTTTGGGAAAGAACTAAAAAGTTTTTGACACCTTTTTAGCTACGCCAAGCTTTCGAAAAATATTTCATTTTCTTCATGAGGGCTACAATTATAGCAGATTATCAGTATTTTTGAGATTCAAAGCAAAAAAACCGTATTTTATTCATTACATTAAAGTACTTACTGCTAAGTGGTGTGTTCAGGAATCACTATTCTGTGAGGGTAAAGTATTACACTCTTATTTATTAGAAAAAACAAGAGAAAACCTCAACATGATCCTCTCTGGGAAATATAGTGTGCTTTTACTCCATTTTGTTAGTGTGGTACGAAAGAATTGTATGTTTCAAAGGTGATTTTAATTTATAAAGGATTTTTTTATTAATATGTTTTCTTGTCATTTTGTTAAGGGCAGCGTTTTTCTTTTGGTTAGGTTGTAGTTAATTTATATTTGAGACTAGTATAACGTTGACATTTTGTTTAATTATTATAAGTTTCTGGAGTTTGTAGAAATCAGTGTGATTATTGTTACAGAAAGTCAGATATGATATGTTTTCGTTTTGATTGCCCATTTCTAATAGATTGGAGAAAATTAAGCTCAGATTTTCGATGTCAGTTTTTTTATTGACCATCTCCCTAAAGATTCTTCTGTCGAGATTTCTCTCTGTACAAAGGATTTTGGTTTCAGCAAAATCAAATTCATGCGAAAATTGGCTACTATGTTGGACAAGCGCACAAGAGTTTTTTTTTTTAATCTACAATCACTTTTATGGGAAGTGATTCTGTCTTTTAGGACCCTTGATGTTTGTCCTATGTAGATTTTTTCACATTGAGAGCAAGGGATGCTGTAAATTACTTCTGAAACTTTTGTGATTTCATCTTTGTCTTTTAGATAAGTCAAAATATTATTGATGGTTTTTTGTGTTTAAATGCAATTTTTAAATTAGGTAGTTTATTGAAGAGATTTGGTTGTTTTGGTGGAAATTTATTTTATATAAGGAAAGGAAAAGTAACATTTGATTCTGTTTTCAGAGAGGAAAGCACTAATATCCGGTGTGAGATTGTTATTTCGTTGTGAAGGAGGTGTAGTTGAATTAAATAATAATTTGTTTAATAATTTGATTGAATAGGAGTTGTTGAGCAGAATATCTCGAAGTCTATTTAAATTTTTAAGCCTGAAGGACGGATGAGAAATCTTTTCTATTCATAACCTCAAGCCCAATATCATGTTAATTTTGATTTTTGTGATATGTGAGGAATGAAAGTTAATGTATCTTCCCGAGTAGGTTGGTTTGGAAAGCCTTCTTCCTCAATTTCAACCCTCTGTATATCATCCTGCCATCTTATTCTGGCATGCCTGACGCTCCTTTTCTGTTCTCGTGGTCTCCTTTCTAATGTTCGCTTGGTCCATCGATCATCAGTCGTGCCTGCTACATGTCCACCCCATTGCCACTTTCTTTCTGCTACGTGCTCTATAATATCCTTTAATTTTGTTTGTTTAAGTATCCACCTGTTTCTTTTTCTATCTTTAAGTTTTATCCCGATTTTTCGGGTGCTCTCTGGGTCCGAGCTAGTTTTTGTATGTCGGCTTTATTCAACTTATTTAAGATGGTTTTATCTTTGAATATATAACTTAATTTCCCGAATACGCACCATCCAAGCCTGATTCTTCTTGAAATTTCATCTGAAACACTGTCTCTCGTCGTGGTAATTTTTGCCCCAAATACACATAACTCTTAACAATCTCGAGAGCTGTTCCTTCCAAATTTATAACTATGTTGTTATTAGTGTTGGTTAATATTTTTGTCTTTGTTTTATTTGTCTTAAGACCAATTGCCTTTGAGTGATAATTTAACTCATTTATCATTTCTTGTAACTCTTCTAGAGCTGTAATAAATAAATATATAATATATATATATATATATATATATATATATATATATATATATATATATATATATATATAAAATAAATAAATGTAGATTTATCGACCGTACTTTGATAGCAAAAAGGTTTTTTTTTTTTTATTTTTTTTTTTTAATTTATCGGGTTTGCGGTCTGTGACAATTAACACTCGATTGCTGTTAAACTCTCTATATTTCGTTGTATTTCACAACTTCATCAGGAGAAACTATAATTTTTAGAAAAAAAACAGTGTGTCAGGAAATTTATTTGTAAATAAATAGTTATTTTAAAAACTTACCAACTAAGAGATGGTCACAACATTTATAAAAATAAAAGAACATCGACTACATTAGACACATAACAGAAACAAGAAAATACTTATGCACAGTGACAAATAACAGTTAACAATGAACTAATCTAGGCTATAAATCCGAAATTGGACCAAAAACGAAAAAAAAACGATCATCAAATACAGTGGTTTAGTTATACATAAGGTGGTTCAGCTATTGACTTGTAAAATTTATAAGTTTAAAATATTACAATACATTACACTTAATTTACTGGTATCTGCCCTATAATTAACACAATCCTTATGTCTATTTATGTGACACATTTCAAGAAACAGCCGATCCTTGTAATTATTTACTCTCTCCAAAACTTCCACATTGGCAAAATCGAACTGATGTCCCGTTTTTTAAAACATGGTCAACTAAGGCACATGACCTCTTACTTATTCGACAATCGCTTTTGTGTTGTGTAATCCTTTGTTTTATCCACTGCGATGTCTGTCCGATATAACATGAAACACAACCCAAACAGGACAACTTGTAAACTACATTGGTGTTATAAAGTAGAGGGGGTCTCTGTTTGAGTTGGGTAAACAAGGTACGGCTACTGAGACTGTTATATTTAACTATTTTAATGTGTGGAAAATCTTTTGAAGATGGAAACCATTGAATCTGTTAATCCGCGCACAAACGGTAACTTTTTATATCTGAGAACATTGTGAGTTTCCTTACTTACTTATAAATTTTACAAGTCAATAGCTTGATGATCGTTTTTTTTTTTTTCGTTTTTGGTCCGATTTCGGATTTATACCCTAGATTAGTTCATTGTTGACTGTTATTTGTCACTGTGCATAAGTATTTTTCTTGTTTCTGTTATGTGTCTAATGTAGTCGATGTTCTTTTATTTTTAAAAATGTTGTGACCATCTCTAGTTGGTAAGTTTTTAAAATAACTATTTATTTACAAATAAACTTCCTGACACACTGTTTTTTTTTCTAAAAATTATAGTTTCTCTCCTGATGAAGTTGTGAAGTACAACGAAATATAGAGAGTTTAACAGCAATCGAGTGTTAATTGTCACAGACCGCAAACCCGATAAATTAAAAAAAAAATAAAAAAAAAATAAAAAAAAAAACCTTTTTGCTATATATATATATATATATATATATATATATATATATATATATATATATAATATATATATACTCCTGGACAAAATTAACGCAACAATATATTAAATCATACAAATCTCTATAATAAATTAATTTTAATAATTTTTTATGAACATTGGTTACACTAAAAGTTAGAAAAAACTTATTCGGATACTTTAAAAGTGAATTAGCTACCAAATTTCTCTATAAGATTCGAATTAAAATTATTCTTAAGACCTAATAACAAAATCGTTGAAATTATGTAATAATGAAGAAAAATAAACTGGGACACTAGTAGCAAAATTAATGGTGTAACTGGGACACTAGTAGCGTGTGTTGCCTCCTCTACTTCGGATGACAGCGTTTATGCGCCTAGGCATGCTTCTAATTAAATTTTTTGGATAAAATCTTGAGGAATTTGCTCCCATTCTGTGATAACTGCATTTTCAAGTTCCCTCAGGTTTCTAGGTGCAGGTATATGACGTTTCACATTTTTCTTAAGGTGATCCCCCTATCGATCCGGGCTTTTTTGGTGGTCATTGCATAATCAACTTGATTAAGATAATCGAGTACCTCCCTAGCCACGTGAGGTCGAGCGTTGTCTTGCATAAACAGGAAATTGGGCCCCACACAATGACCGAAAGGCATCACATGTTCTATTACAATATTCTCAAGATAGTAGTCAGCATTCATGGATCTCGTACGGACAGGAACTAACTCTGTGCGAGCATCAAAGCAGATGCCACCCCAGAACATAACAGAGCCACCGCCGAATGGAATCCTTGCACAGATATTGCAAGTGGTCTGGTCTTCGCCATACTCGCTCACGACCATCTGGATGTTTTAGACTAACCCTAGTTTCATCTGTGAAGAAAACTTGTTTTCCAATCATCCACAGACCAGTTTTTCGTGATTTCGAGCAAAACGTAACCTGGCAACTCTGTTCTCTCTAGTAAGCAAGGGCGCAGTGGCTGGTCTCCTACTGTTTAATCCATCTTCATTTAACCGTCTTCTAACTGTTTTAGAAGAAATTGTGACATTGCGAACAGCTTCGAGTTCGTTTCTTATTATAGAACTAGTGACAGTCCTGTTTCTTAAAGCATATTGTCTTATAAAATGTTCATCTAGGTCGCTAGTGCATCGTTTTCGCCCTTGCCCTAGCCTCCTAGAATAAGTTCCTACTTCATTCAAGCGTCTTACCATACGACTTATTGTGGAACGATGTTTGCCTAACAAATAGGCAACATAACTCTGACAATATCCCTCGTCCAATAAAACTGAGGCTCGCACTACCTCGTGTTCAGTTAAATTCCTTGTTCGATTCATTTTCTAATTCTTCGGGGTCAAAAATAAAACAGTCTACCACAAAAACGTATTACTTTGAAAAAGGAAACAATTTATAAGCTTACTTTTAAAGAAAATCTATATCGCATTATTACAGAAAATTGTTTATCTTCTAAAAAATTCTTTAAAAACTGTAAATCTAAACGAATTGTTTTGATTTCGGTCATGAACAACGAAACAAAATATGCATAGCCTACTATTCAAATACTCGATAAACTTTAAAACTGACATAAGAAAAAGATAAATTAATTTTCAGATTGTTGCGGTAATATTGCCCAGGAGTGTAACTTAGGAGAGATTGTATCTATCTGTCTTACACCTCTTCCTATACATATTTATTCTGTACTAAGTTTTATGTAGATCTTTGCATTTTCATATATATCTTTGATTAGGGTAGTGTATCTAGAATCAAATCTACAGTTGTTCAAGCCGTTGATGATTGCCGACATTTCGGCAGAATCAAAAGCCTTCGCATAGTCTATGAAGGTTATGTAGAGTTCGAAATTATATTCATTGCTCTTCTCTAGGATACTCTAGGTAAGTGGTCGTATGTGCTATAGCCGGATCCAAAACCAGCCTGTTTGCATGGTTGGTAGGAAACTAACTTATTTTTAGTGTTCCGTACGGAACACTTATAAGATCACTTCGGTGTCTGTCTGTCTGTCTGTCTGTCACACCCGATTTTCTCCGAAAAAAACTATTTGACATAGAAAGGTGAAATTTGGTAATAATATAGGAATTGATGGCCTCATCAGAGCCATGTAGTTTTGAAAATTAAATTTTGACTTAAGGGGTTAGTTTTGGGGGGTGAAGTCGGAAGTGAAAAAAAATTTTTTTTACTAGGTCATCGAGTGTAGTGTCAAATGAAAGCTTGTGAAAACACGAGTAAAAAAATATATATATAATATATTATACTTGCGCGCAGTTTTCTTTGTATTATTTTTAAAAATTCGCGAAAAATCGCTGTCCCGGGGCTTATCTCGAAAAGTATTTATCAAAAAATTTCGAAAATATTCTGGAATATTCTCCATGAGGTGTAGATTGAACGAAAATTATCACGAGTGCATTACCTTTAATAATTTATATGGTATATAAAAAAAAAACAAAAATTTCAAGGTCATCAGATTTCAGTAAAGATTGGAAACAAACTTTGTTCAAAAATTAATTGAAATTAATTAATTAAAAGTAATTAAAGAGTAATTAAAACTCATTTGGGGTGTATTTTGTGAAGTCACTGATCATTTTATACCTCTGTAACATTTTTTTTTTATTTTAAAAGCAATCAACGTACGGAACACTAATTGCGCAAGTTTAACTTGCACTTGACCGGTTTTTTTAAACTATTGTAGTTGAGTTTGGTCAAAATTTTATAAAAAAATATGTCTCCCTTCTTGTGGAGAAGTATTAAAGTAAATCCCAAGATATAAGATCCTGCCTTTTTGCTTTTTCAATGGGGCAATAAACGACCCTATTAAGGTTTTGTACATAGTTGCGATAAACGTATTTTTATGTTACCTGCTTTGTATACCGCTCTCACTTGCACCTGCAATCATATTGGATCTATTTTTACCTATATATTTACTACCTGGCAACCCGGTTTGGCCCTTTAAGTATTTGATAATATAGGCCTAATGACCACAGGTCTTCATTAGGATTCGAAAGATACTTTTTATTAGTTTTATTTTTAGTTTTACTTACAACTTACAACGTAACGGTTCTATTTTAATTACGTGGCGTCCGTGGGAAAATTGCAATAGTGGCTATCGCAAGAGAAAACATTTATCACTTGACGTTAAACAAATAGTAAAAAATGTTTACGGTAGTTTGGTAAAAAGAAATTTGAATAAACAAAGTGCTTTGCAAGAAACCAGTGAACTAACAAAAACCCCAATTTCTCAGGAACAGGAAAAAATGAAAAGATTTTCAAATGCATCATGTAGTCGATTGTGAAAAAGACGTCATCAGGAGAAAAATATATTCTATGTACGACGAGCAGTTGGTGCCGATACTAGGCAAAATAAAATTAAGACTGGTGCAGGACGAGACCAATATACATTGTGGCCGATCAACCCTTCACAGAATTCTTTTAAGAATAGGATTCACGTTCCGAAAAATAAACAAAAGGCAAGTAGTGGTGGAGTCACAAAGATTACAAATCTTGCGACATACTTATTTACAAGAAATTAAAAAGTATCGATCAGAGAATTGGCCAATAATATACCTTGACGAAACATGATTCGATACCCATGACACTGTGCAAAAAGGGTGGGCTGACAGCAGTATAAAATGTCAGACTAACGCACCTTCAAAAAAAGGTAAACGAATAACCATTTTGCATGCTGGATCTGACAAGGGCTGGGTTTCAAACTGTCTACTATTATCCACAAAAAATGTAAAAGATTCTAGTTTGGACTATTACCAAGACACACCGCAGAACTTTTTGAAAATTGGTTTCAAAATTACCTTTTGCCAAATGTTCCCGAACAGAGTGTTAATAGTTATGGACAATGCAAGTTACCATAGTCGCTTACTAAATAAGGTTCCTAATGCAGCCAACACTAAATGGGAAATACCGGAATATTTGTTAGAAAATGACATTTATTTTGACTTCAGTTATAAAAAAAGTGATCTTTTGGAAGTTTTGAAAGACTTTAAATTGAAAAAGAAAATGCTGAGAAAATCGGCCATACTGTTTTGCGGCTTCCTCTGTATTATCGTGTGTTTAATCCAACTGAACATATCTGGCATCAAGTTAAATCAAAAATAATAACCGGTCAAGTGCAAGTTGAACTTGCGCAATTAGTGTTCCGTATGTTGATTGCTTTTAAAATAAAAAATTTTGTGACGGAAGCATAAAATGATCAGTGACTTCACAAAACACACCCAAATGAGTTTTCAACAAAGTTTGTTTCCAATCTTTACTGAAAATTGATGACCTTGAAATTTTTGTATTTTTATATACCAGATAAATTATTAAAGGTAATGCACTCGTAATAAATTTCGTTCAATCTACACCCCTTGGAGAATATTCCAGAATTTTTTGATAAGTTCTTTTCGAGATAAGGCGGGTGGACAGGGATTTTTCGCGGTTTTTTAAAAATAATACAAAGAAAAGCGCGCGCAAGTATTACATTATATATTTATATATATATATATATATATATATATATATATATATATATATATATATATATATATATATATATATATATATACATTTTTTACTCGTGTTTTCACAAGCTTTCATTTGACACCACACTCGGTTACCTAGTAAAAATTTTTTTTTCTCACTTCCGATTTCACCCCCAAAACTAACCCCTTAAGTCAAAATTTAACTTTCAAATCTACATGGCTCTGATGAGGCCATCAATTCCCATATTACGAGGCATGTTTTTTAAGTAAGTACCGTTTTGGAATTAAGAAAAGACGTGCAAAGATATCGCTATAATTTTATTTTTACATGAAAGCCTGTACCTTAATCTACTTTTCTACATAATTTCCGTGAATATTGAGGCACTTGTCATAACGTGGCACCAGTTTTTGAATACCCTCCTCATAAAATTCTGCCGCCTGACTTGTTAACCACTGTATCACAAATGTTTTGAATATTGAGGAAAGCAGTCGCACAATGATGAAATTGTAAAGCGTCTGTTTTCTCTCACCTTTTCGTCCACTTTCTGCACCAAATCTTCATTAACGACCGAAGGACGCCCACTCCGTTCTTCATCATGCACATTTGTGCGGCCATCTTTAAATGCTCTCACCCATTTCCTTACCATTCCATCACTCATAATGTTTTGTCCGTAAACTTCACAGATCTCACGATGAATATCGATCGGTTTTACGCCTTTAGCACTAAGAAATCGTATAACAGCCCGTACTTCACAATCGGCGGGACTCACGATTGTCGGAGGCATCTTAAACACTCAGTAAACAACGTATTACAATGAAGAATCAGACTGTAATGGCGTCAGTGCGTAGACATGAGATGTAGGTTACCAGCGCGCATGCGCGGAACGCCGACCGTATCGCTGCGGCGGCGGAATCGCAAAACGGTACTTACTTAAAAAACATGCCTCGTATTACCAAATTTCAATTTTTCTATAACAAATAGTTTCGGAGAAAATCGGGTGTGACAGACGGACAGACACCGAAATCATCTTATAAGTGTTCCGTACGGAACACTAATAAGAGCACAAAATGTTTCTCCTACTTTAAACGTGTCAGTGGTTGAATTAGTAAAAAAAAGTTATAAATAATATACCTTGTGAAAGTTGGAAGAATTCCATTCAGCACGTTGTTAAAGTTGAAGATTCATATATTTATGTAAATAATATAAAACCACTGATAATTACCTCAGCTGACGACAGTGATAGTAAAACTGAATTAGGCTTAAGTTAAAATATATTTTTATTTATACTATGTCTCCTCTTGTAAACCCCATTCATTCAAACTGTATATTTGTACTTCTTATCCATTTGTTTTTACATGTATCTATAAATAAAACATCTCCAAAAATACTTATAATTTTTATTTATTTGCATTAATGAATAAAATTCTTAAGTCCATCTCTGCAACCTATCATAAACAAAAGGTCAGAATTTTTATATTTCCTACTTAAAATGGCAAAAATCAGAATCTTATATTTTGGGACAGGCTATATTTCTGATATATGCCATAATGTTGGTATGCTTAATACACTCTTTTATTATTTCATTCTCTAATTAATAAAAAGAACTTTGCGTATTTCGATTTAGAAAAAGCTTCTGATGCTGGAGAAACAAACTATATTTAAAGTTTAGTATTTTAACCAAAGAAATTAAAACAGCCGAAACCTTACCTACACAAATAATTTTTTATCCAAAGCCGATATTTTTTGTAATGCCAAAATCACTAAAATTTTCGTTAAAAAATTGTTCAACTTTTATTATAGTTTCATTCATGACATGCAGCCATGTTAAAAAAACCTTTTTATGACTAACTGTTAAAACCGTTAAAAACATAAAACGTGAAGTATATTCCGGAAAAAGGAAAATGAAAACCATTTCCACATAAAATAAGTATTACAAAGTATTACAAAGTTCATTCTTTTTTACGGTTTCAAGATAATAAAAACTTTTAGTTATTTAATTTTGAGAAATCTTCTATTTCTTAAAAAAAACTTTACCGTTTATCTACAAAACTTATAGAGTTGTCCACTGTCAACAGTTACGTTACACAAAAAGCTTTTCACAGTAATAATATCAACGCACTGTTCCTTATTCGCATTCAGGACGTCATTACTTATGGTTTTATTTCTATCCCTGTAATGATTACACAGGCCGACCAAAAAAATTTTTGTAAAAACTTTTTAAACCAGTACATCTAAGTGTTATGTATTTTTGGGTGCTGAAACCGTATCTGGTATCAGTTTTTTTGTATCACCCACAGTTCTCTCACAATATGACATCGATTAAATTTCAAAACCAAATCCTCTTCCTGCTTGAAAAACTAAGCAAACTGTTGATCTCTTGTTCTATAATGGTAAATAGATGTTCCAGATTCCATAAATGTTTTTCTTTCAGCCTAGAAGCAAGTAATTCTGCTTTTTCAAACCCAAATCTCTCACTAAATCATTTAACTCAGCTTGAACAAACAACTGTGGTTTTAAATTTTCTAGAGAACATTGAAACTCATCATCATCTGGTCGACTTTCATTAAATTCGGGACTAGACTGTAAAACGTCATCAATAGACTGAGGTGGCTCAGGGGCAGGAAGTCCCGGTTCATGTCCTACCGCCGATTAGCTGAAGTAAAGTTAGGATAGACAATTACTTTCTTATTTTTGGAGTTATATCCAGAAACATCAACGCTGCAAAAATAACAATCATTTGAATGATTTTCTTGCTCTCTCCATGCCATGGGTACTGCAAATCTAAAAGCTTTCTTTTCTTTCTTAAACCATTTCCTCAGATCCTCGACACAAACATAACATACTCTGTGAGGGGTCCAACATTTTTCTTGATTACCGATTTCTACACCAAAATATGCAAAGTATACTTTTTTTACACAGTCAGTAATGTTTCTTTGATGTTTTTTAACTACAAACTCACCACATATATAACAAAAAGTGTTGGGAGAGTTTTTATAACCACGATTAGCCTTACTTTGAATGCGAATTAAAGCACATGGGTTAAACATTGCAATGCGAGGTTATATTAACTGGAAGAAAACAAACAGCTGTGACATTTATCGAAACTGCCAACCTAACAACATTTGATTTACTGCCAACCTTATAAAATTCTAATTTTATTGCCAACCTAATAACATTCGAAGGATAAAAAATAAACTTTTCACGTTTTGAATATTAAAATGTGAAAAATTGGTGGGTAATACGACTTTTTTATTATTATTTTTTCGGACTCAGCACACCAAAAAAACATAGGAATGAGGTAAAATTATTAAAAACGTTTTTTCATCGTTTGCCTGTGTTATCTTTTCTTCCTTTTTTTCAGTTATATCTAAACAGCTTGGGTTTTATAAGGAATACTTACTCCTATACATTATAGAAAAATCGGCCAAGTGCAAGTCGGACTTGCGCAATTGGTGTTCCGTACGGTGATTGCTTTTAAAACAAAACAAAATCCTTACCTAAGCTAAGTTAATTAAGTCCCTGATATGTACATATCGTGTTTCAGAGAAAATTGGGTGTGACAGACAGACAAACGGACACAGAAGTGATCCCATAAGTGTTCCGTACGGAACACTAGAAATATGTTTTGAGTGCAATGATCTTATTTCTAGGTAACTTTTTTAAGAATAAGATATTACTTATTAAACTTAACAAAAATGACGTTGCTACCATTTTAAATATTAATTACGCACATTTGATTGAAACAAATAATGTTTTTGGTAAATATTATTATTATTATATTAAGGACAGGTGTTTCAATTTTTAACTCGAAAATTCCATTAATTTATAAAAATATTTTTGACTCGCCACTTTAAGGAAAAAATTACCAAATTCTAAGTATGCCAAAACTGAGACAAAAAAAAGTAGTAAACGTTGATCTTCGTGAATCAAAGAATCCCATTTTAAAGTATTAAACTATTTTTATAACACTCTGTATATATATATATATATTATATATATATATATATATATATATATATATATATATATATATATATATATATACATATATATATATATATATATATATATATATATATATATATATATATATATATATATATATATATATATATATATACCAGGTTAAAAAAACATATTAAATTCGGTAGAATGATAAGAAGTGCTTTATTCAAAGTATGCTCCATCGCTTATTATACATTTTTCCCATCTTTCGGGCAATTTGTGAATACCACGCCAGTAAAAATCTTCCCCTTTTGTTGCGAACCATTCATCGAGCCATTTTTTTCACATCTTCTTACGAACCAAAGCGCTGCTCAGCAAGTGCGTGACCCGTTGATGCAAACAAGTGGTAATCGGAAAGAGCCAAGTCTGGTAAGTAAGCCGCATGGGGTAGAACTTCCCAGCTGAGTGCTTCCAACGCGTCGCGAACTGGTTTTGCCATATGTAAAGGAGCATTGTCATGAAGAAAAATTACTTTGTGTTGCCTCTTTCGGTATTCTGGCCTTTTTTCAAGCAGCGAACTGTTCAAATCGCTCAATTGTTGTTGGTAACGTTTAGTATTAACCGTTTCCCCAGGTTTTAACAGCTGATAATAGACCACGCCCCTCTGGTCCCACCAAACACAGAGCATCGTCTTTCTGCCAAAGCGATTTGATCTTGCGGTCGATGTGTATGGTGCGCCTGGGTCTACCCATGATTTTTTGCGCTTGAGATTCTCAAAATAAATCCACTTTTCATCCCCTGTAACTATACGAGCAAAAACGACTTCCTTTTATACCGAGCGAGCAAAATGTCACACGTGTTTTTGCGCTTTTCCATTTGCCTGTCGTTCAACTTATGTGGTACCCATCTACCGGCTTCCGAATCTTTCCCATCTCTCGTAGCCGATTGGAAACAGCTTGTTGACTAACGCCCAATTGTTCGGCGAGTTGTTTTTGTGTTTGCGAATCATCTTCGTCCAACAATGCTTGCAATTCCACACCTTCGTATTTTTTGGCGGTTTTCCACGTTCCTTGTGTGCAACATCGAAGTCACCACTTTTGAAATGCCGAAACCATCGTTCGCACGTATCTTGCGACGGAGCATGTTCACCATAAGCTTCTCGAAGTAATCAGTATGATTCAACAGCAGTTTTCTTCAAATGAAAACAAAAAATTAATGCTGTCCGCGAATGCTCTTTGTTCGGTATAAATTTCGACATATTAAAAACACAACACTATGCACACACTTTTCCACTCGTGCGCGTCTGATACTTGTTGATGACACAACAAAATGGCGCAGTGTCAAATCTTTATAGCACAAACTGCATTGGTGTACCATCCGTTGTCTGAAATCCGCATTTCATACTTGTACACCTGGTATATATATATATATATATATATATATATATATATATATATATATATATATATATATACGAGGCTGGTTTGAAAAGTCCGTGCAAAGTCCGAGAGATGGGACCACCGGCGCGTATCGAAGTCATGTTTAGTTAGTAGCATCTCTTGAATGAACGCACACCAAGTTTCAGCCATATTGGTCTATTTCTTTGTGTTTGGCATTCGTGTGAATCAAGGAAGTCGAGTGATTTTCAAGAAATGGACGAAAAAGAATTTCGTGTGGTGATTAAACATTACTTTATGAAAGGCAAAACGCCTCAGGAGACTAAAGAGAAGCTTGATAAACATTATGGTGACTCTGTACCTTCGATTAGAACAGTTTATAAGTGGTTTCAAAATTTTCGGACTGGCCATATGGGCACAAGTGACGCTGAACGTTCTGGACGGCCTGTGGAGGTTACGACTCCAGAAATCATTGATCAAATTCATGATATGGTGATGGATGACAGAAGAGTTAAGGTGCGTGAGATTGCTAGTGCTGTGGGCATCTCGACTGAACGGGTACATAATATTTTGCATAAACATTTGGACATGGGACAGCTATCCGCAAGATGGGTGCCACTTGACCAAAAACGGAATCGTGTAAAGTATTGCAAGGATGGTTTGCAGCTGTTCCAGAAGAATCCGGAGGACTTTAAGCATCGTTTCGTCACTGTGGATGAAACATGGATACATTACTATACTCCTGAGACCAAACAACAATCTAAACAATGGGTTACCAAGGGGGAATCTGCACCAAAAAAGGCGAAGACCGCTCCTTCGGCCGGAAAGGTTATGGCGACTGTCTTTTGGGATTCGCAAGGGATAATCCTCATCGACTATCTGGAAAAGCGTTTAAAACTATTACAGGTGAATATTATTCATCGTTATTGGACCGTTTGAAAACCGAGCTGCAAGAAAAATGCCCGCGATTGGCCCACAAGAAAGTCCTTTTCCATCACGACAACGCACCAGCACACACCTCAGCAGTTGTGGTCGCAAAATTAATGGAAATAGGATTCCAACTCGTTTCACATCCCCCTATTCTCCAGACTTGGCTCCCTCGGACTACTATTTGTTCCCAATTTGAAGAAATGGCTGGCGGGACAAAGATTTTATTCAAACGAGGAGGTGATTGCAGACACTAATGGATATTTTGCAGACTTGGACAAATCCTATTATTCGGAAGGGATCAACAAACTAGAACATCGTTGGACGAAGTGTATAACTCTAAAAGGAGACTATGTCGAAAAATAAAAAAGGTTTACCCCAAACACATAAGTAGTTTTTTTATTTTTGCACGGACTTTTCAAACCAGCCTCGTATATGGAATAATGATTTCACAGCATTTATTATTCAGTGTATCAAAAAAATGTTAAATAAAAGTTATACAGTTCAAAACATTTTATTGTCAACGTCAGCATGTGCGCCGTATAACATCCTTTTATTTAAACATTCTTTTGATACACTAATTAATAAAATGCTGTGGAATCATTCCATATATATTTAGCACCCCGTATATATATATATATATATATATATATATATATATATATATATATATATATATATATATATATTCAAGAGAGAATTCCTCGAAATGTGTTACATCAGTGAAAATCTCCACAATATCAACAAAAGAACCGATCTAGATGGTTTGAGTAACATATACAGTTTTCTCCTTTCTTGTGATGTTTCTATGCCATGTGACATCTCCCTGTCCTCATTCGACTTGTGATTTTTTATCTCCATGATAATGGTCCGTTATCTTAACAGGGTAACTCTCAATACTCTATTTTCTCTCCCTCTTTCCCTTTTTCATGTTGTTGTAGGTCCCTTGGTCCTGGGTTCTTAAGAATTGTTCCCCTGTCATTGCCAAAGTCTAGTGATTTCCCCTTTCTTCCCTCTATGAATTTTCATGCTTTAATACATCCTTTGGTTAATAAATCTCCTTTCTCAAATTAATAATTTTTTCAATAATTAAATCAGCAAATTATATAAATAAATCAAATAAATTAATTAATAAGTCAATATAACATATTATCCTCCCTTCTCTCTTTTGCTAGATCTCTTGATCCCCTCTTTACCCAAAATTCACGGTTGTTTTCGATCCGAATTTCCTTATCGGTTATAAGTTCTTTCAATTTGTATTTTCTTCTTCTCTTTATTTGACCATTTACATATTTTTCAATGGACCAGTTCTCCTTCCGGTTATTTACAACTTAGGTTTTTAGATTTTTAGGTTTTTCAAAAATAGTCCCTTATCTCTGTCAGGTAACTGTCTTTTGTCATTGGTGTGTCGAATCATTTTGCACATGGCGCCGGCTACAGGTGGTTTGTTTAGGGTGAATTAATTAATTAAAAATGTTTCTCAGCATCCAGGGTTTTCTAAAGCATCCCCGTTATAAATTTGATCTTTTTAACTTTATGTATTAGTTTATAGTGTTTAATGGATTGTTAATCTTTTCTGTGTTACAAGCTAATTATGGCCATTCATGTTAACTCAACTTCTCACTATTCATGTGAATGTTTTTGTTTTATATTACATCTTATATTTTATTGTACTTCTACATAACTTTATTAATAATAATAATAATTTGAATATTTTAATCTTTGCCCAAGTTTTCTCAATTAGTAAACTTATTCTCCTTTTCAGTTTTTGCCCTGAAGAAGGTCCCAATCAAGGACCAAAATATTGGCGTAATGAACATTGTGTGAACATTTATCACGCCCTTTGCCGAGTTCCCCAACAAATTTTATATTTAAGAATTTTGTTAGATACGGCAACTTTTGCTTTCTTTATTTATTTATATATATATATATATATATATATATATATATATATATATATATATATATATATATATATATATATTTATATATATATATATATATATATATATATATATATATATATATATATATATATATATATATATATATATATGCATACGCGCGACATACAATTTCACTTGCATTGCATCTCTGAGACTACCTCGTCGGCGAAAGCGAATGTGTAATCAAATTTTTCGCACGATATGAAGCTGAAGGTGAGACTTTTCTCTCCAGAATAGTGACTAGCAATAAGTTACAGGTTCTAAAATGAAACGCCAGTCCATAGATTACAAATATAAGAAATCGCTGCTACCGAAAAATTCAAATAGTTCTGACAGTTGGGAAAGTCATGATTATTGTTTTCTGGGATTTCAGTGGCATCATTAATGTAAAATTCTCAGAACGTGGAAATACTATCCACTGAGAAGAGTGTCTGAATACCCTAACTAATGTGAGAGAAAATGCCAATTTTCCATCGTTATAATGCTCGGCGTCATAAAAATCAGAGAACATGTACAGCACTGGAGTAGCGTCAGTTCGATGACTTCACCCCATTCATAGTCCATATTTTGTGCCTAGCAATTTTATCCTTTTTCCAAAGCTTAAGGCATATTTCAAAGGCAAGCGGTTCTCATCAGATGTAGAGGTAATAATGGAAGTGCGGTGAAAATAATGGAGGTATTACATTTTAATATGGCCTCGAGTTGTTCCTATTCTGTATCTACAGACACGAACTTTTCAAAAACGTCGTATATATAGGTATTTTGATGAGTCTTTTGCGCCGACGAATTGAACATATTCCAAAAATTCTCACCCATTTATAATATATATATTTTTTTCAGGTTACGAGTCATCTGTTACTTCAACTTCAAGCCTGGACTGCCTCAACCTGATTGTTCAAAATATCACAAATAAGAAGATGAAGTCAAATGAAAACGTTAGAACCTGAAACTTTGCTCATATAGGATATAAAATAATGCTCAAATATTAAAAAAAAAGAATATATGTAATATAAAAATGTACAAACTGGACCATACGAAGCATGCATCTGAATATTTTTATTACAACGTATGACACTATTTTTGATTCATCATTAATATTTGAACGCAGCGTAAAAAAAAACTGTTGTGGTAAACGTCGTGTCTGGACATTAACACTAATATATACCCAAATACCCAGGCTGTATGAAAAGTTCTCAGTGTGACACATAGATGGCGTTAAAAATTGCAAAAACCATAATTGTATTGGAAAGTTCCATCCTTTATAACATTTAAACACATGTAAAATTTTATTTCGATCTGCCAATTCATTCGAGAAGTAGCAGCTGTTTAATATTAACGTGTTATTGATTTTTTTAAAATAGAAAAAACTGAATATCGCGAAGTGATTAAATTCTTTGTTTTGGATGGTTTAACATCAAGAGAAATTCATCCGAAATTGTTCAAAGTGTATAAAGATGCATCACCTTCACTTTCTACTATGAAAAAATGGTCTGCTCTTTTTAAATCTGGTCGTACAAGCATCGAAGATGATCCACGCGAAGGTCGTCCCAAAACTGCTACAACACCACAAATCACTCAACAAGTCTATGATATGGTGTTAGATGATCGACGAGTGAAAGGCGGTATAATAGCTGAGGCCATAGTCATTAAAATATAATCTTTCGTGGCGGAGTGTGACAACTAAAACATGTTAAAACCTAAAGTTTCAACCTTCAAGTATTATTTATAAACAGTTTCTCTGGCTAACTCATAAAATTTTCCAATTTTGAAAAAAAATCTAATTTAATCATCTTTTAATAATATTTAATCAAAACTATCTGCTTAATATTGTAAAAAAATATTTTTGCAAAGACATATCAAAAGTACTCACCTTGAAGAGCTGCACTCCCAATGAAGTCGATGAACCTAACAAAAAGGAAAATAAAACAGTAGCAGTTTCCCGAGGAAATCTTTTATCAGTACCTATGACAAAACTCCTTTGCAAACCCAATTTAAAAATGAAGATAGTATCAACAATTATTCTGGAGATCTAGTAGAGCACAGGCTTTAGAACACTAAATTCCCCTCGAGACGCGAAGAGGGGATATCCAAACTCGAGGATGTATAACGACCCACCAACAGGTCGCCGGTACTGTGTAAGCACGAGATGGATCTTGAACTGGCAAACTGTCCCAGCAGCAGCGTCGTTAACGATAACGATAAATGTACATGTTAAATCTGAAAATATTTTAAGACTGGTTTATTTTATTTATACCAGGAAGTTTTGTAATAATCAAATTGCCACGTTTAAAGGCAGTTACACGAGAGAATAGAGAGATTCGAGACTGAGCATGGATGAGTACGCATCCTAATTTTGATAGAAGGCCCAGTATATCGGAAATGGCGGCCATTTTCAACTATTTTATTAGTTCCAAATTTCAAATCAAATAGTCTTCCTTTGCCAAGCGAAATAAAAATGGTGATAATGCTGACAGTACTCGAAGTTTATTCAAACGAAATTTCTGTTAACAGTACTTACTTTTCATTCTTGTCGGTACATTTTCTAGAATTGTTTCAGTTTTTGAGCTTGTACAGATGGTTTTCTTGTAAAACTCCTTAGACACGTGGACTGTACGCAAAGTTTAGACTTCGTTATTAAAAATTTACGGTTTTTTGTTTCAGCTTTATACAGGTATATAGTTAAAAATTGCAAATTTCGCAAGCAACTAAATTCTTGAGAAACAGGTTCCCAAATTATTAAACAAAAAAACGATGAGTGCCTACAAAATAACCGGACTGATTTTGTTACGCCGATAATATTGGTGCTGCTCTGCTGGCAATGGTGGGGCATTGGCCTTAGTACACGCTCTACCTATTGATGACCGTGCAGTTTCCAGTTCGACTGCAGCGCTAGTTTAAATCGGATCGTGTATTTGCTCTGCGTCGGAAAAATGCTTAGTATCAATGTTGAGCAACGAGTTAACGTCAAATTTCTCGTTAAACTTTTAATAAATTATTAGTACAGAAAAATTGTCAAGCAGGCATACAAAATTCAATTTTAGAATGACATAGTGAATCAAGGGAGACTAAGCCTAAAAAAAAATGGTAGGATAATTAACAACTATCTACCTGTCACCGACATGGGCTTTTATCTCCTTTTAATGATTAAAAAAAAATTGCAACGTTGCGTAAAATGGAACATTTTCCGTGGCAATATTTTTATTTTCTTCCATTTTGACCTAACTTGGTTGAGATATATATGTTTGATATATGGTCTGGTTTAATTCTCTAATTATTACTATTATTATAAAATAAATAAATGAACTGAAGAGAAGAAACGACATTTTATTTACTTTTCAGGGTGTTAAATTTTTGTTTTTCAGGTTTCCCGATGCTGTAGTGCAGTATTATTCAATGTTTATAACATTAACAATACGTCATCAATAACACAGGCCAACAAAAAAAAACTATTTGTAAAAACTTTTTAAATCAATACATCTAAGTGTTATGTATTTTTGGATGCTGAGACCGTATCTGGTATCAGTTTTTTTGTATGACCCACAGTTCTCTCACAATATGACATCGATTAAATTTAAACCATTAATAAACCAAAAATTAAAACCAAATCCTCTTCCTGCTTGAAAAACTGAGCAAACTATTGATTTCTGGTTCTATAATGGTAAATAGATGTTCCAGAATCCAATAAATGTTTTTCTTTCAGCATAGAACCAAGCAATTCTGCTTTTTCCTTAGTGAAACCCAAATCTCTCACTAAATCATTTAACTCAGCTTGTATAAACAACTGTGGTTTTAAATTTTCTAGAGAACATTGAAACTCATCATCATTCGGTCGACTTTCATTAAATTCGGGACTGGACTGTAAAACGTCATCAATAGACAGTAATATTTCTTTGATGTTTTTTAACTACAAACTCATACACATACGAGGCTGGTTTGAAAAGTCCGTGCAAAGTCCGAGAGATGGCACCACCGGCGCGTATCGAGGTCATGTTTAGTTAGTAGCATCTCTTGAATGAACGCACACCAAGTTTCAGCCATATTGGTCTATTTCTTTGTGTTTGGCATTCGTGTGAATCAAGGAAGTCGAGTGATTTTCAAGAAATGGACGAAAAAGAATTTCATGTGGTGATTAAACATTACTTTATGAAAGGCAAAAACGCCTCGGGAGACTAAAAGAAGCTTGATAAACATTATGGTGACTCTGCACCTTCGAATAGAACAGTTTATAAGTGGTTTCAAAATTTTCGGACTGGCCATATGGGCACAAGTGACGCTGAACGTTCTGGACGGCCTGTGGAGGTTACGACTCCAGAAATCATTGATCAAATCCATGATATGGTGATGGATGACAGAAGATTGTGAGATTGCTAGTGCTGTGGGCATCTCGACTGAACGGGTACATAATATTTTGCATAAAAATTTGGACATGAGAAAGCTATCCGCAAGATGGGTGCCGCGATTGCTCACGCTTGACCAAAAACGGAATCGTGTGAAGTGTTGCAAGGATGGTTTGCAGCTGTTCCAGAAGAATCCGGAGGACTTTAAGCGTCGTTTCGTCACTGTGGATGAAACATGGATACATTACTATACTCCTGAGACCAAACAACAATCTAAACAATGGGTTACCAAGGGGGAATCTGCACCAAAAAAGGCGAAGACCGTTCCTTCGGCCGGAAAGGTTATGGCGACTGTCTTTTGGGATTCGCAAGGGATAATCCTCATCGACTATCTGGAAAAGGGTAAAACTATTATAGGTGAATATTAGTCATCGTTATTGGACCGTTTGAAAACCGAGCTGCAAGAAAAACGCCCGCGATTGGCCCACAAGAAAATCCTTTTCCATCACGACAACGCACCAGCACACATCTCAGCAGTTGTGGTCGCAAAATTAATGGAAATAGGATTCCAACTCGTTTCACATCCCCCCTATTCTCCAGACTTGGCTCCCTCGGACTACTATTTGTTCCCCAATTCGAAGAAATGGCTGGCGGGACAAAGATTTTATTCAAACGATGAGGTGATTGCAGACACTAATGGATATTTTGCAGACTTGGACAAATCCTATTATTCGGAAGGGATCAACAAACTAGAACATCGTTGGACGAAGTGTATAAGCCTAAAAGGAGACTATGTCGAAAAATAAAAAAGGTTTACCCCAAACACATAAGTAGTTTTTATTTTTGCACGGACTTTTCAAACCAGCCTCGTATATAACAAAAAGTGTTGGGAGAGTTTTTACAATCACGATTAGCCATACTTTGAGTGTGAATTAAAGCACATGAATTAAACACTGCAATGCGAGATTATATTAACTGGAAGAAAACAAACAGCTGTGATATTTATCGGAACTGCCAACTTAATAACATTTGATTTTACTGTCAACCTTATAAAATTGTGATTTTATTGCCAACCTAATAACATTCGAATGATAAAAAATAAACTTTTCACATTTTGAATATTGAAATGTAAAAAATTGGTGGGTGATACGACTTTTTTATTATTATTTTCGGACATAGCACACCAAAAAACATTGGAATCGGGTAAAATTGGCCTGTGTAATATTTAGACATAATAACATTAACTCCTCTTTGGTAGAGTTAATAGAAACGTGTTTGTCTTCTACATATTTAACCCGATAAAAAACATTTCATGAATAAATTTAAGGGGATATATGAGACGTATTCGAAAAGTAGGGGCCGTTTGCTCATTAAATAAATATATATTAGTTAGAAAAAATTTTATTGACGGTTTTAGTTTCCTACAAATCTACTTCATTTTTCGACATAATCGCCGTCTAGTTCTAAACACTTTTCGTAACGCTGCACCAGCTTCTTCAATCCCTCTGCCTGGGAATTGAACCAGTTGTCAACAGCGGTCTTGAGATCCTCGTCGTCTTTAAACCGCTGTCCACCAGGCCACTGTTTCAAGTGCAATCGTCGATCAGATCGCAGCTTTTGGTCCACCTGTTGAACGATTTCATCGGTCTGGATACTGGGCCTGCCACTCCGCTCTTCATCGTGCACATTTGTGCGGCCATTTTTGAAGTCTCGACACCTTTCCTTCTTGCATTAGTGAAAGTCCATAAACTAGGCACAACTCCCAATAAATTTGAACAGCTAATGATTCTTTTGCAGACCAAAATCGAATCACAGCACGCACTTCGCAACTGGCGGGAACAAACGATTTTCGCGAGCATTGTTGTCCACATTCACCGACAAGTAAACGACTACTGAATCAAAACAATAACTTCATTGGCTTCATAAACAATCAATAGATGGCGCTGCATGTGTACAACTTTGTTAGACACGTCAATATTTAAATATAAGCAAACAGTCCTTACTTTTCGAATATGCCTCGTACATTTGCTTTTAGTGTGATATCTTAAGAATATTTTTTGTAAGTTTCATAAGAATCGGTGAAAAATTGACGAAGTTATAGCAGTATGAAAGATGTGCCGTTGCGTAGAGTTTGCGGGGCAGGTAGCTAGCAGTTGCTGTCGGGTCAGCCTTCGCCAACCTTATCTCGATTTTAATGTATTCTTTTGTAATATAATACAAATAGATTCTTCAATTGTCCTTCTTAAAGGGACAAGGCAATCACCTCTAATATTCTAAGATTCTATATTCGAAACTAGGAGTATATTCAGTACCGTTGTACAGTTCACTAATAAAGGTTCACTCGTAGCAATTTAGTGGTAGTAGTTATTAAAGTCTATATTTTAATTGGCTATGTTAAATATAATGAACGAAATGAATGGGCAACGAAGAACTGACAAACATAACACAAAGATTTAACGAAGAAGAGACAAATGATAATGGCGATATGTTGAAATCCTTCTGTGCTCTAAACACCTTAAAACTAAATAATACTAAATATACTTGGCAAAACTCTAGAGGTCAACAATCAGTAATAGATTATATTATAACCAATAGAAAATTTATGCCAGAAACAACAGTAGATGTACGAACGCTGAATTCGGCTAATGTAAGTAGCGATCACAAATTGCTCCTATGCAAACTTAGACTTAAAATAAAATCCCCACCGAAACTAAAACCCATATACGTTAACAAATATAACATCGAATCCTTCGACACCGAAAGCACAAAACAATTACATGAGAACCGCTTGAGACAAGAAATGACTCTACACCGAATCAGCGAACAAGAAAGCATAGACCAACAGTGGACATCCTTAAAACAAAACATTATTAACGCGGCAAAGGAAACCTTAGACCAGAGACGAGTAAACAACAACAAAACAAATAAAACACCTTGGTTAACGCCAGAAATAAAGGAGCTGGCAAATAAGAAAAAGGAGGCATATATACCATATATTACATACACAACAAATCCCATGACAAATGGAACGCATACATCGCAGAAAGAAACTTAACGAATAGAAGAAAAAAAATAAAGAAGAATATTGAGAGACATTTACTAAAGGGATGGAAAGTAATCTGTATGGCGCTCAAAGGGATGTCTGGAAAATGTTAAGACGAAACAAACTTAATATAAATGACACGATACAAACTAATAAAATGAATGGCAGACATACTTTGAGAAATTATATAAAAAAGAAAATAATGAAAGCATACTTGAAGAAGTAAATCTAGAAGTAACTTTGGAACAGACAGAAAGAATTATAAGAAGTCTTAAAAATAGAAAAGCCCCAGGACTGGGCGACATTACAAATGAGATGTTAAAATATGGAGGAGAAAACCTATATCAACAACTAGCACATCTCTTTACAAAGATACATGGACAAATACCTACAGATTGGAAAACTAGCATAACAATCTCAATATTCAAAAAAAGGACAAAAGACGTCACCCGAAAACTACCGCGGAATAACGCTCCTAAATACTACCTTAAAAGTATTAACAAAAATCATACTGGAAGAAATAAGCAAGGATATTCAAATAAGAGAGGAGCAATAGGGATTCCGCAAAAATCGATCGACCATAGATGCCATATTTATAATAAGGCAGATAATGGAAAAAGCTAAAGAATTTAACAAACCTGGGTATATGTGTTTCGTTGACACGACTCAAGCCTTCGATAGAGTGCAATTAACAGATATTATAAAATTATAACAGGAAAAGCAGACAAGCCAGAAGCTAATAAAAATCATACATGACATTAACACAGAATGTAGAACGAATATAAAAGTGGGACATCTACTGAGCCAGAATAAGACAAGGCGATTCACTTAGTCCCTTTATCTTCAACCTCATCATGGACAGAATAGCTGAGAATCTTCCAAAAACTAGAGGATACAAAATGGGAAACACACACTTCCACACAATCTGCTACGCCGGGGACCTTCAAAAGATCTGTCATGCCTTCAATTTGGAAGCGAGAAAACTAACCATGATTATCAACACAACCAAGACAATATGTATGGTAGCTGCAAAAGAATTATTAAGATGCAAGCTGGAGATCCAAGGAAGTATTATTGAACAGGTTAATAATTTTAAAAACCTGGGAACAATTATAACAAACTGCGGATACTTAAACAGAGAAGTAAATCAACAGTCTATAAAGGCAGCACTAATAGCAGGTTGTTTGACGAATATAGTATGGAAAAATAAACACCGCACAGTTGAAAGTGAAATAAGAATATACAAAACAACAGTGAGACCAATCCTCACATATGTTGTAGAAACAAGAGCTGACATGTAAAACAGCACAAATGATGAGGACAACAGAAATGAAGGTGATTAGGGACATACATGGAAAAACTATCCACGACAGAATCCGCAACAAAGATCTACAAGAACTAAGTAGGATCCAAGAAATATCCAAATGGACTAGAACTAGAAAAAAACAATGGACTGGTAAAAAGGGCCAAATTCAATAAACCCTGCGGTAGAAGAACTAGGAGTAAACCTCCGAAAAAGTGGAAGGCTGGACCGCCACATCGGAAGAGGACTAAGGGGGATAAAAGAGGCAATATGCCTACTTATATCTCACACCATATAAGAAAAAAGAAGAAGAAGTAATATAATGACGGCTATGGGAGTTCATTGTGTTTGATTGACGGGCCCAAGCCAAGTCAGCACAAACGCTATGCCATTGTGTATTAAGGAATGACCTGACAATGTTACATGTTTTCAAAATCACTGACTTCTGAATTTTTCTGTGTATGTTTGTGTTGAGTCCTAATTATACTAAGTGTGGTGTGAATGTTGTTGGTGTAAGGCCTGTGGCTGAAATGACGAGGGGGACAATGATGTTCTTGTTTCCATAGTCTTTTTATTTCTGTTGCAAGGTCTGTGTATTTGGAGATTTTTTCTGTGTATTTCGTTTGGATGTGTCGTTGGGGACAACTATGTCAATTAGATAGGTGGTTTTTCCTTTTTTTCACTGAAAAGTAATATCGGGTCTATTGGCGGAGACTGTCTTATCTGTATGGGTACTGATGTCCCAGTAGAGCTTGTAATCTTTATTTTCAAGAATGGATGTGGGTGTGTATTTGTAGTAGGGATCTGTGTTTTCTATGAGTTTGTATGTTGTGGCTAGTGCTTGGTAAACTACTTTTGCGCTGAGTCATGTCTGGCTGCGTATTCCATTCCGGCTAATATTTTACATCCGTTTGTTATGTGTTCGATCGTTTCTTTCTGCTGGTGGCATTTGTTGCATCTGTCTTCTGTAATAGTTGGGTCTTTGATGATATGCTTTTGGTAGTTTCTGGTTAATACGACTTTATCCTGGATGGCAAGTAAGAAGCCGTCTATTTCAGGGAATTGCTGCCCATTCTGCAGCTAGGTGTATGATTGTTTTTTATTTACGTGGTCTTGTTCTATGTGGTATCTGTGTTTTTCGCGGAGTGTTTTTTCTGACCACGTTTTCATCTTTCTCTGTTGTAATAGGGTGTGACTGTGTGTGTCTGCTGGGTGGTCTGCCCGGGATAAGTCCAGAGGTGTGTAGTTCTTGTCTGCTTCCACTGTTGCTGTGTGGAGGCTGGTTTGCTTGGTGTGAAAGAATTTCCTAAGTGCTTGTATTTGTTTTGTGTGTAGTGATCTTATGTCTATGATTCCCCTTCCTCCTGCCTTCCTCTCGATGGTAAGTCTTTCTTTGCATGTGTTGGGGTATAATTTCCTGTATTTTGTAAATTGAGAACGTATAAGGATGTGAATAGATTCTATGTCTGTGTATGAGCATTTGATGATACCAAATTAATATGTGAGTATAGCGAACGTATTGATGGCTTTAGTGAGATTCTTGGAGTCGAGTTTTGTTTGTAAACGTTTCGTGAGTCTGTTTTTGAATTCGGTTCTGAGCTTTGTTTTGATGTGAGTGTGGTTGAGTTTGGTGCTTTGATGGAAGCCTAAATATTTGTATGTTTCTTTGTCGAGCATGTTATCGGGTGTTTCGTTGTTGATGGTTTCTATCTCATGGTGGCCTTTCCATTGGCCTTTGTTGATGTGGAACACTTTACATTTACTTATGCCAAATTCCATATTGATATCTAAGGTGAATGTTTCTGTGATTTTGAGGAGTTCTTTCAGCTGTGTTTCTGTGGCAGCGTAAAAAAAATCACTTAAATCGGATAAGTGGTTCTCGAGTGTTAAGCGCACTAACGGACAGACAGACAGAGAGACGTTGCATTTTATATATATTATAGATATTCTTTGCTACATAATATTGTTCCATATTTAATGGTTTAGGCAGCGTATTCAAGAGAATGCGTTAACGGCAAACTTTTTCCGACTTGATTCACTATTATCGTCATTGCTTATTCCTTATGTTACCCAACGTAATAAAGAATACCTGATAACATGTTTAGAGAACCTATGTATGTTTTAAAAAAAAGCACGTAAATCGGATAAGTAGTTCTCGAGTCTTAAGCACACTAACGGACAGACAGACATACAGAGAAACGTTGCATTTTATATATATTATAGATTGTAGAATTGTTGGGCGCACAGCGTTTTAGTACGGAATAATATTCCAGGTTTCCGACAACTTCTCTTTACTATCTGATAGTACTACGACATATCCGGTAGTAAATTGAGTGACGATGATAACAGAGTATCCAGACATAGCTATATCACGTCCTGCTATTGGTGATTTTGACTCGATTTATGTATGAAAATTTTTTTTACAGCTACAGTTTGAAGTTAATCTTATCGTGAAAAGATTATGTAAAGAAGAAAATCGAAACTGATTTGGAATTTTTTTTCAGTATATTGATAGTTATCAATAAATCAAATAACAATAGGTAATTTCTAAAACTTACCTATATCGCTATAACTACCGATATATCGATCGTTACCGAGACATTGACTGGAATTTCTAAAAGTTACTTAGTAAATCCAATAAAATCTATATTTAATTGAAACAGTGCGTCTTTTGCCAAGATTTTAAAAATGAATAAAATATATTGGCTGGAAAACAGTATACATTTTGAAATATTTTAAAATATACCACATACGAGGCTGGTTTGAAAAGTCCGTGCAAAGTCCGAGAGATGGCACCACCGGCGCGTATCGAGGTCATGTTTAGTTAGTCGCATCTCTTGAATGAACGCACACCAAGTTTCAGCCATATTGGTCTATTTCTTTGTGTTTGGCATTCGTGTGAATCAAGGAAGTCGAGTGATTTTCAAGAAATGGACGAAAAAGAATTTCGTGTGGTGATTAAACATTACTTTATGAAAGGCAAAACGCCTCAGGAGACTAAAGAGAAGCTTGATAAACATTATGGTGACTCTGCACCTTCGATTAGAACAGTTTATAAGTAGTTTCAAAATTTTCGGACTGGCCATATGGGCACTAGTGACGCTGAACGTTCTGGACGGCCTGTGGAGGTTACGACTCCAGAAATCATTGATCAAATCCATGATATGGTGATGGATGACAGAAAAGTTAAGATGCGTGAGATTGCTAGTGCTGTGGGCATCTCGACTGAACGGGTACATAATATTTTGCATAAACATTTGGACATGAGAAAGCTATCCGCAAGATGGGTGCCGCGATTGCTCACGCTTGACCAAAAACGGAATCGTGTGAAGTGTTACAAGGATGGTTTGCAGCTGTTCCAGAAGAATCCGGAGGACTTTAAGCGTCGTTTCGTCACTGTGGATGAAACATGGATACATTACTATACTCCTGAGACCAAACAACAATCTAAACAATGGGTTACCAAGGGGGAATCTGCACCAAAAAAGGCGAAGACCGTTCCTTCGGCCGGAAAGGTTATGGCGACTGTCTTTTGGGATTCGCAAGGGATAATCCTCATCGACTATCTGGAAAAGGGTTAAAACTATTACAGGTGAATATTATTCATCGTTATTGGACCGTTTGAAAAACCGAGCTGCAAGAAAAACGCCCGCGATTGGCCCACAAGAAAGTCCTTTTCCATCACGACAACGCACCAGCACACACCTCAGCAGTGATGGTCGCAAAATTAATGGAAATAGGATTCCAACTCGTTTCACATCCCCCCTATTCTCCAGACTTGGCTCCCTCGGACTACTATTTGTTCCCCAATTTGAAGAAATGGCTGGCGGGACAAAGCTTTTATTCAAACGAGGAGGTGATTGCAGACACTAATGGATATTTTGCAGACTTGGACAAATCCTATTATTCGGAAGGGATCAACAAACTAGACTTGGACGAAGTGTATAAGCCTAAAAGGAGACTATGTCGAAAAATAAAAAAGGTTTACCCCAAACACATAAGTAGTTTTTATTTTTGCACGGACTTTTCAAACCAGCCTTGTAAATACTTTATCACAACTCTGTTTCCTATTTATCATCAGAAAAATATCTATTAAATGCCATACTTACCTTCCTAGGGAAGAAAAACCGCGTCATGTATAGCCTGTCACAAAATATAAGATCCTGATTTTTGCGTTTTAAGTAGGCAATATGAAAATTCTGACCTTTCGTTTACGATAGGTTACAGAGATGGACTTAAGAATTTTGTTCATTAATGCAAATAAATAAAATTATAAGTGTTTTTGGAGATGTTTATTTATAGATGCATGTAAAAACAAATGGATAAGAAGTACAAATATACAGTTTGAATGAATGGGGTTTACTAGAAGGGACATATTGTATAAATAAAAATATATTTTAACTCAAGCTTAATTCGGTTTCACTATCACTGTCATCAGCTGAGGTAATTATCAATGGTTTTATATTATTTACAAAAACATATGAACGTTCAACTTTAACAACGTGCTGAACGGAATTCTTTCAGTTTTCACAAAGTATATCATTTATAACTTTTTTTACTAAATCAATCACTGATACGCTTAAAGTAGGAGAAACTTTTGTGCCCTTATTTTTGATTTAACTTGATGCCAAATATGTTCAGTTGGATTAAACACACAATAATACGGAGGAAGCCGCAAAACAGTGTGTCCCATTTTCTCAGCCATACTATCACAAACATTTCTTTTTCAATTTATAGTCTTTCAAAACTTCCAAAAGATCACTTTTTTTATTCATTTTTTTTTTTTCAAAAAGTTCTGCGGTCGTGTCTTCGTGATAGTCCAAACTAGAATCTTTTATGATTTTTGCAGATAATAGTGGACAATTTGAAACCCAGCCCTTTTCAGATCCTGCATGCAAAATGGTTATTCGTTTACCTTTATTTGAAGGTGCATTAGTCTGCCATTTTGTACTGCTGTCAACCCACCCTTTTTGCACAGTGTCATGGGTATCGAACCATGTTTTGTCAAGGTAAATTATTGGCCAATTCTCTGATCGATACTTTTTAATTTCTTGTAAATAAGTATGTCGCAAGATTCGTAATCTTTGTGACTCCATCACCACTTGCCTTTTGTTGATTTTTCGGAACGCGAATCCCAGTCTTAAGAGAATTCTTTGAAGGGTTAATCGGCCACAATGCATATTGGTCCCGTCCTGCACCAGTCTTAATTTTATTTTGTCTAGTGTCGGCACTAACTGCTCTTCATACATAGAATATATTTTTCTCCTGATGAGGTCTTTTTCACAATCGTCTACATGATGCATTTGAAAATCTTTCCGTTTGTTCCTGTTCCTGAGTGATGGTTTTCCTACCAATACCCTTAATCGTAGAAATTGGGGTTTTTGTTAGTTCACTGGTTTCTTGCAAAGCACTTTGTTTATTCAAATTTCTTTTACCAAACTGTCGTAAACATTTTTCATTATTTGTTTAGCGTCAAGTGATAAATGTTTTCTCTTACGGTAGCCACTATTGCAATTTTCCCACGGTCGCCACATAATTAAAATAGAACCGTTACGTTGTAAGTTGTAAGTAAAACTACAAATAAAAATAATAAAAAGTATCTTTCGAATCCTAATGGGGACCTGTGGTCATTAGGTCTATATTATCAAATACTTAAAGGGCTCCAAACCGGGTTGCCAGGTAGTAAATATATAGGTAAAAATAGATCCAATATGATTACAGGTGCAAGTGAGGGCGGTATACAAATCAGGTAAAATAAAAATACGTTTATCCTAATACCTAGCAACTATGCACAAAACCCTAATAGGGTCGTTTATTGCCCCACTGAGGCAGGATCTTATATTTTGGGATTTACATTAACCATAAAGATATTAGAATAGAAAAGAGAAAGTATATAGCCTGCTGTAAGCGAAAGCGTATAGTCGTTAAAAAGAGAAGGAAATAATATGAGACAATTCTCTCTCTTACTCTGCGCTTGAGCGCTGAGTATTATATTTCTGTCTCTTTCTATGAGCTCCACGCCTTTCGCAAGAACTTAACTCCTCTATTCTAATATCTCTCTGCATGTAACAGGGGTAACCACCACCTCGTAGCCCCTACAGAGGATAAAATAAAAAAAGATTTAACAGTAAAGACCTACTCACCACTCAAGATAATCAAATCATGAGGATTCGGGTTAGATCGCGCCACAATGTTAATGTCCGAGTGCCAATGGTTTCGATGTTATTCCTGAAATGACAACAAAAAAATCGAATTAGTGTCACAAAATTTAAACACTGAAATGACATCATACCTTAAAATTTTTTTAGATTGCGCCCTCTGGTGGTGTAGGATCATACTTGTTATATGCCCTATAAGAAACTTACATTCCTGGTTAGAAAATAACTTTAGGAACCGTTAAGGAAATAAGTTTCATAAAATTAATTTTCTAAATGTTCACTCACTGCTTGCAGAAGAGATCTTCCTAATGCGTTCAAGTTTTGAAATCAGAGTGACATCTATAATGTTATGGCTAAATCAAAAAAAGGTGCAGTTTATTGCACTTAAATCCTAAATAAAAAGAATCTTAAGAATGAACTTAACCTTACTTTTAATTTTCGAAGCTAAACTTAACCAAACATTTTCTTTTTCTACGATGGCAAGGGAAATTGAGGATATTTTAAGCAAAAGAACGGAATTTTTAAGGCTTTTAGACAAAGACATTGAAAAAAACGAACAAATACACACGGAAATTGAAAAAGATATAAAAGCATTAGAAGAAACACGGGAAAATATTAAAGAATTAGGAAAACAACCGGTACATACAGCTCTTATCCCTTTATGCAAAAAACTACTTATACCAGGAAGAATCATACATACAGGAGAATACTTGGTAAAGAAGAAATCATACCCTAACTCATATTTCGTGTTAAAAACTTTAGATCAAACAATAAGTCATTTAGATGAGCGAATCAAAGGCCAACAAAAGCTTTTAGAGAAAGCAGGCCTTTCTAAACCACAGCTCGAAGAAAGAAAAAAGCTTCTTTTAGGGCTAACCGATGAAAGTTCCTTAAACTTGGAACAGTATGTTAATGATGAAGAATATGGTATGTCTTCAGAAGTGGAAAAAATGCCTAAAGAAATAAAGTCTGAGAAGGGAGTTGCAGTAAAAGTTGGCGGGTTTTATGAAATATTGGAATATGAAGAGTAATAGAAACCGACAATGATGAATAAAGTTAAAATGCCTCTGAGATATCACTATAAACTAGAAAGCTGTCCCTAATATAAATGATCTCAAAAACTTGTTTATCAGGACTATAGAGAATGTCATGTGATGCAAAATGTTTCAAAGTCTATTTAAATAAGCATATTCCAAGAAGAGAATATATATGTGAAGATATAGATTTAAATTTTGTATATTTTTTACAAGTGTAAATATTAAGTCCGAAAAAGTTAAATATATAATATGCATTATTTGGATTATTTTTAGGTGGAGGTTCTCAAATATATGTGTATGTAATATTTTTTGTTCAAATGTTGTGCCCATATACATACCAAATATCACTAATGTATGTTTATCCTTGAAAGTCTTGAAAACCATTAAACTGATTTTAATAACATTTTTTGTTTGATCAAGTGTTATTCAACTTAGTTCACAGTGAAAACTGATTCAGTTGGGCCAGAAAAGTTCTTTTTATAATGGTAAAGTAAAATAAAAAGTTATTCTCTTGTGTAAAGTTTAGCCCCTAATAATACAGTAAACTAAAATCAATATCTGGAGGGTGGGGATTTTTCACAAAAGAGCTCTTCGTGTAATGAAATTTACAATGAATTTAAATATCTGTAAAAGAACAACCTTTAACCAAACTGGAAAGTCCCTTCTGATATACAAGAGCACAGCTTAGCCAACAAACTGTCTTGCTGATCGAATGCCTAATATTTATCAACTGTAACATAGGTTAAGAGAAGTGTTTGTTTAACGAGTAAAAAAATTAACTACAATGAGGATATTTCTAGAAAGGATATCTTTGGGGCATCCATGGGAAATTCATAAGGTGTAAAAAATTCTAAAAAATATAGTTCTTCGCATAATAAATATAATTTTTAAATAAAACAAAATGTTTTATCCTAATTATTCAATTTAAAATTGATAAACTTTTTATTAATTGGCACAACTTCCCTCTGTCCTGTAGATGGATGATTGGGTACCATCAGCTGAGTGAGACGCCCTAAGGGCGTTTTTAGATTGAAAAGGGTCGATTTTGGTGCATAGTTTTATAGCACATTTAGCAAACCCTAAATAAGCAAAAGTAGTTTCACCCTGTTGAAAAAAAAACGTGTTATAATCCATTGTGGTAAATAGTATTGTTAGATCTGTTAGAGTTACAGCAATTTGTTTTAAAAACTTAACATTTATAGTTTGGTTCACCATGGGACAGAAAATATAGTTATCCCTATAAAAAAAAACAGAAGAAACAAAACGTCGCCGCCACACGAAGCCGACTGGTTACCTCTGCACAGTAGGGCAAAACGTCCGAAAAATGGAAAGTAGCACTTTATAACATCAGTTACTTATTTATGGTGCCAATTCCAATATATTTTTTTTGTGTTGAATAGAACAATTGGATAGGACCAACTGGCTACATGTTATACCAATTTATTCAATATTATTACCCATAAAACGTTTCTCTGAATAATTTCAAAATTGGTGCAATTTTAAATGCATTTTCGCGCTTAATCGACAATTTTAGTGTGACTAGGATGAATTAATGTGAAAATAAAGTAAGAATACTATTGCAAAACCAGACATTTTATTTAGATAAGAACCAGAGATCACTGTTTACACGCGATTTTTGTATGGAAATGTTCTTTAGTGACCTCTAAATTGTTTATAACAAGGAACTCGTCAAAATTAAACAATCATGCAGCGAACATAAGTACATTACCATATTTTTTTACTTCCATGAAAATGACAGTATGGTGATAGTTTTTATTTTGCTTGAGTTTTGTATACTAGCTCCACTCGCCTCCAAAGAACTTCTTGTTTGCTTAGATAGAAGGTACTATGAGATTCAATTTCCCATGAAGAACGCCACCGAATTCAATTTCAGTTGAGAGTCCAGTAAACAGAGGACAGAAATTAGTCATTTCAGGTAAAAAATATAGACGTTTTTCCTCAACAGTTCTTTATGTTTTTTGGAGTGCTGAATCCAAATTTCAACTTTGCGACCTAGTAAATGTGCATTTAGAGCAAAATGCGAAAAAAAAAAAAAAAAAAAAAAAAATTTTTTTTTTTTTTTATTTTTTTATTTATTTTTTTTATTTTTATTTTTTTTTTTTTTTTTTTTTTTTTTTTTTTTTTTTTTTTTTTTATTTTTTTTTATATATTTTTTATTTTTTTTTTTATTATTTTTTTATTTTTATATATATAACGGCTATTTTTTCAGTTTTTCCCATGTAACTTGAAAACTGAGAAAAATATTCCTATCTAAAGATAAACTATATTAAATGTCCTACAAAAGATATATATATATATATATATATATATATTATATATATATATATATATATATATATATATATATATATATATATATATATATATATATATATATACATATACCTATATATATATATATATATATATATATATATATATATATATATATATATATATATATATATATATATATATATATATATATATATATACAGTCCCTGGCCAAATTATTAGACGCACTGCAAGATTTCATGTAAAATATTAATTACCGAGTGATATTGTACCATTTTATTATTTTAAATTGATTTGTTTTTTATTTTTATATTATCCAATCAATTACCTATTTATTTGACATAAATAAAACAGCATTAATTTAGAAAAGCATAAGTTTATTAAGTTTTAAAGAAAAGTGAAATTAATATCAGTAAAAGTCAATATTTAGTTGAGCCACCTTTAGCCGCTATCAAAGCTTTAATTCTGCGCGGCATGCTATCAATGCAAGATTGTACTGTCTCCTGCATTTGAGGATGATGATTCCACACATGAATAATCTTTTGTAGGAGCTGGATTTTGTTGGTAATCACATCTTTAGCCACTTCTCTTTTCATCAGCTCCCACACATTTTCAATGGGGTTCATATCAGGGTCAATCCAACAGAGGGATATTTTTTTCTGCCAAAAAAGCTTTAACAGACCGAGCAGTGTGGCAGGGAGCTCCATCTTACATGAAAGTGAATGGTTCCCCATTTGGAAACCATTCTCTGAGCTGCGGAATCAACCGATTTTGTAATACTTCTTTGTACTGATCTTGCCTTATTATACCTTTGACGACGTACAGACGTCCAGTGCCCTTGCCGCTGATGACTGACCAAATCATCACTTTGGTGGGATGTTTAACCGTCGGGACGACACAATCAGGATGAAACTTTTCTCCATGACGACGACGCACATACTGAGCTTTATTCTGCAAAATTTCGAATGTGCTTTCGTCACTGAAGCAGACCTGTCAAAAATAGGAAAAATATATAAACTTCCATGTTTATTTGCATTATTTAACTGAAAATGATAATAATGTATCAATTATTGATTAAATTGCTGTATCTTACCGATCTCCAGAAGTCCACATCTTTGTCTTGCCATTGTTTGGCCCACTTCAGGCGCTTTGCTTTCATTGCAGCTGTTAACTTGGGCTTCCTGGCGGGGCGACAGGCCTTGAAAATCGTAATTCTTTCAATTTTCTTCGAACAGTGCGCTCAGAAGCATTTACGCTAGCATCCTGGAGTTGTGATTTTATTACCTTTGTGGTAGCAAATCTGTTTTCTACGCAAATTTTCTTCAAACATCTCTCTGACCGTGGAGTGAAAATTGGTTTTCTACCGCATCTTTTCTTTCTTTTCGGGCTTAATTCCTTCCCTGACTTAATTTTCTTTTTTATGCGTCGTACACTAGCTTCAGAAACCTCCAATCTTCGTGATATTTCTCGGTTTGTAAATGTTTTCGCAATCACAAGGGCCTTCACTTCAGCTTTTTTACGAGGTGAAAGATCGCCTTTTCTACCCATAATGAAAATAGTCCAATTACTTTTTTAAAACACTGCATACAAAATAAACTAATAACTGAGTAGTATAAAAACTGTTAAACAAACAATCACAGTCCATAAAGCCTCAGAAACACGTCCGTACCTGACTCGATTCCGATCGCGACTGATAAGGTTTGTACTTGTTTACGTTCATGTATCACTTTGTCAACACAGTGTTACCATATGTTAAAAATAAATACAAATATGTAGTCTACAACAATTCTTTTAAATAAAAATCAATAATATTGTAGTTTAAATATACCATTATTGTATAAAAACTCTTAAGAAACATAAAATTACTAAAAAAAATACAGTGCGTCTAATAATTTGGCCAGGGACTGTTATATATATATATATATATATATATATATATATATATATATATATATATATATATATATATATATATATATATATATACATATACATATACATATACATATATATATATATATATATATATATATATATATATATATATATATATATATACATACATATACCTATATATATATATATATATATATATATATATATATATATATATATATATATATATATATATATATATATACATATACATATACATATATATATATATATATATATATATATATATATATATATATATATATATATATATATATACATACATATACCTATATATATATATATATATATATATATATATATATATATATATATATATATATATATATATAAACTCCTGGACAAAATTAACGCAACAATCTGAAAATTAATTTATCTTTTTCTTACGTCAGTTTTAAAGTTTATCGAGTGTTTGAATAGTAGGCTATGCATATTTTGTTTCGTTGTTCATGACAGAAATCCATACAATTCGTTTAGATTTACAGTTTTAAAGAATTTTTTAGAAGGTAAACAATTTTCTGTAATAATGCGATAGATTTTTTTTTAAAGTAAGCTTATCAATTGTTCCCTTTTTCAAAGTAATACGTTTTTGTGGTAGACTGTTTTATTTTTGACCCCGAAGAATTAGAAAAAAATGAATCGAACGAGGAATTTAACTGAACACGAGGTAGTGCGAGCCTCAGTTTTATTGGGCGAGGGATATTGTCAAAGTTATGTTGCCAATTTGTTAGGCAAACATCGTCCCGCAATAAGTCGTATGGTAAAACGCTTGAATGAAGTAGGAACTTATTCTAGAAGGCTTGGGCAAGGGCGAAAACGATGCACTAGCAACCTAGATGAACGTTTTATAAGACAATATGCTTTAAGAAACAGGACTGTCACTAGTTCTATAATAAGAAACGAACTCGAAGCTGTTCGCAATGTCACAATTTCTTCTAGAACAGTTAGAAGACGGTTAAATGAAGCTGGATTAAACAGTAGGAGACCAGCCACTGCGCCCTTGCTTACTAGAGAGAACAGAGTTGATAGGTTACGTTTTGCTCGAAATCACGAAAACTGGTCTGTGGATGATTGGAAACAAGTTTTCTTCACAGATGAAACTAGGGTTAGTCTACAACATCCAGATGGTCTTGAGCGAGTATGGTGAAGACCAGGAGAGAGGTTTGTTCCTTGCAATATCTCTGCAAGGATTCCATTCGGCGGTGGCTCTGTTATGTTCTGGGGTGGCATCTGCTTTGATGCTCGCACAGAGTTAGTTCCTGTCCGTACGAGATCCATGAATGCTGACTACTATCTTGAGAATATTGTAATAGAACATGTGATGCCTTTCGGTCATTTTGTGGGGCCCAATTTCCTGTTTATGCAAGACAACGCTCGACTTCACGTGGCTAGGGAGGTACTCGATTACCTTAATCAAGTTAATATACCGATTATGCAATGGCCACCAAAAAGCCCGGATCTGAATCTGATAGAACATGTATGGGATCACCTTAAGAAAAATGTGAAACGTCATATACCTGCACCTAGAAACCTGAGGGGAACTTGAAAATGCAGTTATCACAGAATGGGAGCAAATTCCTCAAGATTTTTCCAAAATTTAATTAGAAGCATGCCTAGGCGCATAAACGCTGTCATCAGAAGTAGAGGAGGCAACACACGCTACTAGTGTCCCAGTTACACCATTAATTTTGATACTAGTGTCCCAGTTTATTTTTTTCATTATTATATAATTTCAACGATTTTGTTATTAGGTCTTAAGAATAATTTTAATTCGAATCTTATAGACAAATTTAGTAGCCAATTCACTTTTAAAGTATCCGCATAAGTTTTTTCTAACTTTTAGTGTAACCAATGTTCATAAAAAATTATTCAAATTAATTCCTTATAGAGATTTGTATGATTTAATATATTGTTGCGTTAATTTTGTCCAGGAGTATGTATATATATAAAAAAAAATTTTGTCCAGGAGTATGTATATATATATATATATATATATATATATATATATATATATATATATATATATATATGTATATATATATATATATATATATATATATATATATATATATATATATATATATATATATATATAAAGAGTTGCCTGTTGCAGAATATATTGCGTCTAATGATAAACCAAGTGAAGAGAAAGACACAATTAGAGCTAATATAACTAATATTATAACCAATCACAAAACTAAAATTAAAAACAACAAAAAATGAACCTACAGCAAAAAAGAATCAAAAAAAACTTATACCGTACGAAACAATTTATTAAAGACAACCCCCAGATTGTAATAGCAAAACCAGATAAAACTAACAAAACTGTCATAATGAACACCAAAGATTATGAATCCAAGATGGAAACCCTTCTTAATGACCAAAATACATATAAGAAACTTAAGAGTGGCCCCACGAACGTTTTCCAAAAGAAAAACAACGCCTTTATAAAAAAAAACTATTAAGTAAGAAAGAAATAAGTAATGAAGAAGCCAAAAGGTTAATTATAAACAACGCAGTGTCACCTAAAATTTATGGTTTACCCAAATTGCATAAACAAAACATACCGCTAAGGCCAATCGTATCATGTTTAAAATCACCTCTTTATAACCTTTCAAAATATCTAGCCAAATGTATATCTAATATTACAGGTAAAAAATAACTATTTTATCAAAGATTCATTCACATTTAAAGAATTCGTTGACACGATAAACATACCACAAAACTATAAACTTCTTTCACTAGATGTTGTGTCATTATACACAAATATACCTAAAGAACTTGTACAGACTGCCATAAACAAAAAATGGGATCTATTAACAGAACACACAACAATATCAAAAGAAAACTTTATTGAAGCAGTTAACCTTACTTTAAATACTAATTATTTCCAATATCAAGACAAATTCTATCAACAAATAGAAGGGTGTGCCATGGGCTCTCCTATATCCTCAGTAATAGCTCAATTGGTTATGGAGCATTTAGAAGAAAGTGTTATAAATAATTTAGAGTACAACATACTATTTTTCAAAAGATTTGTGGATGATTGTTTATTGGCAGTTACAACAGATAACACTGATAAAGTCCTGCATGATTTCAACAGTTTCCATCAAAAATTGCAATTTACCTCAGAAATCGAAAATAACAATGAAATACATTTCCTGGATACAACTTTAACTAGAAAACATAACAAAATAATCACTAAATGGTATACTAAACGAACGTGGTCTGGCAGGTATTTGAATTTCTACTCTAATCACACAAAGGCACAAAAGGTAAGTGTTATTGTCGGTTTAACAGACCGGGCAATAGCGCTAACCTCACCAAATTTAAGACCGAAAGCACTGAATCAAATGAAATCAGTGTTAATACAAAATGGATTTAGAGAAAAAGACATCAACCAAACAATAAAATTAAGAACATACAAATTCTATAATAATAAAATCAAAAAAGAGGAAACCAAAGAACAAAATCAGAACAAATTTCTCCCACTACCTTATACACGCGATTTATCAGAAAAACTAGGGGGCACTCTAAAAAAATATGACATAACTGTTTGTCACAAAACGCAGAACAAACTAAGCTCACTATTTACAAACTTGAAAAGCCAGGTACCAACCATGAACCAATCCAACGTAGTTTATTCGGTACCTTGTGCAGATTGCCCAATGCATTATATTGGTATGACGACCCAATTATTAAAAAACAGACTCAACGGACACAAGTATACAAAAAATGCAACAACGGCACTTCATAAACACACAACGGAACTTGGACATGACTTCAACTTTAATGAAACAAAGATTTTAAACAGAAACATTAATACTGGAAAACTTGCAATAAAAGAAATGATCGAAATTAAAAAAAAACGAGAAATTTACAGTCAATGATAAAAGTGATATAAAAGGAATTAGCCATATTTATACAAATTTAATAAGGTAATATTTTAAAGTGTATACTCATCCTTAATATATTAACAAAAAGACTACCTGCTTAATATTCAAAAAACAAAAAAAAAAATTACGGATCAATAATACAAAATAAAATCTACATTCGATAAGAATGCCACTACGACTTGTCAGTAGTAAATAAAATATGTGAGATTCAAGGTAGGTCCCATGTGATTTTAATTTTTAAAGATAGAACTAAGAATTTATGTAAGTAGTTTATGGTTGTGTGTGTTAAATAAGTTGTATTATACTAGTATACCTAAATGTAAATTATTTTTATATTTTTATATTTTGTATAATTTGTAAAAATAAAGAAAAAAATGAAAATGCTCTAAACCAAAGGGCGAAACGTCAATTTAAGTTTCATTTAAATACCAAATATTCATAAAACGAACCCAAAGCCCAAGAACTGAAAACATATATATATATATATATATATATATATATATATATATATATATATATATATATATATATATATATATTATCGGGCGAACGGTTTAGCCACTAGAGCGCTTTGAAATTTAATAAAATTTCGGATATAGGACTATGCCAAGAGCATAGTCCTATATCCGCTAGGACCTGTAACACATGGGCTGAAAAGTCCCGGGCCTAACAAAGAAAACACGGTTTTTTTGGTTCAAAATTAGCTTTATTCATCAACGTAATCTCCATCAAGAGCAACGCAATCATTCCAGCGCCGCTCTAACATTTCAATACCACTTTTGTAGAACGATTTATCTTTTGCCTCAAAATAGGCCTCAGTTTCAGCGATAACCTCTTCATTCGTGCGAAATTTCTTACCGGCGAGCATTTTTTTCAGGTCTGCGAACAGCCAGTAGTCGCTGGGAGCCAAATCTGGCGAATACGGTGGATGTGGGAGCAATTCAAAGTACAATTCATGTAGTTTTGCCATTGTTTTGATTGACTTGTGACACGGTGCGTTGTCTTGATGAAACAAAATTTTTTTCTTTGCCATATGCGGTCGTTTCTTTGCAATTTCGGCCTTCAAACGCTCCAATAACGCTATATAATATTCACTGTTGATGGTATTTCCTTTCTCAAGATAGTCGATGAATATTACACCACGCACATCCCAAAATACCGAGGCCATAACCTTTCCAGCCGATTGTTGTGCTTTCGGGCGCTTTGGACGAGGTTCACCAGTTGCTGTCCACTCAGATGACGATCGTTTTGATTCCGGAGTGAAGTGATGGATCCATGTTTCATCCATTGTCACATATCGACGCAAAAATTCCGGTTTGTTACGTTTAAACATGGCCAAACACTGCTCAGAATCATCAACACGTTCTTGTTTTTGATCAACCGTGAGCAAACGCGGCACCCACTTTGAACAGAGCTTTCTCATAGTCAAATGCTCATGCAATATAAAGCCAACACGTTCTTTTGATATCTTTACGATGTCAGCTAACTCACGCAACTTCACTTTTCGATCATTCAAAACGATTTTATGGATTTTTTTTTTATGTTTTCTGGTGTTACCGCCTCATTTGGACGTCCACTGCGTTCTGCATCATCGGTGTCTCTACGACCACGTTTGAAGTCAGCAAACCAACGTTTTATTGTTGTTTCTGATGGAGCGGAGTCCCCATAACACTTTTCAAGCCATTGCTTCGCTTGAACGGTATTTTTTCCCATCAAGAAGCAGTGTAAAATTAAAACACGAAATTGTTTTTGATCCATTGTTTTGAAAATAACAAAAGTAGCGTCACTCTTAGCACAATAACTCACAAACTAATGAATAGAATATCATGAAATTTTAACAGCTGTCTTTTGAAGGTTAGTATTAACTGAAAAAAAGGTGACTGCAATAAAACTAGCGCCATCTATGTGTTAGGCCCGGGACTTTTCAGCCCATGTGTTATTCTCTGGTCACAAATGTAGGTTAATAATTCTGTTAAATATAACTGATTAAATTGTTTTAAATAAGGATATCGCGAAAATAGAGCTTGGGGAGAGAAATGAGAGAGTGCTTGGCTTAACGTTATGTCGGAAATATCACTAAATTTCAAAGCACTAAACTCATTGCTTGACAAAAAAAACTTATAGAACATACTTGTTGAAAATTCGATGTAGCTTATTTTTGGATAGAAATGTTTTTATGGAAAAGTGCCTAGTTTTCAAGTTATAAACAAGAAATTGAAAAAAGCAATTTTTTCCCCATTTTTTGCATTTTACTCAAAACTCACATTTACAAGGTTGCAAAGTTGAAATGCGGATTCAGCACCACAAAAAAATATAAAGAATAGTTGAGAAAAACCTTCTATATTTTTCCCTGAAATGAACACTTTTTGTCCCGTTTACGTGATGTTCTTTTTTTTATGGATCTAGCACAAGTGCTGCAGGGAAGTGCCTAAAGCTCTACAGGAGCGACACGTCTGCGGAAAAAGCGATTCACGTTGTTCTTGAATCGCGGTAAATTGTAATTGGTGAGAAACACAGTCCTGGGCAAATTATTCCAAAGGGATGATGTTCTCCATATAAGACTGCTTGAAAAGCGTTGTACGAGGAATAACAAGCTGAACCTCATATGGATGTGAAGTATTAGCGCGACGTGTATTTCTAGCATGCACCGCTCTGGAAGGAATTAAGCGGGCTACATCCTTCGAACACTTTCCGTGAAAATACTTGTAAAATAGGCTCAAGTCGCCAACCGTTCTTCGATGTTCCAACGAGTCAAGGCCGCCAGTCAGTTCCGGGTCTCCAATCAGACGGATAGCTCTCCTCTGAATAGAATCCAACAAATGCAATGTATGGGAGCGGAGCCCCAAACATGGGAGCGGTATTCCATAGTTGGTCAAATTTGGGCTTTGTAAAGAATTAACAGTTGTTCTGGAGTGTAAAGCTTTCTGGTTCGAAATAATATTCCCAACTTTCGAGAAGTTCTCTTTGCTATCCCTGCGACATGTTCATGCCAGGACATATTTGCTCTTAAATTAACGCCCAACAAATTGAGTGACGATGTTAGAGGAATGGAGTGCCCCGCCATAACTATGTCGGGTCCAGTAAATTCCACTGGATTACTGTTAACCCAAGATAGAATTTCTGCCAGGTCTTTGTTAAGTTGAACGACTTTCCGCTGTCTACGAATTTTCTTCTCAGTAGCCGATGTCCGAGCGTTTAAAGTGAATGAAGAGATAAGCGTACTGTCATCTGCAAAGCTGTAGATTTGATTTCCGGTATCTGTAAGCAGATCGTTAATATAAATGAGAAAGAGGGTAAGAGATAGTATGGAGCCTTGGGGCACATGGGCGTTGAGAGTGAAGGTGTTAGAAAGAAATCCGTCCACTACCACTTGTAAAGAACACTCTCTGAGAAAACATGAGAGCCACAAACTTTTCAGACATACCATGAGAGCGTAGCTTAGCCAACAGTCTGTCATGCCAAACACGCTCGAATGCCTTGGATATGTCAAGAGCAACCGCTCGAGATTCTCCAAAGTGTTCAATTGCGTTGTTCCAAACATGTGTTACATAAGTCAGAAGATCTCCTATTGATCCATGTTTACGAAAGCCATATTGGTGATCGCTAATAATGTTGAATCCTTCAAGATATTTTAGAAGATGCTAATTGATAGCCTTTTCCATGACTTTCGATATTATTGAAAGCAGTGCGACTGGTCGGTAGTTATTTGGCAAGGTCTTCTTGCCTTTTTTAGGTATCGGCTGAACTGTGGCACATTTCTAGCAGGAAGGAAATATTCCCCTGCCTGGGGCAGCTGTAGGTGGATTGAGTAGCTTACAGTTGTCACTGCCGGTCCCAAGCCCGGACAAAGGAGGAGGGTTGTAGCGGTAGGCCAGCTCCCTACCCTATGTAAAAAAAGCCTCTGCTAAAAAACCTAATCCAAAGCCTCGGAATCGAACGGATATACGAAAACGAAAACAGCAAAGAAGAAGGACAACGATATGTGGTACATGGAACATACAAGGTCTCTCCAGGAAAGTAAATGAAGTTGTAAATGAATTAGAAAATCTTCGAGTCGAAATTGCAATACTGACGGAAACAAAGAAGAAAGGAAAAGGCTCCGAAAGTTGGGGGCATTACGATCACTTTTATAGTGGAGTGCCCAAAGAAGATAGAGCAAAACAAGGCGTATCCATACTAATACACAGAAAACTGAGGAAATTCATAACCACCTGGGAACCGATTAGTGAAAGAATCATAAAGATGAATCTCAAAATACTAGGTAATAACACAACCTTACTGGGGTATACGCTGTCAACGACGACGATCGGGCTAATAACAAGGATTCATTTTTTGAACAACTAAATGAGGAAATACGCAAAATTGGAACATCAAGAGAGATATTACTTTTGGGTGATCTAAATGGAAGAATAGGAAGGAAAGAACACGATAAAGTGGTAGAAAAATATGGCGAAGAAGTTACTAACGACAACGGAAGAAGAATTATAGAGATATGTGAACAAAACAACTTTACAATATTAAACGGACACTACCAGCATAGGGATATTCATAAATATACGTGGAGACAAACCACAAGAGATTTAAAAAGTATTATCGACTATATGATAATAGGTCAGAGATCTAGATTGAACTTCCTAGATGTAAGAGTCCAAAGAGGGGCTTCGTGTGGCAGCGACCACTACCTCGTGAAAGGAAAGATAATCTCACGAACAACACGGGAAAGCAAACTGGAAGATACAAGTACACAGCACACAAGTGAAACAATAATAAGATATAATACAGACAGCTTACAAAATGAAAGTATCAGAAATCTATACAAGAGTAGACTGGACCAAAAAATACAACGGACGGGATTTGTTAATATAGAAGAAGAATATAAAGTATATAAAGGAATGCCCACACGCAGCCGCACTGGAAGCATTAGGGTACCAAGAGAAAAGGGAAAAACAGCAAAAAAACCATATTGGTGGGATGAAGAAATTAAATACGAAATTGAAGAAAAACGGAAAAGCTATCACTAATACTTAAGTTCAAAGAGCACAAACGACAAAGTAAAATACAAAGAATCCCAAGCTAGAGTACGCAAAATGATTAGTGACAAAAAGAACAACCAATGGGAAAAGACATGCTCAAGACTCAACACTTACATAGGAGGAAGAAAAAGCACAGAAAGCTGGAGACTTCTTAAAAATATGAGAGCAGAACGGAAAAGAGAAATCTTCTCACCAATAACACCAAAAAAATGGAACTAATATTTTACAAATATGCGAACAGAAGATAGACCAGAGTTCAAAAGTACCCAACATGGAAACCCAAATATAGTTATACGAGGATCCCCAATAAGGATAACAACATCAGAAGTTAAAGAAGTATGTAAAAACGCTAAAAAATGGTAGAGCTCCAGGACCAGGAAACATCCCAGGAGAGATAGTAAAATACGGAACTGAAAAGCTATTTAGCGCTTTGAGGAACTTATTCCAAAGATGCATTAACACATCAGAAGTACCCGAGGAATGGAAAATATCATACATATCAACAATTCATAAGAAAGGAGACAAAAATAATTGCGATAACTATAGTGGAATAACGGTTACAAGATCTATTAGCAGAATATACGGAAAAATACTTAAAAATAGAATAGAAACGGGATACGCGGACGTAGAAGCTGAAGAACAGGCAGGCTTTAGAGCAGGAAGATCCACAATAGACCATCTCTTCTCACTGACACAAATCCTAGAAAAGAAAACCGCGTTTGATCAGGAAGTCCATGTCTTGTTTGTTGATCTAAAAAGGCCTACGACAGCGTGCCCCTAATGAGATTGTGGGAAACACTACAACAGAGTAATGTAAGCACCGAAATAATTAAAGCCGTAAAATCCTTATACCAAGACGCAAGAAGTAGTGTGACCAAATATGGTATAACAACAGGCTTCCCGGTCACAAAGGGTCTCAAACAGGGCTGCTGTATATCCCCAACGCTATTTAAAATCTATTTGGAGAGTGCACTGAAGAACTGGGAAAGGAAATGCAGCAGTATGGGATTACCACTGGATGACGATACTACATTGTACACGCTATCATTCGCAGATGACCAGGTAGTAGTCGCTCAGGACATCGATGATATGGAATACATGACACGAAAACTTATGGATGAATATGAAAAATGGGGCCTAGACGTCAATATTAAAAAGACCGAGTACATGTGCGTCGGAGGACAACAGCAGGACTTGAAACTGGCCACAGGACACACCATCAAACACTGTGCCAGTTATAAGTATTTGGGAACGAGAATATCTAGGGACGAAACACTGGAAGAAGCAATATTCGAAAGGAATATCCACGGAAGAAAAGCGATTGCAATGCTTAATAGTATACTATGGGACAAAAACATAACCATTGAAAATAAGAAGAGAATTTACAACTCAATAGTGAAAAGTATAATAACTTACAGCTCCCAGGTGTGGCCATTAAAGAAAAGAACAGAAAAAATACTAAAAGCTACAGAAATGGATTTCTGGAGACAAGCAGCCAGAAAATCCAGAAAAGACCGCATACCAAATGACACGATAAGGCGAGCTTTAGAAATAAAGCACGATATCGTGGACGAAATCAGAACCCAACAGTTGGTATGGTACGGACATGTACAGAGAATGTCGCAAGACCGACTGCCTAAAAAGATTTTAAATTGGAACCCTCATGGAAAAAGAAAGCGAGGAAGACCACGCCAAAGCTGGAGAGCAGGAATCAACAAGGAAGTATTAGAGAGAGATCTGGAGGAGGAGGGATGGAGAAACCGGGAGGAGTGGAAATTAGGCATCGGAAGACGGAAGACGTTATAAAACCGATTGATATATATATATATATATATATATATATATATATATATATATATATATATATATATATATATATATATATATATATATAGGAAATATTCCCTTTCTGTAGGATAGGTTGAAAAGTCTACAGAAAACTGGTGTTAGTTCCCTCGCACAGTTTTTAAGAACTATGGCAGGTATTCCGTCAGCGCCAGAAGCTTTTTGGTGTCTAGCTTCATTAAAATACGTTTTATGATACGCTGTCATCCGGCATCCTTAACTGCACTATTGGAAGAGTAGGTGGTATTTTTCCTTGGAAATTGACAGCAGAATGTGAAGCAAAAAGTTTAGCCAACAAGTTCACTTTTTCAACAGGTGTCGTTGCAATAGAATTATCTGACCCTGTGTGTGGTGGTATGGTGGATTTGGTGAAATAAATCTACTGGAAATCAAACCTCATACTACCTACTATCTAGAGGCGTTCTTTGGAGGGGAGTGATGCTAGCCTTCAAAACTCAAGGAAAACAAAAACTATCACCATACTTCCACTTTCATGGAAGTAAAAAATCGGTAATATAATATATACGGTAATGTACTCATGTCCGCTACACGATTGCTTAATTTTAATGAATTCCTTGAAGAATAAAAACCATTAAAAAACGTTATAAGCAATTTAGAGTTTATTACCTCTAAAGAACATTTCCATGTAAAAATCATGTGCAAGCAGTGATCTCTGGTCCGGGCTACTTTGGGGGCTGTTTTCATTCTTCTGTGAACGCTACTGGGAAAAAGCTTCTCGAGATAAGAAACTTTAGGTTTTACAATAATAATTTTTAAGTGTTTTGAAATTTAGAGTTTTTTCTACTTATTTCCCCGTGTGCCGGATCGTTAAAATGTGCCTCGTTGAGTTTCTCAGAGATGACGCGTATATTTGACCCTGTTAGAACATATAATTTCTACTTAGTGCGGCATCTTCGAAAAACTCGACCAGGCACGTGTTAACGATTTGGCGGTAGCCAACCGGCTTCGTTTGTTTTATTACGCAAATTTGCCTTTCTGTAGCGATGGCTACATTTTCTGTAGCGATGGCTACATTTTCTGTGACCATGTATTATTAAAAATATTAATTATATACCAAAATATTTCAGGGATAAGGAGTATGTAGCTTATAAACTAAAACACCAGCCATTACAAAATTTTAATATAAATTTATTTGTATAAAATAAAGGCGGACGGATTGTCAAGACGAGATTTTAAGTTACACTACTTAAAATAATAAAAATTTGGTGCCAATTTTTAAGCGATTTAACATTAACACGTTTACAAATATCACTAAGTCTATCTAAAATAATACACTCTTATACACATAAAATTAATAATAATAAAAAGTCAAATATAAAATAGAATACAAAATAACAATAAAAAAATTGTAAAAATATTTCAACATTTTTATACATTTTTTAAGTGCACTTACAGATTTAAATATTAGTAAATAGGCACTTTTTGAACGAAATTATTCAACTATAACCAATTTTGAGATTCAATAACCTATTTTATAATTTTAGTTATGGTCATATGTATCTGCTATTACTGTTATTAAACACCAAAACTGATTACGTCCAGTCCAGACTGTTAGGCTACAATACCATAAATTCTAAATTTATTGAAAATAATCAGTTTAAATTACCGAGAAGCAAATAAAAGTTACAAATTCAAAATGAAGCTCAAATTTCAACTAGTACATGTTGACTTAAAATTCGAAATTATTGGCGTTTGTAATTATAAAAAAAAACGCCATTTTACAATACTGTAAATAAAAGAGCGCAGGGAAGATATTTACTGCAACGAGAAATTGGCGGGAATACCAATGCCAATTAAAACAGGTCATATATTTAAGCCGGAATTATTGCCTGTTTAATTAATATTGGTCGTACTGCCAAATTACCATCCCATGCTCTTTGATTTAGTGTTGTAAAAAATGATGTTTTTCCTTAATTTCAAACGCCCATTGATCCCAAAAAACCCTGAAAATAACGTACATTTTATGTACATTAGGGTGGAGTGAAAAAAATTTTTCTCATATTCCGAAAAAGTCAGATTTGTATGTCCATAAGACGTAGTTCAAATATTTCTAAAAAAATTTAAGGTTTTACAGTTGCATGTTCAATTTAAATCATTGATTTTTTTGTCTATTTAAACAAAATTAAAAATTAAATTGAACATGCAACCGTAAAACCTTAAAATTTTTCAGAAATATTTGAACTAAGTCTTATTGACATATAAAACTGACTTTTTCGGGGTATGAGATTTTTTTTTCACTCCACCCTATTATACGAGGCGTATTCGAAAAGTGAGGGTCGTTTGCTTATATCTAAATATTGACGGGTCTGAACAAAGTTGTACATATGCATCGCCATCTATTGATAGTTTCCGAAGCCACTGAAGTTATTATTTTGATTCAAAAGTCGTTTGCCTGTCGGTGAATGCAGACAACAATGTCCGCGAAAATCATTGCCCCCAACAGTTGCGAAGTGCGTGCTGTGATTCGATTTTTGTGTGCAAAAGGATACTCAGCTGCTTAAATTTAACGAAAGGTGTGCCTAGTTTATAGGCCTACAGTAATGAGTGCAGGAAAGGTTAGACAATAGTGTCGAGGCTTCAAAAATGGCTGCGCAAATGTGCATGACGACATGAAAATATATGGTCGACGAATTTGATTTTTTCTTTTCGGTATTTTGCCATGCTAGTTCATACTACAAAGTCATCAATGTACGTGCAATTTAAAGTGAATATATCAATTTTTAACTCTCTTAACCTGTACAGTCTCTGTTCTTATCAAGTTGTTTCATTTTATAAGGTCTATACTATAAATTGTTGTATCAGGTAAAAATATAATATATATATATCTTGAATTTCAACTGATTACTTTACAGAAGTACTCAAATATAAAAGGAATGCGTTACATGTACCTATACAATTAAAATATATTTATATATATATTTTTATATACGAGATTCTTAACAAACTTACCACACCTAAAGAGAGTCACTTTTGTATGATTATTCTTGTTCTCAAGAATATTCGGAGAACTTGGAAGTACTTTGAGATTCTGTTTTTTTAAACATTATGAAACAAGTGTAATATCTCTAAAATAATATATTCATAAATACAATTATTAGTTATTAATAAGAAATCGAAAAAATAATTTGTTATACAAAATATCTCTATCACTTCACAACAGTTAAATATACAAATATATATATATATATATATATATATATATATATATATATATATATATATATATATATATATATGGATATATAGGGTCTGTTCCAAAAATGAGAAAAATTCATGGAGAAAGATTTGTTGCAGATAAAAGTACAAACGACTAAAATTTTTTCAAAATACCACCCTTGTGCGTTGATACACCGTTGCTAGCGTTGTTGCCACTCCTGGTACGTCCTCCGGAAATTGGCGACGGGAACCTCTTTTAAGCACTGCGTCGAGCCCCTGCAGCGTTCCAAAATGGTACCCTTACAAGCTCCTCTTGATTCGTGGAAACAAAAAAAGTCCGCGGTGCCAAATCAGGGCTGTACGGCGGCTGAGGCAGCGTTGCCACTTTATACTTGGCGAAGAACAGCCTTACGAGTAGCGAGTTGTGGCATGACGCGTCGTCATGGTGCAGCATCCAGCTGACATCCGATTTTCCAAGTTTTACGCAAAATTTAATTACGTAACGTCGCTCTACTAAACGCTGCATCGGTTTTTTTTCTGACGCGACGACCGAACAGACCTTCACTCCAATAGCGATTCTCACTCTGCAACAGCTTGCAGGCGACTGTACCGGGTCGCATTCTTTACCTGAGATGTTCCATATATATTTCTCATTACTTTTGAGACGGACACTAACAATATATATATATATATATATATATATATATATATATATATATATATATATATATATATATATATATATATATATATATATATATATATATATATATATATATATATATATATATATATTTATATATATATATATATATATATATATATATATATATATATATACTTTGGGCGTTCAAATATATAGTCCAGTACTGCTAAATAGGCACATTTCTAAGGCCATAATATTAATAAATTTGAAAACCTATGTGAAACACAATTTATCCTTCAAGGTTTTAAAAATAGTTAAATAAAAACAAATCAGTTAGCTGAACATCACACTTACTTAACGCAGGATTTTTTAAATATAATGAATCACTAGCAGGACACATTTTGTTTATATAGTTTCACTCAGAATTTGTATAAAATTTTTCTTTACTTTTGTTTGGACTATACGAAATGGACTTAACCTAACCTGAATATTTTATCTATTAAAAAAAGAAGATATATCTGGTAGTTGCTATAAAATCTGCCAAATTGGTATGTATATACATACATACATACATCAGGTGGCCCTTAAACCACTATCCACGTTTTTGCGATATAAAATATCATTAAATTAGACGCCCATTTCATTTACTGCTTGTTTTGTTTTATTAAAAATAACTATAATGAAACTAAGAAAAAAGTTACTTTTCCAAAACAGAACCAACAGTGTTTCCAAAGTAACAAATACACTACCTATGCCCGCCAGTGCAATAAATCTATTTTTTAACGTTGTTAAGTACTACAGTAGCTTTAAAAAACAATTTTACGTATATCACTGTTGCCTTTTTCGAAGGAGAAATAAAATAGTGTTCCTAGATAAACAGACAGAGCTTAATAAAGCTGGAAATTAGAAATGGCATCATCATCACGTAACCTGCAACGTCTATTGCGGGACATAGGCGTCCGTCATTCTAATCCAGTTGCTTCGGTCTTGAGCAGCTTGAATCCAGTTTCCGGCAGCTCATTTCAAATCCTCAGACCATCTTGTGGGGGGTTTACCTCTATTTCTATAGTCTTCTTGTCGGCACTCTAGCACTCTTTTCGTCCATCTATTATTGTCCCGAGTCCTCGCTATATGACCTGCCCAGTTCCACCTTAGCCTCATTATCCGGTCCACTGTATCAGCCACTTTTGTTTGGCTTTAGTGTTAGTGTCCCGACCCCATAAGTAAAAATGGATTATCAAAGGTTTCTCTTCTAAGACACGCTGGGATGACGTAACTTCCCAAATGCTGCCCATGAGAGACTTATTCTTCAATGTAATTCATTGGTCTTTGCAATCCTACATGTTGCGGCGACACTGTGTTTAGAGTATTTATCATGTTATAAGCATCGTCTACACGATCTGTTATCAGAACAATGTCATCGGCGAACGGTGATTGTCCAGCCCAATTTCTTAAACATGTATTCTAAAAGGGTTATAAAAAGTTTGAGGGAGATAGTATCCCCTTCTCAGACACCTGTCTCTATTCCAAATATTTCTGTTTCCCTGTGGCGCTTCACCCATGATGTGGCGTCGTCGTATATATGTTTCAGGATATTTATATACCTTGAATCTACACGTCATTCGGTAAGTGCTTCAAAGAGCCTGTTACAGTTGACTGAATCAACCGCTCTCTCGTAATCTACAAATATAAAAAGCAATGGTTTGTTATACTCGATACATTTTTCTATAAGTATTTAATTGTGAGGAGATGGTCATTAATCCCATAACCTGCTTTGACTCCATCCTGCTGACGTGCTTGGTAAAACTCTAGTTTCAGTGTTAAACGGTTTGCCAATATTTTTATAAAAAGTTTGTATATATTAGAGAATCTGCTGATGATACGTAATTAGATACATCTGTTGTGTCGCCGTTTTTATGTATCAGGACTACAGTGGCGATGTTCCAAGCTGTTGGTGTTGTACCTTCTAGAACGCATCAATTGAACGGTATTTTCAGAACACTGTACAAGTACTGATTTGCCCGCTTGTTTTACAGCTTTCACCATGATATTATCGTCTCTAGAGGATTTGCCGTTCTTCATTTCCTTCACTGCTCTCTCTGTTTCGAGAATATCTGTAGAACTCTGATTTTGGATATGTGGCAGTTCATAAGGCTGTTCTTTTATTTTTCCTGTACAAAGTTCTCTGTAACAAGTTTCCAAAATGGAAATTAGTTTATCTTTATTTGTTGTCACAGCCCCTACATTATTTTTTAATTTATGTATGGTTTTGAAATGGCATAACATATGTTATTTATATTATTATGATAAGTTTGTGACTATTTTCTCTTATTTTCTATTAGCAATTATTAGTTCTATAGTTATCAGTACTCTTCTTATTGGTGCAGGATTTGTACTTTTCTTATTAGTGAATATGCAGTGCTGCGATTTTGTAAATTTTTTAGAATAAGGATTAATGTTCAACAGTAGACCCTAGTAAGCCAGACTTAATCCTGTACAATTTGAAACTTGACTAAACTGACTTATTATTATGTCCAGGAAAAGGAAAAACATAATCAAAAATTACCATATAGTGATTAGTATTTTAAAAAATCTGCGTTATCTTAATTGTAAGATAATATATAAATATCAAAAAAAAAGTATCAAACTTTATGGAAATAGCTCTGTACACGCGCAGGGGTAAAAAAGTAGCTACCTGAAAAGTTACAGCAATTAATTGCTGCAACTGATCGCATCAAGCTGCATTGAAGTCCGAAAATAGCTACCTGAAAAGTTACAGCAATTAATTGGTGCAACTAATCACGTCAAGTTGCACTGAAGTACGACGATCTTGAAGAGCATCGAGTTGCATTAATGCCTGAATACCGTTGCGAAGTTTGCAGACAATATCGACGATATGCTATTTCCGTAATATTCTGCACAAAATTATAGAATATTTATAAATGTCACAATTAATACCGAGCTTTTTCCATAGAAACTGACCGCGAAGGTCCTGCCTCAGCAGTCGAATTCCGCGAATATTTAGTCCCACTTATACTAGACAAGTCAGTATGTTTGCTAATACTGCTAGGCAGTGTTACACTAGACAAGTCAGTATGCTTACTAATACTTGAAGGTAGTTCCTGACCCTCGATAGTTGCGATCGGAGCGGTAGATGGCGTCTGTGTAGTTATGGTAGACTTGGTCGTTACACTAAGCCTACGGGCATCGTCGACACCGTGCTGTGGGGCGTCGTAGGACGTGAGCCCGCTAGAGATGGTACTGTGGACGCGTTGAGCGATTGCATGGTGCCCATCTGGTGTTTGAAAAAAAAAATAAAGTGTTAAATAATAAAATAAAACATATCGGGTGACAATAAAACTGCGTCATTTTAAAATCGTTTTAGATAAAATAATGAAAACTGTACTACAGCGTTTCTCAACCTGTGGGGTACGCCCCACTAGGGGGGCGTGATTACACTATTGGGGGGGCGCGAGCGTATCGAATATAAATTATTATTATTAAAAAGGTTCATTAAAAACATTTAATATAATTTATTAAAAAGAAAGCAAAACAAAATACATTCTGACATAATAAAAAATAAAATACACATTTACACTGATATAATACATCTATAAACAGGATTGTATTAGTACTGCACAATGTATTTACCTAATAATTAACATAGCAATACTAAATTAAAAACAAGTTTAATAATTATTAGTGACTCCCTTGGGCCTGTTTTGCAGAGCAAAGATTTTCGAAGGATGGTTTAATATTAGAAATACACACTCTGAGTTCTTTTTCTATATTTAGTTGAGATCTATATTTTGTTTTCAAAGCAGCCACCGCAGAAAATCCGGTTTCGCAAAGGTAGGATGTTGAAAATGGTAATAGTATACGAAATGCTCTTGTTCTCAGTGCAGAAAACTCATCATTCACCCCTGCCCAAAATTCAAAGAGTGATTTATTATTAAATTGTCTTTTAATTTCGCCGTGAAGTCTATGAAGATTTCTTCTTCGGAAGTTGAGAGCCCTTTATTTTGAAATGCCTTGTATGTTTTAACATATTCACCCACATTTGCAAACATTTCTAGATTTTTTTGCTTTACATTTCTGCTCCACAATTCCAATTTTCTACACAAAGCATTAATTTTATCACCTGTATCGAATATATGTATATTTGTTCCTTGACGTTGAAAATTTAAGGTATTTAGTTTGTCGAATATATCGACCAAGTAGCTCAATTTCATCACAAATAAAAACTTCTCGGCTTCCGGTCGGTTTTCCTCTTCTATAAAAATGGCGATTTCATTTCATAAATCATAAACACGTTGCAAACATTTCCCACGTCATAACCATCTTGCCTCGCAATACAATAACAACGCTGAATGTTCGGCACCCATGTCTTTACAAAGTGCAGGAAAAATTCTAGATTTTAGGGGTATCATTTTAATATGATTTACTACGGTTACAACTGTAGTGAGCACAATATTCAGAGCAGGACTCATTTCTTTGCAAGAAGCTTCTCTGTCGATCATACAACGTGTCCATACACACAGTGGAGATTTTTGTTTCACAAGTGCTTGTACACTTTGAAATCTTCCAGACATTGAATGAGCACCATCGGTACATATTCCGACGCAATTTTTCCACTCCATATTTGCCTCGTTTATAAAATCATTTAAGATAGCAATTAATGCAAGTGATGTTGCAGAAAAATAGTTCTTCTACTGCTGACATACCATCACAAAATCGAACATAGGCAATGAAATGAGCATCTTTATTGCTATTTGTGGCCTCGTCAAGCTGAATTGAAAACAATTTGTCACGCAACTTCCCGAAAAGATGATGCTGTATATCTTCAGATATATCACCAATTCGACGGGCAACAGTATCATTTGATATAGGTATGGATAGCAATTGTTTGGCAAAATTATCTCCAAACATAGTTTCTACAATCTCAGTTGCTGCTGGCAAAACAAGCTCTTCACCAATGGTATGAGGTTTTTTTACATCTGGCTATTTTATATGAAACTTTGTAAGAGGCAAGTAAAGCTTTTTCATTCACAGACAAAGTTTTTTAAAAAAATGATTTCTGCTTTACATATGATTTTGATTTTAATTCGAAGAATTCTCGGGGTTTGTTAAGGTACTCACTATGAAGCGTTTCCAAATTTCGTTTAAGTTTATTTGGTTTCATGCTGTCTGCTGCCAAGATTTTTGAGCAAATAACACATAGGGGCCTTTCTTCTTCATTTACTTCAGTACTGGTAAACCCTAAATTTAAGTATTCTTCAGATTATTTTCTTGATTTTATTTTCGGAACCACGCTCGTCTGTGCACTTGTTGATGCTTCACTATCGTCTAATGCTCGCTTACGCCCACTTAAAAATTTATCCATGATTCTGTATAAATTTACTGCCGTGAATACCTAATACCTTGAATTTAAATTAACACGTAAATTACAACATACACATTCACAATAAATCCGGTAACAGTAGGAGGATCAACTCGACTGAGACGGGCTGTAATTGAACGAGGTGCAGCATTTATACACTTTTGGGCAGATTTTCCGAATGTTCGAGGCAACTCGGAACTTCTCGCGAAGCCGCTACCGATATGGTGGACGTGACAGAGAGCAATAGAGAGGCATCGATTCTAGTTTTGTCAACGCAGCAGATATGTGTTGCCAAATATGAATAAATTTACTTATTCTTGGTAGTTTGTAAGGTTTGTAATTATGGTCATAGTGTAGCTTTAGCATCAAAATATTGAAAATACATTATTATTTCATGCATTGTTATTGTATGAGAGGGGGCAGGCGCGATGAAAATTATGTTTGAAAATTGGGTCGCAAATACTGAAAGGTTGAGAAACGCTGCTGTACTATATAAATCAATAAAGTTAGTACCTTTTTCGGCATAATCAGAAGGCACTGGCGATTATTTATTTTTAACAAAAATGGACAATACATTTATTATTGCACATTAATTTCACAATTTATCGTAGACTAGTTTAAAATGACGTAGATAGTTTTATTATCACACGGTGTCGAGTGAATGCTAAACGTCTCTTGGCCTTCAGACATCGTCAAGTGAATAACATATTAACCTGATAATGGCTGAAACGAACATTGTTACTTCAAATAAGGAATGACAACCGGAGTCCAAGAAACGCCATTTTCTTAGAATAAATCACTGACTATGACCTAGTTTACAAGCTTTATTATAAAGTAAGTAAATGATATTTGTGAAAACTAAGAAAATTTATTAAATATGTGAAACATGAGAAATTAATAAACATAATTTGATGAATAAAACTGAGAAATTAGGTATATTGTCATTGTCAACTGCATTTTAAGTGTAAACACAAATATATAGAGTATTTTCTAAGCTGGGTCATTTTTTGTTAGGTTATAAATTCCATTAGGTTAATTAAGTTTAACAGGAGATCTACCCTCTGGAAATAACTGAAAAATTTTAATTTTTTTTGTTAATTTTGGGCAGTCTCATTATGATACCCACGGCGATATAGTTTACAATCTATATTCTCAACTTTTTTGTTGAATTGGACGTTTACTTTTTCTAACAGGGATACAACATGCTTGTAATTTTTTCCTAACCCCAATATTTGTATGCATTACGAGCATAGCACAAGGGCTGCAGGGAAATCTATAAAGCTTCAATTACTAAGGGTAATTCAATTACCTTTTCCAGTTACTGCAATTGATTGACCGACAGCTTTAAACCGGACTGAGTACATTTTTAAAATGAGTTTTTAAAAATAATGTCCTAAATCAAAAACTACCCTGTATGTTTGTGAGCATTTTTTACCTCAAAATCTTTTTTAACACATAACTAAAAAGAATCGTGACCTTACCAAAATGATAGTCTCCAAATGGCTTGTGAGCGATGAAAAAATAATAAGAAATCAATAATGACACAAAAATAAAACATTAAAAAAACATTAACTGATGCACATTATCCAACTGAAAGCACATGAACGCAACAAGTCTAAAAGCGCGTATAATGAGGGAATTATTCTTGCTTATACATTTTACGTTTATCTTCTATAATCTATAATATATATAAAATGCAACGTTTCTCTGTCTGTCTGTCTGTCCGTTAGTGCGCTTATCACTGGAGAACCACTTATCCGATTTACGTACTTTTTTTTTAAACGATACATATGTTCTCTGGTTATAGGCTATATTTTATTACGATAGGTAGCATAAGGAATGAGCAGTGACGATAATAGTGACTGAAGTCGGAAAAAAGTTGGCCGCTAGCGCGTTCCCTTGCAATACACAGCCTTAACCATTAAATATGGAACAATATTATGTAGCAGAGAATATCTATAATATATAATATATATAAAATGTAATGTCTGTCTGTCTGTCTGTCCATTAATGCGTTTATCACGCAAGAACCACTTATCCGATTTACGTATCTTTTTTTAAATTCATACATATATTCTTTGGCCACGTTATGTAATAATAATAATAATAATCCATATCTATTATATATAAAAAAGGCAACGTCTCTCTATCTGTCTATCTATCCTTAGTGCGCTTATCCCTCGAGAACCACTTATCCGATTTACGTGATTTTTTAAATTCATACATACGAGGCTGGTTTGAAAAGTCCGTGCAAAGTCCGAGAGATGGCACCACCGGCGCTTATCGAGGTCATGTTTAGTTAGTAGCATCTCTTGAATGAACGCACACCAAGTTTCAGCCATATTGGTCTATTTCTTTGTGTTTGGCATTCGTGTGAATCAAGGAAGTCGAGTGATTTTCAAGAAATGGACGAAAAAGAATTTCGTGTGGTGATTAAACATTACTTTATGAAAGGCAAAACGCCTCAGGAGACTAAAGAGAAGCTTGATAAACATTATGGTGACTCTGCACCTTCGATTAGAACAGTTTATAAGTGGTTTCAAAATTTTCGGACTGGCCATATGGGTACAAGTGACGCTGAACGTTCTGGACGGCCTGTGGAGGTTACGACTCCAGAAATCATTGATCAAATCCATGATATGGTGATGGATGACAGAATAGTTAAGGTGAGTGAGATTGCTAGTGCTGTGGGCATCTCGACTGAACGGGTACATAATATTTTGCATAAACATTTGGACATGAGAAAGCTATCCGCAAGATGGGTGCCGCGATTGCTCACGCTTGACCAAAAACGGAATCGTGTGAAGTGTTGCAAGGATGGTTTGCAGCTGTTCCAGAAGAATCCGGAGGACTTTAAGTGTCGTTTCGTCACTGTGGATGAGACATGGATACATTACTATACTCCTGAGACCAAACAACAATCTAAACAATGGGTTACCAAGGGGGAATCTGCACCAAAAAAGGCGAAGACCGTTCCTTCGGCCGGAAAGGTTATGGCGACTGTCTTTTGGGATTCGCAAGGGATAATCCTCATCGACTATCTGGAAAAGGATAAAACTACTACAGGTGAATATTATTCATCGTTATTGGACCGTTTGAAAGCCGAGCTGCAAGAAAAACGCCCGCGATTGGCCCACAAAAAAGTCCTTTTCCATCACGACAACGCACCAGCACACACCTCAGCAGTTGTGGTCGCAAAATTTGTTCCCCAATTTGAAGAAATGGCTGGCGGGACAAAGATTTTATTCAAACGAGGAGGTGACTGCAGACACTAATGTATATTTTGCAGACTTGGACAAATCCTATTATTCGAAAGGGATCAACAAACTAGAACATCGTTGGACGAAGTGTATAAGCCTAAAAGGAGACTATGTCGAAAAATAAAAAAGGTTTACCCCAAACACATAAGTAGTTTTTATTTTTGCACGGACTTTTCAAACCAGCCTCGTATGTTCTCTGAGCAGGTTATAGATATATATTTTATTACATCTATAATATATATAAAATGCAACGTATCTCTGTCTGTCTGTCTGTCCGTTAGTGCGCTTATCACTGGAGAACCACTTATCCGATTTACGTGCTTTTTTTTAAACATAAATATGTTCTGTGTCCAGGTTATAGGATATATTTTATTACGTTAGGTGACATAAGGAATAAGCAGTGACGATAATAGTGAATCAAGTCAGAGAAAAGTTTGCCGCTAGCGCGTTCTCTTGCAATACACTGCCTAAAGCATTAAATATGGAACAATGTCATGTAGCAAAGAATATAATATATATAAAATGCAATGTTTTTTTTTTAATTCATACATTTATTCTCTGGCCGGGTTATCTATAATCTCCTATTTATAATATATATAAAATGCAACGTCTCTCTGTCTGTCTGTCCGTTAGTGCGCTTATCACTGGAGAACCACTTATCCTATTTACGTGCTTTCTTTTAAAACATATGTCCTTTTTTTAAAACATACATATGTTCTCTGGCCAGGTTATAGGATATATTTTACTGCGTCAGGTAACATAAAGAATAAGCAGTGACGATAATAGTGAATCAAGTCGGAAAAAAGGTTATAGTTAGCGAGTTCTCTTGCAATAAACTGCCTAAACCATTAAATATGGAACAATATCATGTTGCAAAGAATATAATATATATAAAATGCGACGTCTCTCTGTCTGTTTGTCTGTCCGTTAGTGAGCTTATTACGTGAGAACCACTTATCCGATTTACGTGTTTATATAAATTTATACATATGTTCTATATAATTCGATATAAGCCTAGATAATAGTAGATAAGGTGAGATAATGGGAGATAAATATAAATAATGGGAGATAAGAAGAAATAATGGGAGATAAGCAGAGATAAGTCTAGATAATGGGAGTTATGGTGAGATAAGGAGAAATAATGGAAGATAAGGGGAAATATTGTGTGATAAGTCGAGATAAACCTAGATAATGGGAGATAAGTATAAATAATGGGAGATAAGGAGAAATAATGGGAGATAAGGGGAATAATGGCAGATATTTTATTATGTTAGGTAACATAAGGAATAAACAGTCACGAAAGTAGTGAATCAAGTCCACGCGAGCGGAGCCGTGGGCACGGCTAGTTTATATTAAAACACCACTAACGCCGACACTAACAAGTCCGGCATTTTGTTGTGAAATAGGTGTAATTTACAAACTACTGTTATTTTCATAGTTTAAAAAACTGAATATTTACGATAGGCGAAAAATATTCTAAAGATACTGTGAAATCCAATTTCCAATTTACCAAGTTAGTTCAGGTAAAACTAATGAAAGAAAAAGAACAACCAAGACTTCACAATCCAAAAAGAAATTTAAAAAAAAACTCTGGAAAGAAATATCACGATGTTTGTTCTAATAACAACATTAGACATCGTAACACGGAAGAACATTTGAACAAAATAGTAATGAAAAAGTCCTTATTGGGAACGTGGACAAGTAGAAAGTTGAAACCTCTGAGGCGCAAAAACTAAAGCAAAAAAGGTTTGAATATATCGGATTCGCACACATCTCCGGACTAATGATTTGAAGTGGCGAGTATAATTAAAAAGCCACTGTTGAGCGAAAACTACAGAGGAAAACGACTCGCGTGGGCGGAGGAAAACAGATCGAGACTGGAGCAATGTAAATTTTTTCTGATGAAGTTTCATTTTGGGGTTATGTTATCATCCCATGAGCCTGGTCAATTTCCACTAACCGATTGGTTTACCGTGAAACACCCTGTGTTCGGAATAAGGTTTTAGGAAACTTTGCCTACGATGCGAACGCTGAAAAAAATGCTCCAGATTTACAAGAAGGCATTAGTATCGACCATCAAACGGTGATTTGTCGATAAAAATGAGGAGTGGATTTTTCAAGATAATAACGATTCCAAGAATACGCGGAAAATCTCGTCGTAAGTATGGGCCGAAGATGCCAGATGAGTGGATGCTTCAACAGAATAACAACCCCAAACATCCAAGTAACCAGTGGAAACGGGAATTCGGTATCGAGAACCTGTATTCATACATCAAGCAGAAGCTTGGTAGTAAAAAGATGTACACAGTAAAGCAAGTGTCAAGGCAAGTCGCGCAACTTGGAAATCTTTGTCCCAAGAATACGAGAAAAATGTTGTCGAAAGTATGCCGCGAAGATGCCATGTGATCATTTTAATGCAAATCCGTTATTGTCGAATGACTAAAAACTTTTCAATAAATCCATTTTTTATTGAACTATGTATGACGCATTTTTACCTACAACATCCTTCTGATATCAGCTAATAATAGAAAAAAACATACTACAGGGCTCGATATTATGGACTTTCTTTATTCTTTAGTAGTGTTTATACTGGTCCGTCCATTCAAGAACCTGCCACTCTTCTACCAAATACCAGTACACTCATAAATCTCAAAAATATCTCGTCTGACGAGATCTTGAATGCTTCTAAAAGACTAAAAATTAAAACTACTCAGGGTCCTGATAAAATTCCATGCTTTTTAGTGAAGGATTGCATTTCTGCCTTCTTGGAACCGCTCGCTTTTATCTTTAATCTTTCTCTTAAAATTAATACTTTTCCAAACATTTGGAAGGAAGCACGATTCACACCTGTCTTTAAAAAGGACAATTCCACTGAAATTTCAAATTACAGGCCAATATTAATCCTGTCTGCCTTTGCGAAGGTCTTTGAGACGGCAGTGTACGAGCGGGTTAGTACTCAGGTAGCCCAACTGATCACATCCAATCAACATGGCTTTATTTGTAAACGAAGCACTATTACTAACCTAACTTGTTTCACCCAATACGTAAGCGAGGCTTTGCATAGGCGCCAGCAGGTTGATACGCTCTATACTGACTTTTCGACGGCCTTTGACCGGGTGGATCATGGGTTATTCCTGGCAAAAATTGATGCTATGGGATTTGATAATAACGTGGTCAGTTTTTTTGCTTTCTATCTCAGTGGTAGATCTCAGTATATCGAAATTCGCGGTCACAAGTCTGCAAGTTTCTCAGCAATGAGTGGTGCGCCAGAGAGAAGCAACTTGGTTCCTCTGATTTTCTCTCTCTTTATTAATGACATAGTCTCTGATATTTCCAGTAAAGTGCTCCCATTCGCGGATGATCTAAAACTCTTCCGGATGATAAACACCACCTCGGGTTGCCTTGACCTGCAGGCGGATCTAGAAAGAATCAATTTATGGTGTGAACGTAACAACTTACCGCTGAATATCAAAAAATCTTACGCCATGACCTTTCCAATAAGTCAAGTATTCATTACAATTACGAGTTAAACGGTTCGCAACTTCAGCGGTGTTCTGTTATTAGGGATTTGAGGATTACTTATGATGCCAAGCTTGCTTTTGACACTCATATCAACAGCGTTTGCTCAGAGGCCTTTAAGGCGTTGAGATTTGTTTTGCGCAATGCTAAAAGCTTTACAAATATTCAGACACTTATACTACTTTACTTCTGTTATGTCCGCTCAAAACTTGAGTATGGATCTGTGGCCTGGAACCCAATATACAATTGTTATATCCAGAAATTAGAAGGCATACAGAGGAAATTCTTTAAATTTTTAGCATTTAGAGTTGATGGTTCTTTCCCTCCGAGAGGCTGTGACCACGAGGACTTGCTGGAGAGATTTCAGATACCATCACTGCTGCGACGTATGAACTACCTTCTTACGAGTTTTCTGGCAAAACTTGTGAGGTCTGTTATTGATTACCCTGAATTATTGTCCCAAATCATGTTGCATGTGCCTGGTTGTACAATGAAATCCACCTCGACTTTTAGTGTGTGTACCCCACATAATAATTTACTATTGAAATCACCACTTTACCGAGCAATGGCGTTTTATAATGAGACATCTCAAAACATTGATGTTTTCCATTTAACACTTCCTCAATTGCTTGGACTCTTCAAGAACAGGTTATTGAGATGATCTAAAATTTGTATTTAGCATACTTTTCTTATTGTGCAATGAATGGGCTGAACAGTATTTGTTGTGTGTAGTTGTTGAATTTTTGTAAAAATTATTATTATAACTTAAGTAGGTCTGATACTTTTTTCACCTATTGTCAAATTGTCTTATAAATGGATGTAGTTCTGTTAGACAATAAATGCTTATTATTATTATTATTTGTAGTTAGTCAGAATATAAGAAGGATAAATGATTCACAGTCTCTGAAGAAAAAAAGAAGGGAAAGAAGAACAAAAGAACAAGAAAAATAGGAGACAAAGCAGGACTAACGGACTGATTACAACCTAAGAGTCTGATTACGCTGCGTCGTCCTGATTTGAGTTGGCGAATTGCCCCAAAGGATGGCAGAGCCAAAAAAAGAAAATAAATAAGAATTAGTCAGGTTACTTAATGCAACGTCAACTAAATAAAAAAATACCGGCCTATATGCTCAAAATAGAATAATTCTCGCTCATTACCCGCTTCGTAAACTATAAAAATATATTATTAATGACATCTAAATGATCTTGCTATTAAAATTATTATACATACGCTTTTGTAATTCCTAAATAAGTTACCGTGAAACAATGTAAATACTGAATTAACGTTTTAAATAAAAAATATTTTGGTTTGGACAAGGTATAGAAGTAGTGTGGCAGAAAAATAACGAGACTAACTTTATTAGAATCCCTTTTAAAGCAGTTATGCCTGCAGAGACAGACATGTTCTTTCGTTCGTAGCAGTGCCGAAAGCCTTTGGCAGGAATCCTATTCACTTAGTAGGTTAAAACTCTCCTGAATATTATTCCAAGTACAAAAATGACACATTTTCAATTAGTTTTGGACTAAATCCTTTAGCAACATTTCATAAGTCACAGTAGCGGATTCGTTTGACACGACATTTGATAGTACATTGCTCAATATTTTGACTATTTTCGCAACGCCCTCAAATATAACTTCATCTCAAAGGATTTGTGAGCAGACGTGTTGTCTTCCAAAACCAGCGCCCCTTCAGACACTTTTTCTCGGCGTTTTTTCTAAATTTTTTTGGCGAAGTTTAGTTAACAATGAAGAATAATATTCTTCAGTCACTGTTTTGCCAAGTACAGTAGAACCCCGATTAACCGAGTCGCGATTATCCGAGCTCCGGATTAACCGAGCCAATCTAAAACCTGATTATCCGAGGTACGCGCGTCTATGCTGCGTATATTAACCGAGCTTCTAAAATATATATGTACATATTTCCATTTAAAATCATCGGGGCCTTCGGAGAATCCCCCTGGCCCGTGTGAGGGGTTCCCCTATTTATGTTTTTGGACTCTTTCAGCATGTAAATTTGCGTGAATGCAGTGCCTTAGTTATAGCGTTTACTACGGAGAAGTACGAGTATACTCACATAATTTATTTGGTTGGGGTTCTGGTAGTTAAGTGTAATTAATACGAACTACTTTGCTTGAATTTTTGTTTGTCGTATTATAATGGAGCAAAACAAGCGTAAAAGAATCGTCGTTCCTATTGAAGAAAAATTAAAAGCCATCAGAAGAATTGAAGCAGGAGAGACAATTAAAGTTGTTGCACGAAATTATGGAGTAGGTAACAGTTGGCGATTGAAAAAGAAACCGCACAAAAATAGAAGAGTGGTGTATAAATCAAGCCTCCTCGACCTCAGGAAGAAAATCAATGAAAACCGGCGACTATGAAAAGGTTAACGAAGCTTTATTCATGTGGTTTAACCAACAGAGATCAAAAGGTGTGCCTCTGTCAGGTCCAATTTTACAACAGAAAGCAATAATGATTAGTAGGCAATTCCCAGAGATAGATCAGTTTACCGTCAGTTGTGGATGGCTTGACCACTGGAAAAAACGATACAGTGTACGACAACTGACTGTATGTGGTGAAAAACTTTCTGGTGATGTGTCTTCAATTGAGAAGTTTAAGCAGAACTTTAAAAAGCAAATCGAAGATTGTGGATACACATGTGATCAAATTTACAACTGTGACGAAACTGGTCTGCATTATAAAATGTTTCCATCAAAAACATTGGCATCTCGACAGGAAAAATCAGCTCCTGGGCACAAACGAAGTAAGGAAAGATTAACTATAATGGTACGTTCCAATGCATCTGGCAAGCACAAAATCCCACTGATGGTGATTGGCAAGTCTGCACGTCCAAGAGCTTTAAAAGACATTTCACCCAAAGCCCTACCAGTCAATTACAAAAGTCAGAAGAGCGCATGGATGGATGCGATCTTATTTACTAACTGGTTTGAAGAAGAGTTCGTGCCATTTTTGAACAGAACCCGTCTTCCTATTAAAGCAATTTTGTTAATGGATAATGCCCCCTCTCACCCTGGAGAAGGACTTCATGTGGGCGAAATTGTTGTTAGGCATTATAGGCGTTTATATCTTAAACATCTGTTAGAATACACAGAAAAGGAGGATATTATCAATGGGATGAGAAAGGTTACACTAAAAAATGTTATTTACTGGGTAAGTCAAGCTCTTGGTCAAAAGTTATTTATTTTGAGGACTATAATGACAGTGAAGATGATACTCCATTAAAGGAATTAGCTTTGAAATTGAGAAGCCATGGAGAAATGTCCTGTTCAAATTTTGACAGCGAGATAGAAGAAAAAGAAAAAAGTTTATTTGAATTAATGCAAAAATTAAAAGGTTGCGAAAATGTGTCAAGAAAAGATGTTGTTGAATGGATTACAGCAGATGATTTAGAAGAAGAGATGAGTATTGAAGAAATAACGAATGCCTTTCAGGAAATCGAAAAATCAGATGACGATGACGAAGCGGCGGTGGATGAACAGTCTCCCACTAAGATCTCTCATCAAGGAGGTTTTGCTTCTTTGGAAAAAGCTTTGAGGTATATCGAACAACAACCAGAGGCAACCCCAGCGGATTTGCTTCTTCTTAATAGATGGAGAAATATTGCAGCGAGAAAAAGAAGCTGCAATATGAAACAGAAGCGCATAGATACCTATTTCACTGTTTTATAATGTATGTACCTATTTATATGTTAAAAACGTTAATACATCAGTTTAAAGTATTGGTATTTATTTTTTGAATGAATAAAAAACAAATCCGGATTATCCGAGTTTTCAGTTATCCGAGGAGGGTGCCCCCCTACGTTACCTCGGATAACCGGGGTTCTACTGTATTGTGTAAGAACTGTCTCATCCTTGTCTCGAAAAACAGAAACAAGAACGTTTCCTGCTGATTTATGTAAACGAAACTTCTTGGGGCAAGGTGAGCCAGCATGTCTCCACTCCTTCACCTGTTTCTTTGTCTCTGGATCATAATGACGAACCCACGTTTCATCCATAGATACCATTTCATCCAAAAAGTTAGATGAATCCGCTTCAAACTGGCTACAAATCAACTTGGATGTTGTGACTCTTAGTGCTTCTGTGTCGGCGTTCAGACATTTAGGGATCCATTTAGTTGATCATTTTCTCATATCCAAATCAGAACCGACAATATGAAAAACACGTAAGGATGAAATGTTCAACTCTGCTATGTTTCTGCTCAATTCGGCAATTCTCCAAAATCTTTCCTGCATTAACAGTCCATGTTTCGGCTCCGTATGTGACTATAGGGAATATTAATGAACTGACGAGCCTATTTTTTAGTCATTTTATATATTCTGTGATTTTTCCATACTTTGCTTAGGTTTGTCGTTGCAGTTTTGGCTATCGCTATCCTTCTTTTAATTTCTTCTTCGCGGCCCCCCTTGTTAGAAATTCTGGTGCCAAAGTATATAATATCTGTCTTCAGTGGTATATCGTTAATTTTGTTAAGCGGAGGCAAAATTTTACCTCGATCTACTATGAGAAGAGAATATTTTATTCGATTTAGTGAAAGGCCGACATTTGCGCTAACATTTTCGATTCGATGCAACAGTGCAACCATTTCTTCCTCAGAGATAGCCATTATTGTAGAATCATCAGCGTACCGAGAACTTTTTGCCTCCTACTGATATCCCTCCAACCCACTCTTTCGTCGCTTTGCGGATATTCTAAATGAATTCTGGTGAATATGCTGCGGCGGTGTTTTGTGATTTGACAAAAGCTTTCGATTGTGTTGATCATGGGATCTTGCTGTCAAAGCTGGACATTTATGGGTTCAGGGGGTTAGCTTGGGATTGGTTTTGGTCGTATTTGTCGGGCCGAGTCCAGGGAATGACTTTTAAGGGTCAGTGCTCGGAGGGGGTTGGGATCAGTGTGGGTATCCCTCAAGGCTCTGTACTTGGACCACTATTCTTTTTGATCTATGTCAATGACCTGCCCCGTTTGACAGTGGCTGGCAGATTTACCATCTTTGCTGATGACACCACAATTTTGTGGCACAATAAGGATGTGGGGAGACTTCGGGCCTATGTTCAGGCAGATTTGTCTAAGATGAAGGCTTGGAGTGATGAAAACAAAGTGTCCTTCAATATAGCCAAGACAACGATTCTGAGCTTTAGATGCAATATGAATGTTAATATTGAGAATGAGATCACCTCTTCAGCTGATAATAATTCATTTCTCGGTCTAATAATTGACTCATCGCTGCGGTTTGAGGATCACATTGGAAACTTCTGCAGCAAAATTTCTTCAGGCTGCTTAGGGTTATTGCAAGTAGCCTGAGGCTGGATGTAGCTAGAACCTCTTATTTTTCACTAGTTAAGGCTCATTTGAGGTATGAGATCTGTTTCTGGGCTTGCTGCTCTCGAGTTCACTTTAGTTTTGTTTTTGTATTGCAAAAGAGAGCTATTAGATATATTTCAGGAGCTGGGTTGCAAAAGTCATGTCGACCACTGTTTCCGAGGTTAGGAATTCTTACTCTTTGTGCCCTATTTATCCTGGAAACTGCTATCAAGATCTTTAAAAAAAACATCGTCTTGAGGCAATGCCAGTCAGCCGGCACGGCACTATGCGAGCGTTCGTCCTGCCATTGCCGGCCCCGAAAACGGAGCTGATCAAATCTGCAATTGTTTATAATGGCAAAAAAATATATAATCATCTGCCTCTCAAATTGAGAGGATTGAATTGCGAGTCTTTACGCGAAAGACTAGGGCCCTACTTACAAAAAAGGCGTACTATGTACTTGAGGAATTCTACAATGATAGGAATAAGCATATAACAGTAGTTGAGTGGTTGGCATTTGGGTTGACATATGTGTAATTTTTATGTCATTTATTTTGTATTTACTGCATTGACTACTAATCTTATTCTGTTTCCTTATTTTCTCTTTCTTTGAATTTGTGCTTATTAATATAATAATAATTTAAATTAAGCTTGCTTTGTCAACAAATACGTTGTATTTTAGGACAATAAAGCATATTTCTATTCTATTCTAATCCATTCCCCATATATATTGAAGAGTAGTGGAGACCCTGCCTCGGGGTTGACAAATTTTTCTCAACTCTAACATAAGCGATGTTGTTGCTGTATAATTTGTCGATTAAGAAGACTAGGTGGTCTGGTATCCCCATTTCTTGAAGAATTCGCCATAAGTGATTCCACTGTACTGACTCAAAGGTCTTTGTATAATCAAGGAAACAGAACACAGCAGAAACATTATATTCATAGAACTTTTCTACCATTTGTCTCACGATGATTAGCTATTTTCTTGTGCCTCTACCGTGTATCAAACCTGCCTGTTCTTTATATATATATATATATATATATATATATATATATATATATATAAAGGGTGATTCATTTAGAGGTACTTTTTGTGATGGGGATTTAATTGCAGATTGCGCATGCGTCGTGGCAACTGAAGTGGCATTCCTGTTCAGTAGTGTTTGACAATTCATAATGGAAAGACTTAGCCCGGCACAGCGTCTACAAATTGTTCAACTTTATTACGAAAATGGGCGTTCTACGAGGAATGTGTATCGGGCGCATAGAGCAATTTATGGTCCACATAATCGGCCTACCGAACGCACAATTCGCTTTACCATCAATAAGTTTGAGACCCAATTTTCATTATTGGATAATGCTCGACTGAATAGACCACATCCAGCACGTAGTGAAGAAAATATAGGGGCGGTAGCGGAGAGTGTACGCGAAGACCGTGAAGTGTCGATTTGTCGCCGTTCTCAACAGCTTGGCCTGTCATATTCAACAACTTGGCGTATTTTACGTAAGGATCTTTCTTTAAAAGCATACAAAATTCAACTAGTGCAACAACTGAAGCCGACCGACCTTCCGAATCGTTTCCGTTTTAGTCGTTGGGCTCTTGACAAGCTTGCAAAAGATCCACTGTTTTCGAGAAAAATTTTGTTCACCGATGAGGCCCATTTTTAACCTAATGGATTCGTGAATAAACAAAACGCCCGTATTTGGGGTGATGAACCACCTGAAGAAGTTCAAGAGCTGCCATTAAATCCAGAAAAAACAACTGTTTGGTGTGGTTTATGGGCCGGTGGAATAATCGGTCCATATTTCTTCAAAAGAGAGGCCGGCCGGAATGTTACTGTGAATGGTGACCGTTATCGCGCCATTATAACAGACTATATGATGCCAGAAATTGAAGCCCGTGGTATCGACGAAATTTGGTTCCAACAAGATGGCGCTACTTGCCATAGAGCCCGTGAAACCATGGCTTTACTGCGAGAGCAATTCGGCGAACAGATCATTTTACGCTTTGGACCAGTGAATTGGCCGGCTAGATCATGTGATTCACACCTCTTGACTTTTTCCTTTGGGGCTATGTAAAGTCCAAAGTCTACATGGATAAGCCAGCTACAATTGAGGCATTGGAGGCCAATATTACTCGAGTCATTGGCCAAATACCACTCGAAATACTCACACGCGTCATTGAAAATTGGAACTTCAGAATGGACGTTGTTAACCGTAGTCGCGGACAACATTTGAAAGAAATTATCTTTAAGAAATAATTGTAAAGAATGGTTCTTTTATATGATAATAAAGATTATAAAATAAAATTGTTTTTATTCATTTTTTTTTATTTTAAAAAAAGTACCTCTAAATGAATCACCCTTTATATGTGTTACAATAGAGGTTTTCACGGATGGTGGAGTGTAATACGGTACATTAAAATTCCGGGTTTCAATCCGTTGGTCTAACAATGAATTTACACGACGTTTTTCCCAAAACTCATTTGGCATTTTCAACTGCCCCCGCTGCTGCTGCTGCTACTCGACACTGTGATCTTGCTGCTGCTGCTGCTGCTCGAAGCTAGCTGAGAAACCGACGTGCGGTCGCCATCTTTTAGAGGTAGGCGTGTACGGTCGGCGCAATACTGACTGTTGCCTTCTCGATGTTTAGGTTATTCCTTGGTTTAGCTAGTAGACCCTTCCATGTAGTGAAGATATTCAACACATCATCTCACTTATTTAGCTGTCCATTATTTTCGATTTCCAAGGCTTCTCTGACTATGCATGTTTGATAATGTGAAATCAAGGCTATTTGTTTAGATCACTTAAAATTGATATTGTGACCAGTATCATGATGGTGCTGAAAAAAGAGCTGATGTTTGTTTGTTTTTGATACTTATTTTATGTTCTTGGATACGGGTGAAGATTCTTCTGTTTGTTTGTTCTATGTACAATTTGTGGCAGTCTCCACATGGGATGCTGTAATCGCTGTAATTGGTAATATAATTTTTTAAATAGGAGTAGCGCAATCTCTGGCCGAGGCCAGGTATTTATTATACAACCCTTATACTATCCATAGCAACCGAATTTGTTTTTGACGATGAAAAATGGTCTAGGAAAACGAGTTATCAATATTTGTAACATGTGATTTAACCTGTGATAGGAAGCACGAAACAGCAGCATTGTCAGTTCATGCACAGCGCAGCTAATGTCATTACCTTTCTGCCACACCAGTCGCAGCGGCAAAATAAAACCTTTTATATGCTAGAGGTTTCTATTTAGTTTTTAAAACAACCAAAATACAGAAAATCAGCTGTAATAAAAAAAATGGTGATCTCTCTGACTATATAAGGAACATTTTTGCTTGAAAAATTTGTGCTATCTATAAATGGCATGTTACTCTATATAGAAATAAATCCAATAATCAAAATATTGCCAATAATCTACTTTTAATGAATGAATAACAGGTATACAAAACAAATAATTATCGGTCTTTTAAATGAGACACGTGTTGCATTTATTTACTTAAAAAAGCATTTTACCAACCACATAGCACCCTTGTAAGTGTTAAAAGCGAGTTTTTTTTTGTTAAAACTACACATAAAACTTTATTTTTTGATGTCAAGCCAGAATTAAGAACTTGAAAAAACACTGGAAATGATAGTTTTGTTCAATATTAATAAAAATAACTGGTCAAGTGCAAGTTGAACTTGCGCAATTAGTGTTCCGTACGTTGATTGCTTTTAAAATAAAAAATGTTGTAACGGAAGTATAAAATGATCAGTGACTTCACAAAACACACCCCAAAAGAGTTTTCAGCAAAGTTTATTTCCAATCTTTACTGAAAATTGATGACCTTGAAATTTTTGTTTTTTTATATACCAGATAAATTATTACAGGTAGTGCACTCGTGATAATTTTCGTTCAATCTACACCCCGTGGAGAATATTCCCGAATTTTTTCAAAATTTTTTGATAAGTACTTTTCGAGATAAGGCGGGTGGACAGCGATTTTTCGCGATTTTTTAAAAATAATACAAAGAAAAGTGCGCGCAAGTATTACATTACATATATATATATATATATATATATATATATATATATATATATATTTTACTCGAGTTTTCACAAGCTTTCATTTGACACCACACTCGATTACCTAGTAAAAATTTTTTTTTTCACTTCCGATTTCACCCCCCAAAACTAACCTCTTAAGTCAAAATTTAACTTTCAAAACTACATGGCTCTAATGAGGCCATCCATTCCTATATTATTACCAAATTTCAACTTTCTATGACAAATAGTTTCGGAGAAAATCGGGTGTGACAGACGGACAGACACACAGATGGACAGTCAGACACCGAAGTGATTTTATAAGTGTTCCGTACGGAACACTAATAAAAACAATTTTTTAATTTAGCAGTTGCACATATTTATTTTAAACATTTTGCTACTTAGCTTAGTTAAAGGTGGTGTATACATGTTTTTTGTTTAACATGCACACTAAAACCTAATATTTTTAAGTTTTTATGGTAAATGTAGATTTAGAACCTTTAAAGATGTCCGAAATAATAGTTTTACTCCCTAGTTTTAATGATTATACAGTTTTACATTCTTTATTAAAATTTATTTTTTCAATTTAATAGTTTTCTGGCAACTTTAAGTGTGTTTTCTTAAAAAACTTCACGGTAGACGTCTTTTTTTATGATTTTTTTTTTGGATTCAGCATAAAAAAATACTTAAGAAAACACGTGTCTCACTTAAAAGACAGAGAATTTTTTTATATACCTGTGTAATCAAAATATTACTAATAATCTACTTTTAACGAATAATTAAAACAAAAATAAAAATTACACTTACCCTTAAATGAGCCAAATCTTCCAGCTTCGTCAAATCTGACAGTTCAATGTACAGGGAATACACCAACACCCAACCATATACTGAGCAGATAATAAAAATGGTCCAAAGTAGGCACATAATAATATTGTAAGCAAAAATCATATCATTCACTATTGAGAAAAATAGGTACGCTAAAAATCTGAAGATGGAGAACACGGCGAAGACGTAGATCCAGGGAAGCATCTTCTTTTCATATTCCTATATTTTAAAGGAAAAATAAAAAGCTTGTTAAGAGTAAAAGAACAATGAAATCATTTACCCAGTAATTCCCTTGCAAACATGCAGTTCGAAAATAAATACCAAATTTCAGTTTCTAATACTAAAGAATAACTTATGACCATGGTTCAGAGATTTTATTATTAAAACGTTCACCATTGTCATACATAACAGGAATCCTGTTATGATACGTCTGTGTAAGGTAAGAGTATGAGACAGTAAGAAAAAAAACAAACTTTCTTTTCTTTTGAGCCTGATAAGAGTTTTAGATTACTTTTTTCTTTTATGAAGCTTACAATTATGTCATGGAGGGAGCTATTTGCAGATTATAGCTTAAAATGAAGCAATTCAAAAAAATCAGGGAAATATTTTCATTAATATGTACTTGAAAAAGAAATTAAGCCAATAGCACCCTGGTCACCCGAAAAATAAGGACTCTTAGATATATAATTTTCATATCCAGATGATATTAAAATAAAATAACCGGTCAAGTGCAAGTTGAACTTGCGCAATAGTGTTTCGTACGTTGATTGCTTTTAAAATAAAAAATTTTGTTACAGAGGTATAAAATGATCAGTGACTTCACAAAATACACCCCAAATGAGTTTTCAACAAAGTTTGTTTCCAATCTTTACTGAAATCTGATGACCTTGAAATTTTTGTTTTTTTTATATACCAGATAAATTATTAAAGGTAATGCACTCGTGATAATTTTCGTTCAATCTACACCCCGTGGAGAATATTCCAGAATTTTTTCGAAATTTTTTGATTAGTACTTTTCGAGATAAGGCGGGGGACAGCGATTTTTTTTTCGCGAATTTTTAAAAATAACACAAAGAAAAGTATAACATTATATATATATATATATATATATATTTACTCGTGTTTTCCCAAGCTTTCATTTCACACCACACTCGATGACCTAGTAAAAAAATTTTTTTTTTCACTTCCCCTCTTCACCCCCCAAACTAACCCCTTAAGTCAAAATTTAACTCTCAAAACTACATGGCTCTGATGAGGCCATCAATTCCTATATTATTACCAAATTTCACCTTTCTATGTCAAATAGTTTCGGAGAAAATCGGGTGTGACAGACAGACAGACAGACACCGAAGTGATCTTATAAGTGTTCCGTACGGAACACTAAAAAGGAAAATAGCAATATTTGTAATCCTTCCTTACTCAAATAACGCCTAAGTAATTTAGCAATATTGCCTATTACGAGCTCAGGAGACGTGTTTTCGATTTGATTTAGGCGCAAACTTGTAAGAACAAGCGGCTTAAAGTTGTTTATTACCTTCTAAAATAATTGTTACCTTATGTGTATTATCACTGGCGATTACAGGTTCAAATCTCTAACATCTCAGGGACCTAATTAACTTAGCTTACTTAGCTTAGATAAGAGTTTTATTTATTTTAAAAGCAATCACCGTATGGAACACTAATTGCGCAAGTCCGACTTGCACCTGGCCTGTTTACTTTTTTTTTTTTTTTGGATGTATGTGACGATGCAAAAACAATGTGATTGAGATGAGATTGTGATGAGATTTCATATGTATTAGTTACTCTGCAAATAAAGAATTTATTGTATTATTATTACTATAAGAACTGGAGCAATAAGAACATAATTTAATCAGCCAAATATATGTCTTACGAGTATCATAAAAGGATTAAATATCAATCAAATCAAATAAAGATGAACGCGTCATGGACGCACAAGAAGCCCCTATCTCTCCCTCAAACTTATTATGTATAAGGCGGGCTGTTTTTTTAATAAATATACAAGGCAACGTTAGAATTCTCTTAGTAATAAAGACATTCCTGCAGGATTGCCGTGAACTTAATTGGGACATATAACGCAGTGCTCGCTTTTGTAGCATAAAGACCTTATTCAGTAATTGGTTAGAGCAGGAACTCCAGAAACATACCCCATAATGGAGGTGCGATTCAATCAGAGCAAAGTATACCTTTCTCGCGATAGAAACATCTCTAGGCAAAACATCTCTTGGCAATCCTTTTACAAAGCTGCAAAATGTGAGTAGAGAATCTCAATTTAGTGTCTAGAAACAAACCCAAAAATTTGTTATAAGTCAAGCCTTCAATAATTTGCGAATCAAGTGAAATATTGTTCAATTGACATTTAAACGAAACAATGTTAGTTTTAGAAATATTCAGGGTTAAATAATTTGAATGACACCAATCTACGATTTTCATTATATCCCCACTGATGTCACATTCCAACTGTACCACCTCTCTATTGTGCCACATCACGGTTGTGTCATCGGCAAACATCGTAAATACTCTCTAACTCAGGGATGTCAAAGATACGGCCCGCGGGCCGCATCCGGCCCCCGGGACGTATCAATAAGGCCCGCGATCGCAATGTGTCACAGAAAGAAGAATCATTTTTTTTTAGAGCTTTTAGACTTCACTCGATTCCTCTACGGAAGTTTTAGAATGCGCACACTACATTTATAAGTAATTTCAAGGGCAGCGCGTGCATAATGTCACAAAAACGTAAAGTTGATAGTGAGTGCAGAGTTTTTCAGTCTAAATGGGAAATTGCATATTTTTTCATAGAATGGAAAGGTAAACCACTGTGTTTGATTTGCAATCAAACAGTTGCTGTTTGTAAGGAGTTTAACTTGAAGAGACACTATGATACGAATCATAAATCAAAATTCGATTGTTACACTGAAAAAATAAGAATGGACACATTGTCATCTTTAAAATCTAAACTTCAAGGTCAACAATCGATGTTTACTAAAGCTAATACTGAGAGCGAAGATGCCCTGAAATCAAGTTTTATTATTGCATTAGAAATCGCGAAGAGATCAAAACCTTTCACTGATGGTGATTTTATTAAAGACTGTATGTTGAAAGTTGCCGATGTTTCATTTCCATTTCAAAAGTCAATAATTCAAAATATTTCGCTGTCAAGAAACACTGTTGCTTCAAGAATAAATGATTTATCTCAAAATTTGGTTCTTCAACTGAAGGAGAAAATTAAGGAATTTACAAACTTTTCACTGGCTGTTGACGAGAGCACTGATACTGTTGATACAGCTCAACTTGCTGTTTTTATACGAGGCATTAACAGTAACTTTGAAATAACTGAAGAACTATTAAAGTGCGTTCCATTGACAGGTACTACAACATCAAATGATATTTATTCTGCAATTGAGCATTTGATAGCAGAATATGAACTCGACTGGAATATACTTAGCAGCACAACTACGGATGGCGCTCCTGCCATGGCTGGCAAACATTCGGGCGTTGTAACTAAATTAAAACAGAAAACATCAGGGAATTTTGTGGGATTTCACTGTACAATTCATCAGGAATCATTGGCATCCAAACATTTAAAAATGGACCATGTCATGCAACCTATAATTAAAATAGTAAATTTTATAAGGAGCAGAGGACTAAATCACCGACAGTTCAGGCAGTTTTTACAAGATTTGGACGAAAAGTTTTCTGATGTTCCTTACTTCACCGAAGTTCGTTGGCTCGAGGAATAGTTTTAGAAAAAAATTTTGCATTATGTGACCCTATTCAAGCTTTCATGTTAGAAAAAGGCAACCTAATTGATTATGACAATGACTGGTGGGTTGATTATGCCTTTTTGGTAGATATGAATAAACACTTGACTGATCTGAATGTAAAGTTACAGGGTAAAAATCTGATTGTCACTCAAATGTATTCATGTATTCAAGCCTTTGAAACAAAGTTGAGGCTGTGGGAAAATCAGGTAAAAAATCAAACTTTGGATCATTTCCCTCATTTAAAATCATTTGGCACAGTGAACCAAAAAAAATTGGATCAATATTCTCAACTTCTGCAAAATTTGATCACGGAATTCAACAATCGTTTTGAAGACTTTCACAAAATGAATGAAATGGAATTCCCAATTTTCAACAATCCATTCAATTTTGAAGCTTCACAGGCACCAGTTCATTTGCAAATGGAGTTGATAGATCTTCAATCAGACAGTATTTTGAAAGAAAAATTTAAAGAGATTAACGCTCTTACATTTTATACACAATATTTCAAGAGTTTGGATAACTACCCGGAATTAAAAAAGCATGCAGCACGCATTCTCTGCATGTTTGGTAGCACCTATTTATGTAAGCAGATGATGTTTTCCGTCATGAAAATAAATAAGAACAAACATCGCACAAGACTTTCGAATGAACATCTCCAATCAATTCTTAAAATAACTACAACGAATATGATACCTGACATCAATGAGCTTGTCAAAAACAAGAGAAGTCAGGTATCTGGATCCTCGAGCTCAAAATAATTACCCTCTTTTATAACTTTGATATAATTTTTAATAACCGTATATCATATACTATATAATTAAATAAATAAAATGTTATAATAATTCAGTATATTTTTTTTATTTGAATCTGGCCCGCCTACACATTCTAAATTTAATATATGGCCCTCTGCAAAATTGAGTTTGACACCTCTGCTCTAACTTTAAGTTTTGAAAGGGCATTAATATAAAGTAGCAATAATAAAGGACCCAAAACAGAGCCTTGTGGAACTCCACAAGCGACACTCAATTCCCGCGACTCATCACCGTTAAAAAAAGACAAATTGACTGCGCGATGATAAGTAAGATGCCAACCAGGCCAACGCCACACCTCTGAATACATAGATTTCAAGCTTACTCAGCAATATCCCATGATTCACACAATCAAAAGCTTTTGCGAGGTCACAGAACACCATCGCAGCAACCCCTCCATCACTTAACTTGCAATATAGGTTTTCTAGAAACGAAAAAAAAAAAAATCGCGTCATTAGTGTTTCTGCCAGCCCGAAAACCAAACTGAGAGGTGCCCAACAAATTTTGCTTAAGGACAAAATGGAGAATACGATCCCTCACGAGCCTCTCGAGCACCTAGGAAGAAAGTAATGAGATTGGTCTGTAGTTAGAGAAAGCAATGAGATTGGTCTGTAGTTAGAGGGTAAACTAGTTTCATCCCCTTTAAAGAGCGGAATAACTCGTGCCTGTTTCAAAGGAGGGAAATGTCCTACAAGAAATGATTGATTGATTGCCTATCAATCCAGTATCTTCTATGTACATACACTCCGGCTTCTCAAAAAAAGAAAAAAATCAAAAATAAGCTAAAAGAAAACAGAAACATTCAGGGTTTTGGTTACATCATGACTCAACAGGAAAAAAATTGGAAAACCTTCTCGACATTCTATTTACAACTCCACAAGACATTTTCAGTAATCTTTAGTCTTCGAGATTAAAACTCTGAATGAGTCAGGAGCACAGTCTATGTTCACTGACCCTGTGTAATAATCAGTTTGCACTTGTGATACACATCATAACCCTATAGTGTTAGGGTGTTTTTAAATGTCAATTGATTCTCAAATATCCCATTTATAGAAACTGGAACAAGACCTTTGATTTTCTTACATTGATGGTGTGTCCGGTAGGGTGTTGATGTTGAGCTACAGCTGCTCATGCAATCCTGTATTTGTGTTATCGACACAACACTGATACTTAGCTTGTACACTCTTAACTTAGATTCAAACACAGACTAACTTCAGTAAAACAAAATATTGCCTTCGGAAGTTTTGCAAGAAGTAAAACACTACTTAAATTTCCACTATTTAGTGGAAATTTAAGTAGTGTTTTAGTAAGAGTAGAAGTAAAACACTACTTAAATTTCCACTATTTACTGGAAATTTAAGTAGTGTTTTAGTAAGAGTAGAAGTAAAACACTACTTAAATTTCCACTATTTAGTGGAAATTTAAGTAGTGTTTTACTTCTTGCAAAACTTCTAGTTATGGATTTCCACCAAGTATCGGCTGAATCAATTCAAGTATTGCCTTCGGGATTAATTTTATTTAAATACAAAAATATACAATTGCTTGCGCAATAGTGTTCTATATGTTGATTGCTTTTGAAATAAAAATTTTTATTATGGAGGTATGAAATGATCAATGACTTCACAAAACACACCCCAAATGAGCTTTCAACAAAGTTTGTTTCGGATTTTTGTTGAAAACTGATGACCTTGAAACTACTTTTGTTTTTTATAAATCAGATTAATTATTAAAGGTAATGCACTCGTGATAATTTTCGTTCAATCTACACCCTATGGAGAATATTCCAGACTTTTTTCAAAATTTTTTGATCAGTAGTTTTCGAGATAAGTCCCCCCTTATCTCGAAAACGATTTTTGGCAAGTTTTTCAAAATAATACAAAGAAGTGTGAGCAACTATCACATCTATAATATATATAAAATGCAACGTCTCTCTGTCTGTCTGTCTGTCCGTTAGTGCGCTTATCACTGGAGAACCACTTATCCGATTTACGTACTTTTTTTTTAAAAACATACATATGTTCTCTGGCCAGGTTATAGGCTATATTTTATTACGATAGGTAGCATAAGGAATGAGCAGTGACGTAAAATAGTGAATGAAGTCGGAAAAAGTTTGCCGCTAGCGCATTCCCTTTCAATACACAGCCTAAACCATTAATTATGGAACAATATTATGTAGCAGAGAATATTTATAATCTATAATCTACAATGTATAAAAAATACAATGTCTCTCTGTCTGTCTGTCTGTCCATTTGTGCGTTTATCACGCGAGAAGCACTTATCCGATTTAAGGATCTTTTTTTAAATTCATACATATATTCTTTGGCCAGGTTATATAATAATAATAATCTATATCTAAATATATATATAAAATGCAACGTCTCTCTGTCTGTCTGTGTGTCCGTTAGTGCGCTTATCACTGGAGAACCACTTATCCGTTTTACGTACTTTTTTTTTAGAACATACATATGTTCTCTGCCTAGGTTATAGAGATTTATTATATCTATAATATATATAAAATTCAACGTATCTCTATCTGTCTGTCTGTCCGTTAGTTCGCTTATCACTGGAGAACCACTTATCCGATTTTCGTGCTTCTTTTTTTAAAACATACATATGTTCTCCAGCCAGGTTATAGGCTATATTTTATTAAGTTAGGTAACATGAGAAATAAGCAGTGACGATAATAGTGAATCAAATCAGAAAAAAGTTTGCCGCTAGGGCGTTCTCTTGCAATACACTGCCTAAACCACTAAATATGGAATAATATCATGTAGCAAAAGATATCTATAATATATATAAAATGCAACGTCTCTCTGTCTGTTTGTCCGTTTATGCGCTTATCACTGGAGAACCACTTATCCGATTTACGTGCTTCTTTTTAAAACATACGTATGTTCTCTGGCCAGGTTATAGGATATATTTTATTACGTTAGGTGACATAAGGAATAAGCAGTGACGATAATGGTGAATTAAGTTGGAGAAAAGTTTGCCGCTAGCGTGTTCTCTTGCAATACACTGCCTAAAGCATTAAATATGGAAAAATATCATGTAGTAAAGAATATAATATATATAAAATGCAACGTCTCTCTGTCTGTCTGTCTGTCCGTTAGTGCGATTATCACTCGAGAACCACTTATCCGATTTACGTGTTTTAATAAATTTATACATATGTTCTATATAATTCGATATAAGCCTAGATAATGGGAGATAAGGTGAGATAATGGGAGATAAGGAGAAATAATGGGAAATAAGTCGAGATAAGCCTCGATAATGGGAGATAAGGTGAGATAATGGGAGATAAGTATAAATAATGGGAGATAAGGAGAAATAATGGGAGATAAGCAGAGATAAGTCTAGATAATGGGAGTTATGGTGCGATAATGGGAGATAAGGAGAAATAATGGAAGATAAGGAGAAATAATGGAAGATAAGGAGAAATGTTGCGAGATAAGTCGAGATAAGCCTAGATAATGGGAAATAAGGCGAAATAATGGGAGATAAGGAGAAATAATGGGAGATGAGCAGAGATAAGTAAATAATGGAAATTATGTAGAGATAAGGAGAAATATTGGGAGATAAGGGGAAATAATGGGAGATATTTTATTATGTTGGGTAACATAAGGAATAAGCAGTGACGATAGTAGTCAATCAAGTCCACGCGAGCGAAGCCGCGGGCCCGGCTAGTTATATATATTTTTGAACTTGTCTTTTCACAAGCTTTCATTTGACACCCCACTCGATGACCTGGTAAAAAAAAAAATTAATCACCTCCCAAAATTAACCCTTTAAGTCAAAATTTAACTTTCAAAACTACGCGACCCTGATGGGGTCATCAATTCCTATATTAGTGCCAAATTTCAACTTTCTATGTCAAATAGTTTTGGAAAAAAAAAACCGGTCTAGTGCAAGTTGAACTTGCGCAATTAGTGTTCCGTACATTGATTGCTTTTAAAATAAAAAATTTTGTTACAGATGTATAAAAATGATTAGTGACTTCACAAAACACACCCCAAATGAGTTTTCAACAAAGTTTGTTTCCAATCTTTACTGAAATCTGATGACCTTGAAATTTTTGTTTTTTTTTAAATACCAGAAAAATTATTAAAGGTAATGCACTCGTGATAATTTTCGTTTAATCTACACCCCGTGGAGAATATTCCGGAATTTTTTCAAAATTTTTTGATAAGTACTTTTCGAGATAAGGCGCGGGACAGCGATTTTTCGCGATTTTTTAAAAATAATACAAAGAAAAGTACACGCAAGTATTACATTATACATACATTTTTTACTCGTGTTTTCACAAAGTTTCATTTGACACCACACTCGATGACCTAGTAAAAAATTTTTTTTTTCACTTCCGATTTCACACCCCAAAACTAACCCCTTAAGTCAAAATTTAACTCTTAAAACTACATGGCTCTGATGAGGCCATCAATTCCGATAGTATTACCAAATTTCAAGTTTCTATGTCAAATAGTTTCGAAGAAAATCGGGTGTGACACAGACAGACAAACAGACACCGAAGTGATCTTATAAGTGTTCAGGTGTGACACAGACGGACATACAGTACTTACCTTTCTCAAAGCCACCATTAACATGATGCTAGTTACAAACACACCTACTGACAAAAGTATTGAAAACACAGCAAACATTACCAGGGTATTCCTCACTAAAATAAAAAAGAAAACAGTAAAAAATCAATTTCATCTTATTTATGGACAGATCAACATATTTTTTGATTTCTATTCCAGGTCTATTCAAATCTACACAATGTATGTCAAAGTAAACAGGACTTTTTCAAAATAAAAATGAGCACTAATTATTTTGACAAAATTCATTTATGATGTTCAAAATAGTCCCCTTCGGACTCGATACAGCATTTTGTACAGTTAGTAATTTTTGGTCATCAGTCAATTTCTGTGGTACAAACCATGCACAAATTTTTTTTACAGTTGCATGTAAAAGTTTTGGGCCAAAAATATTTTTGTGATTAATTGAGTTATGAAGCGAGAAGAGAAAAATCCAAATACACCATCATAAATTACTTTAATTATACTAACAACATATACAACTAAAAAATCTTCTACTTTAAATAACAATCATTCCTAACAAAAATAACATTTTTCGGTTATTCATAAGTATCCGGCCAACTTCTTAGAGACTATGATTTACTCAGTTATGTTTACATTTCTGATCGTGAATACAGGTAAACATCAAGAATTTAGTTCACATTAGACATTCTGAAAACTGTTATAAGGTTGTACAGTAAAGGAAAAGCTTCATCTGAAATAGCTGAACCGACGCCGTGCCACGAAAATGCCCCCCAAAGCATAATACTACCTTCACTATGCTTAACAGTCAGTATTTGATACTGAGAATCATGTCTAGTACCTTTTGGTCGTCGAACATATCTTCTTCCATCATTTTCAAATAAATTAACTTTAGTTTCGTCCCAAAAACAGCACTTTTTCCAGTCTTTAAATGTCCAATTTTGGTGTATTTTTGCAAATTCTAATCTGGCCTTTATATTTTTTTTACTGATAAACAGTTTTTGTACTCCAACATGTCCAACAAGTCTAACTTGTGTTAGTCTATGAGAAACAGTACTCCTACTGATGTTGACTAAATTTTCTTTATGTAATTCATGTGCAATAATTGCAGCATTCTTTTTTTACGTCTGCAACTGCTTTTCTTTTAATTACTTTGTCAACATGAACAGTTGTTTTTCTTGATTTTCCAGAACATGGTTTATCATTCAGAGTACTTATAATTGCCCATTTTTTAATTATATTGTTAACCGTTGTTTTTCCTATGGATAAAAATCCTATGGAGTAAGTAATTAAAAGGAAAGCAGTTGCAGACGTAAAAAAGAATGCTGCAATTATTGCACGTGAATTATGTGAAGAAAATTTAGTTGACATCAGTAGGAGTACTGTTCTCATAGACTAACACAAGTTGGACTTGTTGGACATGTTGGAGTAAAAAAACTGTTTATCAGTACAAAAAAAAAAGGTCCGATTAGAATTTGCAAAAATACACCAAAATTGGATATTTAAAGATTGGAAAAAAAGTGCTGTTTTGGGAAGACACTAAAATTAATTTATTTGAAAATGATGGAAGAAGATATGTTCGATGACCAAAAGGTAATAGACATGATTCTCGGTATCAAATACTGACTGTTAAGCATGGTGATGGTAGTATTATGCTTTGGGGAACATTTTCGTGGCAAGGCGTCGGTTCAATAATTAAAATTGAAGGTACTATGGATGCTCTTATGCACAGAGATATTCTATCAGAACACATACTTCCTTATGTATGTCGAAATATGCCACAAGGATGGATTTTTCAACAATTATCCATTGATCCAAGTTTTTGTAAGAATTTTTCAGAAGGAAAAATCTTCTGAGTTTTAGAACGGCTAAGTCAATTCCTGGACTTGAACCCCATAGAACATTTGTGGGAAGAGTTGAAAATGAAAGTGGGAACTGTTTCAATAAAGGTGCTTTCCCGAAAAAAGTTCAAGAAGAGTGGGCCAATAACACCAGAGACAGAATTCTCAAATTAATTGAATCAATGCCTTAACAATGTGCCACTATATTAGCAGCGAAGGGTGTGCCTACAAAGTATTGATAAGAATGTATCTTTTACTGTCACTTTTCTCTGAGTTATAGTGATTTTTGCTGTTCTATATCTTTTTATTGTGAAATTTGAAGTTGGCCCAATATTTATGAACAGCCGAAAAAAATGATATTTTTGTTATAAATGATTGTTATTTATAGTAGAAGATTTTTGAGTTGTATATGTTGTTAATATAATTAAAGTAGTTTATGATAGTGTATTTGGTTTTTTTCTCTTCTCCCTTTATAACTCAATTAATCACAAAAATATTTTTTGGCCCAAAACTTTTGTACACAACTGTATATTGTGAATTTTAAATTTATTGGTTTATTCAGTCCTATTACTACTTTGTGTAATTATATGAAATTATGAACTATAAATAAATTAAAAATGTACTTGACTACAATCTTCTTTGATGGACTGTGTGATTTAAAAAGAATTAGGCAAAAAAAACTAAAGGAACTGTTTACAATACTGGAAAATTAAGAGTTTCATAGATATATTCATCCATTTAATATTTTAAAATAATAATGATATATAATATGAGAAAGTACCTACCATGTCGAGAGCCAACATAAACAAACTCATAAGATATAACATAGTATCCATAATGTGTACTCCCTGGGGCAGCCATAGCATAACAATATAAATCAAAGCATGATGTTATAACTGTAAATATAGACACCAACTGCAAATAAAAAAACAAATACACAATAAATAGCTTTCCTGTAATGCTTTAATTTTATATTTATTTTTAATATGCCTATTTGCAGACATGCTGAAGTCAAAACTTCTTTTTCTTATTTTTTATACTCTGAAAAACTCTCTAAAAATGTAGAGTTAGTACAATTGTGACTTTACAATCCTAAATAGACATTGGACAAAGTTGCCATGTTTAATAGTTTAGATGCTTAAAGGTCCCACCAAATTTACTGTCTTTTCTTACTCATGATAAACTGTCTGTATTGGTTTGTATTCATGAGATTCCATTTATGTCATAGGTAAACATGCATTACAAAACTATATCTCATCCTCAAATAAAAATACATACACTACCCTGGGAGTCATAGAAAGTTTTTTAGGTTGGCAGTATTTACGTTTAACATCTTTCATGTCTTCGAGTAATAATAAAGAACAGAAATACTTTCTATAAAAATTTATGTTTCTAAGCCTCTATTCTAAAATATCCCCTGAGATAGGTACCTTCTAACAGGGAGTGATATTTTAAATAATTTAAATCAAAACATAATAAATTAAAATTGTAGGATAAAAGACTTTACATAATTTCGTCTTGAAATTCTAATTAACTTTTAATAACAATTTGTTATTAGTCACCTAAGGGTCATTAAGAAAACATGAAAAACTAAATAGGTTATGTGCCTGAAGAGACAATTTATATGATACATTTCTAACATACCAATGAAAAAACTGCTGCAATCATCGAGGCCCTTTGTACGTCAAGAAAAAAGGCATCTTGAACTAATGGTTTTCTATACCATGGTGTTTTCAAAGATTTTAAACTTCTGGTGCTTCTTAAATTTGCACTGCTTCTGGTTGTTACGTGCGAATATACGCTGGGGGTACCTGTAATGGATCTGGTAGCGGGCATATCGCTCTTTTTGTACATTTATGTTAAAAAAAAAAACGGCAAAACAACAACACATTAAAATTTCAGAAAAATTAACGAATTTTAACATGTAAACAAAAGTGAGGCGTGGTTGTCAATTTCTTCTTAAGAAAAATTTCGGTTTTTAAGCCCGGTTAACTGCAGCACAGCTAGGTATATGTACGTATGTCTTAGCCTTGTACAGTACATTATTAGCAGTTTTTGTTAATTCTTCTAAAAAGTCCCTTTAAATATTAGAGAGCTCTTGTCTTTCTTATGATAACGCTATTCCAGTTATAAACATACGAAAATCCCTTCAAGGAAAAATTCTTATAACTATTTCTAGATTTTCAGCAAAAGCTGTATGATATTATATTATACTATATTTTAATAATAGTCGACATATATACATTAGGTAAAGCATTCAATATTTTAAAATATTGTAGTATGTACCATCTGTTAGAATATCCTTAAAGTTTCTATACACATTTTACCTGCCATGTATGAAAATCAGACACTGATGGGGATACGAGAATAAATATTACCGAGTGAGCATCCTAATTGTGATAGGATGGCTGATATATCGGAAATGATCACCATTTTTTAACATATTGTTAGTTCCAAAATTCAGATCGATATAGTGAGGCACTAATTTTACATTAGTATTATCTGCCTTCGGATATGTTATATTAAACGTTGGACATCGCCTGGCGTCACACTTTCTTCGTCAAAATGGACAGGAGAAACAAGGATTCGGATATTACCCACAATATTCAATTTTCAAGAGCTCACATGATATTCCGCCATGTTAAAAAGGGGACCAGCGAGAAATTTCAAATCGAATAATGTTAGTGTGCAAAGTTTGATCATTCAAAATCATAGATATTATACACGTTTGAAAATTTTTGCCAAAGCTAAAGCCAAATCTTTGCTCTATAACCAAGAAAAAATGTCTTAAGAGAATTGCTTCTCAGAATTATTCAATTTATTCACGTATGATTTCTTACGCAACTGATATTCTTTAATTAAATCACTTACCTTTCAACATCTTTAGGAAAGCAGAAGAAACTCACTCCCGGTGTAATTTTTGAACTATTTTCACAATTGTCAACGGCACAGCAATAACCTCCTTACTACATGATTATATAAATTGTTTGTCAACATTTTCCCTTCACTTACAAATGTTTTTAATTCTCTTTTTATACAGACTCTCTCTTCCTGTCTTTAAATTCATATAAACTGCAGTCACATCAAGAAGCTATCGACAATACATTTCAAAAAACACGTTCCGAGATCAAATGTAAACATTGAGCGGTACGCGCCGTCAAAAATCTCATTACCAACTTAGAACTCACTTTCGCTACTGTATTGGGTTTACTGTAGCCTAACTGTGCCTTAAAAGATAAGGACCTTGCATTTTTGTAAGTATCTTCTCGAACACATCTGTATTTTTTTCTAAGTTTTATGATCGATACAGTGTTAAAGTGCTGAACACATTGTATATATATATATATATATATATATATATATATATATATATATATATATATATATATATATATATATATATATATATTAGTTCCAAGAATAACAATAGTTATAAACACAAAATGGTATGGAACATTGTACAAAGAACAAAAAGATAAAAGGACATTCACAAAAACACATACATATGTTTATGACAAAAACAAAAGGCTCAGAAGACATCATTAAAGACAGTCAACGGAAGATGAAAAGCATCCTTAACAAGAAGCAATGAAATTAACATTTTTATTCATAAGTTAAGTTTGTCTGAATCACTAAAGAAACTGTCTATATTATAATAAGCTTTTGATAATAAAAACTTCCGTAACTTTGTTTTGGCTCTTACTTGCGGTAATTTTCCAACGCTCTCTGGGAAACTATTAAATATTTTAACGGAAGAATTTTGTACACCTCTTTGGATATAACTAAAATTACACTTCTCATTTACAAGATCTGTTTTATATCTAGTTTCATAATTATGTCTGTTTTGCGCATTTTCAAAGAGACCCTTGTTAATACGAACAAATATAAAGGAGTCCAATATATACATACTAGTTCAAGTTAAGAGGGATTTACTGATAAAGACATTCCTACAGCTTTCACGATAATGCATCTTAAAAGTAGCTCTGATATATTTTTTTTGTAATTTCCCCAAAAAAAATCAAACCATACCTGAACCTGGAGTACACGTAAGGGGGGACGTTAGGGAGACCGGACAAGACACATAGAACAAAAATTCATATATAACCAGCTATTAAAATTAATAAATATAAGTGGCATGGGTAGCCAAAGCTATTTATTAAGTTGGGAATGTGGAATCTTTGGCTATCACCACTACACCAAACACTTTATTTTTGCACTCGCACTGGTCAATCATCGCTCCTGATGAAGCTAAGATGGTTAGCGAAACGCGCGTCGAGTGCAAAAATAAAGTGTTTGGTGTAGTGGTGATATATACTGAGTAGTAAAGCTATTTATCCCACAAAGATACTGGCCGCCATTCAGTTTTCTCGCGCCGTTGCCACGGACGTAGAATAAAACAACTTTTTACATATCATCAGGACGTCCTGTCCAATAACTCTACTTACCGCACTCACTGAAATTTTAAATGGATAAGCGATTTGGCCGAAAATTAATGAAGAAATAACATACGTAGTGGATATATATAATATCTTTAAAGTAACCTTAGTTATGTGGAAAGGTTTGATTTTTTTACCTTTAGGTTTCTTAAGAAATGTAGAAACTTCATATTACTATATAAGATTCAATAATTTAATTATGGTGGATGTATCCAATTTGTTAGCTTGGATGCTTTATAAGAGGGACTATAGATGAAGTTTAGGTGGTTGCCCAAAGGCTTATAAGAAGAAATATATTTCAAAAAACTAAATTGTTCTGTCAGAGATTGTTTACTTTTGGGGATCGCTACACGGTGTCGCCGTATGTAGCTAAACCCCTTTTTATCAGCGCTATCTTCGTGCGTATACAACGATTATAAGGATGGTAACTCACTATTGCAAAAATGAAGGGGACATGAATGTTGGCACTTCAGTACTTATTTCTTATCTTATCACTTTTATAATCTCAAGTTCTCTTGTTTTCCCATTCAAATAAAACATGCTGACAGCATATAAAGTAGTAAACAGGTAAGTAACTTTTAAAATTAGCAATAGCTAAATAGATTTAACATGATGGTGGGCTTTGAATTTTTGAGAAGACGGATAAAAGGGGTTAGAGCAGTGGTTCCCAAAGAGTGCGTCCTGTGAAACTCCCGACTTCTTTTATTAGGTTTGAGTTCTCAACGACTCCAAAAAGTTTGGGAACCACACCACAATACTACAACCGTGTGATTCCAACGAAACAGTGACCATTAAATTTAATCGCTTATTTGTAGTGACATCTATGAATTACCTACGTTACTAACTAAAGGACGTTAGATATACTCGTATAGTGAGAGGCAGGAAATGTGCGACATATGGGATTATTCTTTATTAAATTTAAAAGGAAAATTCTGCATCACTTGAAATCCAAAAAAATATTTTGCAATGCCCATTGTCGTTTGACAGGAAATTTGAATTTTCTAAAGCTTAAATTCCAAAAGTCATTCTGTTTGTTAGAATACCGAAAACATTTATGAAGAAATGTTATGTTTAGAATTGAATTTTATGACAGTGTGCAAAATTTTAGATAGAATGGAAAATTATATTTTGTCAGTTTTTGGCCAATAAAAATATGATCGCAAGTAAAGTTTTTTTTTTGGATTTGAAATATGTTTGTGAGATTGATATTTCTTTTGATATTTTTGAATTTAAACATTTATTTTTTGATTTAAAGTTATATGTTACTTGTTTTACAATCAATACTTAAAAAATTCTGACTTTCGTAAAACCGTAACTGTCGCATGGACAATTATCGGATATTTTTACCTATTATTTGCAGTTTGAGGTTTTTGTTTTTTAAAAAGACACTCTAGCGACATAATTTATTGGAAAACATAAAGGAATAAATGTAAACTAGAGACTTTTTTTTAAGTTTATGGTTTTCAGAGTTCCCTACGGAACACTTATAAGTAGAGACCGGATTATATGCAACATAAAAATCTTGAAATATGCATGCAAATATGCATGAAAAATGCTTAAAATATGCATGAAAAGGGTCAAAATATGCAATATTAAATAATAATAAAAGTAGTAATTTTTAGTTTTTTATTTCAAAATCAGCATAAAATTAACAAGTTATCGACGATGTTTAAATTTAATTAACAATTATTTAACATTTTTTAAAATAATTTAACATTTGTATTCTTGTATACGTAAACAATAAGGTATTGTTCCAAATGTTGGGTAGAAAGATTGTGTCTTCGATCACTTAAAATATTTTTATAAGTGGAAAAAGACCGTTCCACATCCACTGAGGTAACTGGGCAGTATTTGAATTTGGGTGCTAAGTGAGCACTTATTGTTTCTGGCAAAAGTTCACCCGTCCCATTAATAAAACTATCAATTTGACACAAAGGTTCAAAGCCTGAGTTATTGCACAAAATGTTTTCAAACTTTTCTTTAACTCTACGCGGGAATACATCTGGCAATGTGGAGTTTATTTGACGAATTTTATTCATTAACTGAATTGATTCGGTCAACGCCAAACCTCGAGTTTCAAGCTTTTTAATACCCGCAGGTATGTGAGAAAAGTGAGTGCTAATCAAAGCTGTTTTTTTTAATATCAGAATCGTTAAATGCTTCCTTGGATTGACGAACTGCCATGGCCTCTGCACTATCGAAGTCATTTACTACACCTTTGATGGCCTCGAAATGTTCATTGTAAAATAGTACAGCTTCAATCCATGTTCCCCATCGAGTTACCACTGGTTCGGGAGGTAAAGGCACATTTGGCAGTTTTTCTTTATAGGCGTTATTGCGAGCAGGTGCCTTAAGAAACACTTTCTTTGCTGATGAAATCAGTTTATTTACATTTCCAAACGTGGATCGTATTTCTTCAGAGAGTTGATGGACTCCGTGAGCAAAGCACGTCACATGAATTAAATTTGGATAAAATACTTGGAGGACTTTAGCTGCCTTGATCATATAGGGTTGCAGCATCTGAGAGAAATATAAACACTCTTTCATCTGCAGACGATTCGGGAAATATTTTTCTAATACCCTCATTCACAAATCTGGCGATCGTAGAATGATTTGTCTTGTCGAGTTCTGTGTGCAGGCCACCGAATAGGAAGAAGAAGGCTCTAATCTTAATGCAGCCACAATTAAATTCGCAATATAGCAACCACAACTGTCGGTAGTTTCATCAGCTGAAATCCAAATAATGTCATCCTTAAATTCATTACGTATTTCTTCCAGAACATATTGGTAAATTGTTGGTATATAATTTTTACGCAGTGTTGATTCGTCTGGTATTTTTTGATACAAGCAATATTTTCGCCGTGGGCCTTTTTTTTGCAATCCTGCGATATGAAGACTTGTCTTGACATGCTGGTCAATTTGAAACTTTTTTGTGCACCAAACATTTTTCTCGCAAACTCGACAATATAAAACATTTCCGTCGTATGTAAATGTTCCAGGATAATCAGCTACCCACGAAGAGACACTTTTTTTGCGGGTGGCATGGTACACGTTAAACTTTAACACAACACGTTAAAAATTGCAAAAAGACTACACTGATGCAAGCGCGTCAACACTAATGTTAAAATTGATATCTTGTTTTAAAATAAAAATTCGTCTTCGAGAAAATTGTTTATTTGATCCACGCTCAAACAAATATTCTTAGAAACTAACTACTTATCACTTAATATTCCGACCAAGAAACAAAGGAATAAAATACCGTCGTAATTTTGGGTATTCCCTTGGCACTATAACCTAATCGATGTTTAGACTATTGCAGGTAATGTCCCGGCGATAAGATCGGTTCCGGACGGTGACTTTAACAATACCCTGAGCAATTCAATTGCCTAGTAATACAGAGAAATATTGTAAATATAGGGAAAATATGCATCATTACTAGATTTTGGCATATGCAATAATCGGTGAGAATGGTCTAAATATGCAAATGCATATGAAAATATGCAAATACATATAACGCGGTCTCTACTTATAAGATTACTTCGGTGTCTGTCTGTCTGTCCGTAGGTCTGTCTGTCCGTTGGTCTGTGCGTCTGCCACACCCGATTTTCTTCGAAACTATTTGACGTAGAAAGTTGAAATTTGGTACTAACTTAGAAATTGATGGCCTCATCAGAGCTGTGTAGTTTTGAAAGTTAAATTTTGACTTAAGGGGTTAGTTTTAGGGGGTGAAATCGGAAAAAAAAATTTACTAGGTCATCGAGTGGGGTGTCAAATGAAAGTCTGTAAAAACACGAGTTCAAAAATATATATAATGTCTTACATGCGCCCACTGTTCTCTGTATTATTTTGAAAAAATCGCGAAAAATCGCTGTCTCCCCCTCTATCTCGGAAAGTACTGATCCAAAAATTTTGAAAAAATTTTAGAATATTCTCCACGAGGTGTAGATTGAACGAAAATTATCACGAGTGCATTACCTTTAATAATTTATCTGGTATATAAAAAAAAACAAAAATTTCAAGGTCATCAGTTTTCAGTAAAGATCGGACACAAATTTTGTTGAAAACTCATTTGGGGTGTGTTTTGTGAAATCACTGATCATTTTATACCTCCGTAACAAAAATTTTATTTCAGAAGCAATCAACGTACGGAACACTAATTGCGCAAGGTCCACTTGCACTGGACCGGTTATTTCTTTATTTAATTTGTGTGTAATTTTTTTTTGTGTGCTGTATAGACAATGTCTTTGTTACCTTTAGTAAATATTAATTCACTAGTTTCCTTTTCTTTTTTTGCAATAAAATTGTGATGCTATAGAGTCAAAAAACAAAAGCGTCAAACTGCATGCAAATATTCTGTCCGTGCGACCTTTGCGATTTCATAAAAATCATCATTTTTTAATTACTATCAATCTAACCAATGTATTTCAAATTCAAGAAATAAAAATTTCCTTCCTATCATATTTTCATGGGTCAAAAACTGACAAAATATGATTTTTGTCCAAGCGATCTAAAATTTTTCACACTACCATAAAATGCAATTCTGAACAGTTTTTCCCAATAAATAAATAAATCGACATTCCTTTTGTAAAAATGCATTGTAAAGCCCTACTTTTTCCTTAAACTCCTTTTTTCTAATTTGTTTTGCAAAAAAGTTATGCAACAAAAACCCTCTAAAATATTATTTTTTGGTCATCACGGTTGCCATAGATCGTAGGCCACGTTTGACGGTTTTCAAACAATTTATCTAGTAGGCCGCTGGCATGTTTTATCTGACAGTAATTATAATAATATTTGTTACTATGCTGTTGAGGTTTTTCCTTTAATAAAATATCTTTAAACAATAAAAAACCATAATACATTATTTTTATTAAATCCATAAAAAAACTATATCACTTTTAATATTATTAAACTAATATTTATAAAATTAAATATTGGAAACTTAAAAATTAAAAAAAAAACATCAAAAGAAATTTTCTATATGTCTCCATTTCATTAACCCTTAATGTGTAGTTTTGTAAATAATTTCTCCAGATATACTACTGCATGCATCTCATATTTTGCCTTTAAGTGCTCAATATTATTTGTCGCAGTTTTGTATATAATATCTTTAAGAGTCCCTCAAAAATTTTAGGGTGTGAGGTCTGATGACTTAGGTGCCTATTGAATAACTGGGCTGCGAACCTCTTCCCCTTCATCTTCGTTGAAACTGTTTGTATGAGGTGGTTCTCCGTCGTATTGATACCACATATGCCTTCTTAAAATAAGGGAAATATTTTCTAATAAAAGTGGTAGAGTATTAACCAAGAAATTAAGACATCTATTTCCAGTTAGTATTCCTTCAAAAAAGTATGGTCCAACCAAAAAATTATCCCACACCATACATTAACGCCATAATGACCTTGAATCTGAATTTGATTAACACTGAATGGATTCTCGTCAGCTCAGTAATGATAATTTTTTCTGTTAGATTTGCCGCTGCTGACAAAATGACTTTCATCCGTCCTTAATATGTGATTCAAAAAATAACGTTCTTCATCATATTATTGTCATGGTATCTATTAGCTTTAAGAGATTTCTGAATAGTCCCATAAGAAACATTCAATTCCCTGATTGCTTGTCTGATTGAATTATATGGATTGTTTTGAAAATATTGCTTAATTTCGGTTACTTTTTCATCTGTTAAAAAAGTTTTTCTTTTAGAAATACCTTTCTGTACAGAAAATGCATCCATATTGCTCCTCAAATTTCCTTCTAATCGACAAAACATAGTGTGATCCGGGATATATCTGTCGGGGTAAAGTTCTTGATACAGTCTAACGGCTTCCCGAGAATTTCTTCTTGCTTCTCCATAAATAAGAATAATATCTACTTTTTTCAGCGTCGAAAACCACTTCAACTAGAAGCTATTAACACACTTGTTTACTTAGTTTAATTCTATTGAATTGAATAGGTGTACAAACAAGAGCTGTCAGATTAAACTATGACAGTCGCCTACTAGATAAACTGTTTGAAAACCACCAAACGTGGCATACGAACCATGGCAAGCGAGGTGACCAAAAAATTATATTTTAGAGGGTTTTAGCTACATACCTTTTTGCGAAACAAATTTGACAAAACTAAATGTAGAGGAAGACTCGGTGGGAAAGTATTGTAGATTTCATTGTCTTTGAATGAACCGTTTTTTGTTCATAGTCTCGTTAATTACACAGGTCAACATTTGATCTAAAAAAAAACACTCGGAGCGATATGGTCCTTATGGTGTTTTTGGGGTCGCTGATTACGATGAGCGGGTTGGTTAACCTTCATCACATCAGATTCAAGGTCATTTGAAGGTCAAATAGGGAAAAAATCGTGGAAAAAAAATCTGAAAAAATTCATCTATTATTTTTTCAGATCATTCAATTCAAATCCTGCATGATCTTATGCTCAAAAGATATACGGTGGTCATTTTAAGTATCTTTGTATATATATTTGGAGTTTTACTTTGACAATAAAATGCTTTTTCATTCCTCGCGAAATTATTTATTCTCTTCTTTTTTATAAATTTTGCTCAGTCTCGCTTTAAACTCCAGTATTAAGGTGTAGTTGTACCCAGGGCATCTCCACGTGGTGACGGTGGGCAACGGAGTTGTCTCACTATCCGGCGAAGTCCCAGGGTTACGGCGTTTATGCCGTCATAGCAACTACTCCTAAAAAAATTACGAGACAGGGTCCCGGAAACCCAGAATCGGCGGCTGGTCAGGGTGGGAAAGCGGGCCCGCAGGCGTCGTCATCATGCGACCGTAGCTCTACATTGGTGGGAAACTTGGCCTCTGTAGAGTCAAATGCTACAAGAAATTCGTCATGTTCCATTAAACTCGATAATTTTTGTGTTGTTTGGGGGGAGTATATTCCACAAAAGAAATTCATGTTTTCAGATTCGTTAAAAGTAAAATATCACCAAATTTATCATATTGATACAAGCTCATTGGATAACTCTTACACACCAAAATCTATATGTCATAAATGCCGCAATGTTCTATATAGAATTAACAACCAGGTATTTTCTCGGCCAATGATATGGAGACCTCCAACAGACCATACCACCGACTGCTACTTCTGCTTAACAAACTTGAAAGGGTACAACGGAAAGAATAAGGATTCTATTTCATATGCACGTGTAACATCTGTGACGTTACCAGTTCTTACTGAAACAAATTCTGATCATATCATGGAAATTAATGAATTGGGACAAGAAGTGGTAACTGATGAAGATATGCCAGATGAAACATTCGAACACGAAGAAAGAGAAAAATTTCAGCACAGAAGAATCAGATGTTGAGGAAAATTATATATCGGAAGCCGAAACATTTAATCAAAACGAATTAAGTGATCTGTGCAGAGACTTGGGACTCTCGAAAGATAGATCAGAGCTTTTAGCATCTAGGCTAAAAGAAAAAAATTGTCTATCCACAGGAACAATAATTTCTGTCTATCGTTCGAGAGAACGTCCATTCAGAAAATATTTTACTAAAATGAATAATCTAGTCTATTGCCATAATATTGAAGGGTTAGTGCAAGAATACGGTATAGAATACACAGCAAGTGATTGGCGACTGTTTATAGATTCTTCAAAAAGAAGCTTAAAAGCTTAATGGAAATATTTATGCCCCTTTACCAGCCGCTCATTCTGTTGTATTAAATAAAGAATACCATAATTTTGAGTTGCTATTGCAAAAATTGAATTACGATCAAAACCAGTGGGAACTTTGTGGGGACTTAAAGATATTTACAATATTACTGGGACAGCAATCTGGAAACACTTCCTATCCGTGCTTTATTTGTGAGTGGAATAGTCGGGCTTGAGATGAGCATTATGTGAGGAAAGACTGGGGGATAAACATGTTGGTAGATTATTGCTGGAGCCTGAAGCGAGAATCAAATAAATCTCATAAAAGAAAAGCAAGTCGAAGATCATTTCACGAGAAACGAAAGCGTTCTCGTTTAGAGTAGTACTTCAAACATGCTTTGATAAATACTAAAAGAAAGCAAACTCTTATGCTTAATGCATATTAAATACTGACTGCGTGATTTCGAAAATCTACTTGGACACTCGAGACTCTTTACGAAGTATGAGCCGAATCATTTTTAGTAGTTAACTTACGCATTGAGGTATTATATAAGATAATATAAGAGTATAAGTAGATATAAGGATTACTGTACAAGTAAGTTATTGGGTTCAAAGGTATTGGGTATTAGAGTTTCTTTGTCGACAAGGATTATGTATTGAAGTATACAGATTAAGGGTTACTTGATAACAAGGTTGTTCGACATTAGAATTATTAATTTGAAATGTATTGGGAATTGAGTTATAAAACGAAATTTAAACATAACACAGCGCACAATGTTTCATTTATACCTCAAAAAACACAGTCGGGCTGGACTTTAAATTTACTAGATATATGGAACGAACATCGATAGTACAAAAATTAGATCAAATTTTTTTTTAGATTTTAAAAGTCTATTTCACAGTCACAAAACTAGTCAAAATATTTGTATAGTCTATTTTTGATATGAACAATATTTTAAGTTTTACTAATAAGTACCTTTAAACAGTATTAAAACATTTGCTTGCATCAGTCTACCTGTCATTATTTAGCTTATATTTCACATATTAATTCCCTTGTAATGACCGAGCAGCATAAAAGACATTTTTGATTGTGATATATTAACGTAAATGTAAAATGATATGTATAAGATATATTCAATAAAAATGTACCGTAAATTAACCTCTGTATGCTTCGCAAGTGTACGATAAAAACAAAATTAAATTTAATAACGCAAAATGACCTTACATATTTTTCAAATGAACATAAACTGATGATGAAATGACCTATAATGACCTCTGAAAGGCGGCTTGAGTCAAACAGGACGCAGGGAGCTCAAAAACATACGCATGAATTTTTTCCACGATTTTTTCTCTAACACATGGGCTGAAAAGTCCCGGGCTTAACACATAGATGGCGCTAGTTTTATTGCAGTCACCTTTTTTTCAGTTAATACTAACCTTCAAAAGACAGCTGTTAAAATTTCATGATATTCTATTCATTAGTTTGTGAGTTATTGTGCTAAGAGTGACGCTACTTTTGTTATTTTCAAAAACAATGGATCAAAAACAATTTCGTGTTTTAATTTTACACTGCTTCTTGATGGGAAAAAATACCGTTCAAGCGAAGCAATGGCTTGAAAAGTGTTATGGGGACTCCGCTCCATCAGAAACAACAATAAAACGTTGGTTTGCTGACTTCAAACGTGGTCGTAGAGACACCGATGATGCAGAACGCAGTGGACGTCCAAATGAGGCGGTAACACCAGAAAACATCAAAAAAAATCCATAAAATCGTTTTGAATGATCGAAAAGTGAAGTTGCGGGAGTTAGCTGACATCGTAAAGATATCAAAAGAACGTGTTGGCTTTATATTGCATGAGCATTTGACTATGAGAAAGCTCTGTTCAAAGTGGGTGCGGCGTTTGCTCACTGTTGATCAAAAACAAGAACGTGTTGATGATTCTGAGCAGGGTTTGGCCATGTTTAAACGTACCGTATTAAACCGGAATTTTTGCGTCGATATGTGACAATGGATGAAACATGGATCCATCACTTCACTCCGGAATCAAAACGATTGTCATCTGAGTGGACAGCAACTGGTGAACCTCGTCCAAAGCGCCCGAAAGCACAACAATCGGCTGGAAAGGTTATGGCCTCGGTATTTTGGGATGTGCGTGGTGTAATATTCATCGACTATCTTGAGAAAGGAAATACCATCAACAGTGAATATTATATAGCGTTATTGGAGCGTTTGAAGGCCCCCCCCGCCGAAATTGCAAAGAAACGACCACATATGGCAAAGAAAAAAATTTTGTTTCATCAAGACAACGCACCGTGTCACAAGTCAATCAAAACAATGGCAAAACTACATGAATTGAACTTCGAATTGCTCCCACATCCACCGTATTCGCCAGATTTGGCTCCCAGCGACTACTGGCTGTTCGCAGACCTGAAAAAAATGCTCGCCGGTAAGAAATTTCGCACGAATGAAGAGGTTATCGCTGAAACTGAGGCCTATTTTGAGGCAAAAGATAAATCGTTCTACAAAAGTGGTATTGAAATGTTAGAGCGGCGCTGGAATGATTGCGTTGCTCTTGATGGAGATTACGTTGATGAATAAAGCTAATTTTGAACCAAAAAAACCGTGTTTTCTTTGTTAGGCCCGGGACTTTTCAGCCCATGTGTTATTTGACCTTCAAAGGACCTCTGGGAAAAGGCGTAAGGTCAAACAAACTAGGGATTCGGACTCAGGGATCTCAAAAACATACGCGTACATTTTTTCAGATTTTTCCTACGGTTTTTTCTCTATTTGACCTTCAAATGACCTTCAAATGACCTCTGGGAAAAGGCGTAAGGTCAAACAAACTACGGATTCTGACTCAGGGACCTCAAAAACATACGCCTGAAATTTTTCAAATTTTTCCTACGGTTTTTTCTCTATTTGACCTTCAAATGACCTTGAATCTGATGTGATGAAGGTTAACCAGCCCGCTCATCGTAATCAGCGATCCCAAAAACCCCATAAGGACGATACCGCTCCGAGTGTTTTTTTTTAGATCAAATGTTGACCTGTGTTATTCAACGCCCAAAGACCATCGAAATTTTCGTAACGTGTTGTGTTTAATTTCTATATTTTTTATCTGTTTCAGGTACACGTCCAATATTCCTCCCTTAATATGTCTGAAATATTTGAAAAATTGATATGTTCCTGTTGCAAAAAATATATATCAGTTTTTCCCATTAAAGTATATCCTAACCGCCAAGTAAAATGTGGACGATGTAATTCCAATGACGATGATGGTACAGTTTCCAAATTATGTCAAACAATTGCTAAAGAACTGAAGTTTCCATGTATTAATCACTATGAGGGATGTAAAATACTTTTAGAGCCTAATGAAGTGATTTTACACGAGAAAACTTGCATAGGAACATCAATAAAGTGCCCTATTTGTAATAATTTAGAAGGACATAGTTTACAGATTTTAGAACATTTTAAACATGAACATTCCAGTAATTATCTAAATGATTCAAAATTTTTAATATCTCTTGATAATAAAAATGAGGAAATATTCTATTTATATGCTAGTGAATTTGAAAATATCTTAGCTTTTATTTGTATGAGATATGATGACATTGTAAATAAGTTATACTTGGATATTGCTCCAGTTTATGTCGAAGTTGAACATGACAACGAACAAGTTTTATACACAAAATTTTATTTATATTCAGTTGACAACAAATTAATGTACAAATCCTTGGAAAAGAAATATTGGAAATGTGGATTAAATTCAAGCAACGATTTTGATGGGGTTCCTATTAAAAGAATTCCTAATAACTTAGTAGTTTGCAAGTTTTTTATCAAAGAAGATAAAAAAATATGTTTTAAAACCGACTTTCCGGTCTCAACGTTGTCACATTCTGAACCATGTAATTTAAGGCATTATCCTGCCAAGCCCATAAAAATTGTAGAACCTTGTAAATTGAGACATTTTCAATATAAAACTGCAATGCCATTGTTTACTGAAAATACCGGCACACAAAAAATAAGAATAAATTTTGATAATATCGTAGGTTTACGGAACAGGATGTTTTCGGATGTTTTTTACTTAGCAAATACGTCTTGGAAACTGTGTATAGAAAAAGTCTTCAAAAAAAAAACGGAATTTTTATCTGTTTATCTTATTAAAGAAAAAAATAAATTCGAAAATAAATTTTCTTATAAAATTAGTAATACTTCTATAACGCTTTTGTCAGAAAATGCCGAAAATTACCTATTATTATTATTTGAAGATATTATTTTTGGACTGCGCAGTAATGATTGTATGGCTTGGGGTTGGGATGATTTTTTGCAATGGAGTATTCTTTTAAATCCCCAAAAAGGATATGCATCTGAAAATGAAATTCAATTTGAGCTTAATATTACTTTAGAAGAAATTTTAGAACATAAGTATTTTTGTCGGTGTCCAGGATGTAAATTAAAATAAAATGTAAATTTAGAATTTGTAGGTAAAAGAGAATAAACTATTTTTGTTAAATGCATTTTTATAAATTAAAATTTTAAAAATAATATAAAATTGTTCTGGATTGTTGTAGCTTCTACTTGATGGAAATTCATTATAAGTATATAATAAAAGACTGTTTTTAGTCAATTTCCACTAGTTTATTTAAATTGCGATGACGCGTTTCGCTGTCGATGCAGCTTCTTCAGATCTACATTTTACACTGTCAAGTTAGGTTTAATATTCACAGTTTTATATAATTTCTTAATTATAATATTACACCTAATTAAATTACATTGATAGTATTGGAAAATCCACACAGATTTGAAGTTAGGAGAATAAATTCAATAATGGTGAATTGCTTAAATCTACCTGGTCGTTGAGTAAAGTACCTGTAGTCCTTAATCGATTTATTTGCATTGTCTCTAAAAGGTTTAGTTTTAAACCTTTTTGTTGGGTGTGTACAATTTTGAAATTCTTGTTAAATGTGTGATTTTCTGTTAAAAGATGATTAGCATATGTTGAATTAGATTTTCTATGGATGAAACTTTTTTCGTGTTCTGTAATTCTTTGTCTAAATGTACGTCCAGTTTGTCCGATGTATGTTTTAGGACATGACCCACATGTTAATTGATAAACCCCTGATTTATTGTCTTTATTGATTTGTGGTTTGTAGTTTTTAAGATATTTCCCTATAGTATTGTTAGTCTTGTAAGCTATGTTGATATTTTTTTGATTCAAAAATTTCCCAGTTTTTCCGTTGGTTTGCCGAAATAGGTTAAGCATTTAAAAGTGGTATTTCTGTCCTTAAAACCTAAATATAGTATCAAAAACTCATACGAACTCGTGAATAAAGTTAAGAATATAAAAATACCAGATAATTCTAAATTAGTCTCTTTCGATGTCAAAAACTTATTTCCAAGTGTTCTCCCAGACGAAACAATAATTTTAATAGAGAACCTATTAACAAAAAACAAAGTAAATGAAGTTATAAAGATGGACATAATTAATTTATTAAGAACTTGCCTAAGACAAAATTATTTTTCATTTAACAATACATTCTACAATAGTAAGGAAGGGTTAATTATGGGGAGTCCATTAAGTCCATTACTTGCAGAAATTTTCATGGACAGTATTGAAACAATGATATTTAACGACCATAATAACAATAGTAGTAATTGTCTATACTGGTATCGATACGTAGACGATATAATTGTATGCTTTACAGGTACGGACAGACAATTAACTCACTTTTTACAGTATATTTAATTCTTTAGATAGAAATATCAGTTTTACAATGGAAGAAGAAGTCAAAGGGAAAATCAATTTCCTAGACTTAACTATCAGTAAAGCCATGAAAAAACATGAATTTGCAATATATCACAAACCTTGTCATACAGATACCACAATTCACAATAGTTCTCACCACCCTAACCATCATAAAGTTGTCGATTATCATAGTTTTATACATAGACTAACTAATATCCCCTTATCAGAAGAAAATTTTACTAAAGAATTAAACTACATAAAACAAGTAGCCGTTAACAACGGTTATTCGGTTACTTTAATCAATAGTATCGTTTAAAAAAATTTAGAAACAAGGCAATCTCAGAAATATACCCACGTTTTAAGGACAGAAATACCACTTTTAAATGCTTAACCTATTTCGGCAAACCAACGGAAAAACTGGGGAAATTTTTGAATCAAAAAAATATCAACATAGCTTACAAGACGAACAATACTATAGGGAAATATTTTAAAAACTACAAACCACAAATCAATAAAGACAATAAATCAGGGGTTTATCAATTAACATGTGGGTCATGTCTTAAAACATACATCGGACAAACTGGACGTACATTTACACAAAGAATTACAGAACACGAAAAAAGTTTCATCCATAGAAAATCTAATTCAACATATGCTAATCATCTTTTAACAGAAAATCACACATTTAACAAGAATTTCAAAATTTTACACACCCAACAAAAAGGTTTAAAACTAAACCTTTTAGAGACAATGCAAATAAATCGATTAAGGACTACAGGTACTTTACTCAACGACCAGGTAGATTTAAGCAATTCACCATTATTGAATTTATTCTCCTAACTCCAAATCTGTGTGGATTTTCCAATACTATCAATGGAATTTAATTAGGTGTAATATTATAATTAAGAAATTATATAAAACTGTAAATATCAAACCTAACTTGACAGTGTGTAAAATGTAGATCTGAAGAAGCTGCTTCGACAGCGAAACGCGTCATCGCAATTTAAATAAACCAGTGGAAATTGACTAAAAACAGTCTTTTATTATATAAATATAAAATTGGTAGTGATTTATTCAATACCTAACTTTCTTATACTAGAGAAAAACTGAATCAAGGCATTCTAACTTCGTATTTTAAATGATAGGTATTTTATGATGAGATATTAACTAACACCAGTTTTCAACCTATCCTACAGAAAGGGAATATTTTCTTCCTGCTGGAAATGTGCCATAGTTCAGCCGAAACCTAAAATAGGCAAGAAGACCTTACCAATTAACTACCGACCAATCGCACTGCTTTCAATAATATCGTAAGTCATGGAAAAGCTACCAATCAGCATCTTCTAAAATATGTTGAAGGATTCAACATTATTAGCGATCGCCAATATGGCTTTCGTAAAAATAGATCAAGACTTATGTAACACATGTTTGGAACAACGCAACTGAACACTTTGGAGAATCTCGAGCGGTTGCTCTTGACATATCCAAGGCATTCGACCGTGTTTGGCACGATGGGCTATTGGCTAAGCTACGTTCTTATGGTATGTCTGAAAAGTTCTGTTTGTGGCTGTCATGTTTCCTCAGAGAGCGTTCTTTACGAGTGGCAGTCGACGGATTCCTTTCTAACACCTTCAATATCAACGCCGGTGTACCCCAAGGCTCCATACTGTCTCCTACTCTCGTTCTCATTTGTATGAACAATCTGCTGGAAAAGACCGAGAATCCAATCTACAGCTTTGCAGATGACAGTACACTTACCTCTTCATTCACTTTGAACGCTCGGACATCGGCTACTTAGACGAATATCCGCAGACAGCAGGAAGTCATTCAACTTAATAAAGACCTGGAAGAAATTCTATCTTGGGTTGACAGTAACAAGGTAGAATTTAACGCTACAAAAACCCAGGCGGCAGTTTTTTTTCTGAAAAAGTTAACGTTGCTGAACCCGACATAGTTATGTGGGGCACTCCATTCCTCTAACATCGTCACTCAATTTGTTGGGCGTTAATTTAGGAGCAAATATGTCCTGGCATGAACATGTTGTAGGCATAGCAAGGAGAGCTTCTCAAAAGTTAGGAATATTATTTCGAACCAGAAAGCTTTACGCTCCACAACAACTGTTAATTCTTTACAAAGCTCAAATTCGATCAACTATGGAATATTGCTCCCATGTTTGGAGCTCCACTCCCAAACATACACTGCATTTGTTGGATTTTATTCAGAGAAGAGCTGTTCGTCTGATTGAAGACCCAGAACTGACCGGCGGCCTTGATTCGCTGGAACATCGAAGAACATTTGGCGACTTGAGCCTATTCTACAAGTATTTTCATGGAAAGTGTTCGAAGGATGTGGCCCGCTTAATTGCTTCTAGAGCGGTGCATTTTAGAAGTACAAGTCGCGCTGATACTTCACATCCGTATGAGATTCAGCTTGTTACTCCCCGTACAACGCTTTTCAAGCAGTCTTTTATATGGAGAACATCATCCCTTTGGAATAATTTGCCCAGGACTGTGTTTCCCACCGAGTACAATTTGCAGCGATTCAAGAACAACGTGAATCACTTTCTCCGCACACGTGTCGCTCCTATAGCGCTTTAGGGACTTTCCTGTAGCACGTGTGCTAGACCCATAAAAAAAAGCAGCAGAGGAAGAGCTTCAGAGATATTTACAACTTAAATCTGAAATTTCCCTCTACGCACTGTTTTTGTTAAAATTGTAAGTAGTAAAAAAATATCATAATTTTCCAATTTTGCGTCTTCAAAAATACTGAAAAGGACGTACACCACATATTAATTTATTTACTATTAACAACAATGTTCTGAAGTCTCTCTCTTTCTTTCTCTTTCTCTAGTAGTTCTTTGATTCCGTCGTGACTCATTCATGGTAGTGCGTAACTCATCGCCATGCTACTCTGTCTTCTATCGTTCTCGTGACAGCTGCAGCCAACATGTTTGTGAGGTCCTTGATTTGATTACAGATCTTACAGGAGATTTACCTCTTGGTCTGAAGTGTGCTAGAATAAATAAAGAAATAGATATACTACGAGTATTGATAACTAGTTAGCCTAGACCAGGGGTGCTCAAACTTGAACTGCTGGCAATCTACCTCAATATTGTTAGACTACGATCGATCGACTCTGAGAGGCTGCAAATAAGTGTGATGCAGGATTATCGTCTAGGTAGGGTGTATCGTGGCATAGATATTAGTTTTCCGCACAATATGCATTTTTTTAGTCAAGGTAAGTGTAGGTCTGCTCTAAAATGTCAATGAAAAAACTCATAATTATTCAAAATTGCGAGTTTATTGGTTCTTACAAAACAAACGAGTTCGAGTGTCTAAACTTAACTAAAGAGTGACTTTGGATGTTGAATCGTGGCACTGCATGTCCTCAGCATACTTTTCATAAGATGGTACGTAATTACCGAGTGCTAATCGCAAGCATGATGACATATGTTCGTCAGTTAGTCAATTGCGATATTTTGACTTAATTATCTTCATTTCAGAAAATGCAGACTCGCACAAGTAAGTTGACCCAAACATTGCCGTCAGTTGAAGGGCGATTTGCCTTAGATTCGGATATTTATCTTCAGATGTAAAACACCAGAATTTTGTATCAGATTCTGTGGCTTTGAGATGTATATCTGATATAATCTGCACTAACTCATTTTCAACAGAACATGAGTCTATGTTAAACTGACTTGCTATTTCAGTAGCTAATTCCTCAATGTTTTTACACGAAAAAGGATAACTCATAAATGATGCGATATTTGCCAATTTACTGAAATCATAAAAACATATTTCGAATTGGCCCAAAATATTTGATAATTCTGCCTCATAAATATCATAATTCAACTGAGGAATCCTTGCTTTCAAAGACGGAAAATTTTTTCAGATCCCTTCTTTTCAGTTGATCTATCAATTTACTTTTGAATGCGTCATCTCAATAATAGTTTTTCCTTTACGTTCCAGTATCATACCAAATTATATATATATATATATATATATATATATATATATATATATATATATATATATATATATATATATATATATATATTGAAATCTTTCTAGGAATTTTCCGCGACTCAACCACCTGACGTCCGTGTGAAGAACTAAATCAGTGTGTTCAGCTGACTCACTATCTTCCATCTACAATTTAAAGAGCCGTCGTTGCAAGCTACGTGCACGGATAGAATTCACAATTTTTATTGCAATGCCCATAATCTCCTCCATGTTTAGAACTTTTGAACACAAAACTTGTTGATGTATAATGCAATGGAAGGAGAAAAATGAAGGGAAATCATCATTAGCTCGACACAATGCCACAAAACCGTTTTTGTTTCCAGTCATTGCTGGTGCTCCATCGGTTGTAATGCACACTAGTTTATACATTGGTAGCTTGTAGTTTGTTACAAAATTGAAGAAAACGTCATATATATCTTCGCCACGGGTCTTTCCTTTCAGAGGAATCATTGTCAAAAAATCTTCCTTAGCCGACATGTCATTGAATACCATTCGAATAAAAATACACAGCTGGGCAGTGTCTGTCATATCGGTGGATTCGTCGAACTGTAAAGAAAAGTATGTACATTCCATGATATCATGTTTTAGTTTATCTGCCATGTCCTGACTCATGACTTCAACACGCCTTGTGACAGTCGGACGAGATAACTGAAGTTCTCTAATAGCAGAGATAATCTCTGTTTTATTAAAATCTCCAAATAAAGTCTCACCTGCTTCAATAAATGCTTCCTTCACAACCAATCCATCATCATATGGTTTCTTGTGTTTCGCCAATATATGAGATATTTTAAATGACGCGATCGTTGCAGCTTTTCATTGTTTGGCTGGTCTTGTGAACATGGTTTGTTCTTTTTTCAAACAAGTTATCAAATCACGTACTTTGCGTTTTCTTAATTCACTCTGTGACGGAAAATCCTTTTCATAGTTTTTATGAACTGCTTTATGATACCTCTCTAAGTTCCCACGCTTAGGTATTGCAACTGACGCACGGCAAATGAGACAAATGCACTTATCCTTTACCATACAAAAGAAAAATTCTTCCTCCCAATCGTTATTAAAACGATAAGTTTTACTTTTCTTCGCCGCACTCATTTTGGACTATTTATTAATAAACTTTGTATCGATGTATCTCCTTCAAGTTACAACTTAGACTGACTCCTATTCCTGCAGGCGCAACATTTATATCGGCGCGAACGAAGTCTCGAATGTTCCCGTTAAACACGCCGCCCGCAGTTTCTAGAAAAATCAGCAGGAATCAAAAACGCGGCTTTTGTTTGACAAGTACCGCGCATTCCTTTGATAAAGCCGCCTTTTGCCGCTAGCAGGGGGTTATTACGATAAAAGAAAGTGATCAGGGGGTTATTCTGGCCTAATTGTGGATCGAATAAATTTTAGTAGTTTATTCATTACATTTTGTTTTAGTTACCTAAAACAAAATCTGTGAATAGTTCTATATCGGAATTTTTTTCTCGAGATCGACTCAAAAAGCACTCGCGATCGACTTGTCGATCGCGATCGACCGTTTGAGCACCCCTGGCCTAGACCATGCGAATTCTATGGATAGTAATCTGACATTAAGAACGTTCCCAAGAAGCAGTCGTGCTCAACTTACAGAAAGATCCTTCCTATGTAAACTACCACGTGTACAATAAAAAATAGTTGAGGCACAGTGCGCTCGTTCGCCCCCGTCCCATATGCGCAGAAATATAAAAATAATCCTACTGCGTCGTTTTTCGGATCTGGCAACGTTACATTCTTACTCTGGTCGAGACACGAGTTGTTTATGTTGGGATTTAATATTTTGGAGTATTTTTTGAGCTTACGTTTATATTGGAGATTTTTAATAGTGCATAAATAATGACTTCGCGATTAAAGAATGGCAGATTTGTTAAAAAAAAACTGCTGAAAAAATAAATATAGCATTAGCAAGTATGTTTGATGCAAAAAAAATAGGAAATTCACAATCAATGAAATAGTTCAACCTAAAATTCTTGATGAGAATAGTATCGGGTCTTTCATTAAGGACTTGACAACTTTTTTTTGAAATAAAACGCAACCCATTTGAGACATTTCGAAAATTTTACTATCGGCTTGAAGTACAATCAAAACATTTATGTATGGAATTCGACTTCATTCATATGTCCACCACGGGCACGTTTGCAGCGGTCGATTCGTTGAACCCAATTTTCGATGACTCGGCCACACATTTCGACGGAAACGGCCGCTATCTCTCTTTCAATATTGGCTCTGAGCTCCTCTAACACGCAGGCTTGTTAGCATAGACCAATGATTTAACGTACCCCCATAAAAAGAAGTCTAGAGGTGTTAAATCACACGATCTAGGCGGCCATTCGACGGGACCATTTCTCGATATAACACGTTCACCGAATTTAGATTGTAGTAAGTCGATTGTTACACCCGCTGTGTGGCTTGTGGCGCCGTCTTGTTGAAACCACATATCATTAATGTCTAGCCCATGCAATTGATCAAAGAAATAACGTTGCAATATGCCTCTGTAGCGATCTCCATTGACCGTAACGTGACGGTTATTTTCATCAATGAAAAAGAACGGCCCAATGACACCACCGGCATGAAAACCGCACCAAACAGTAATTTTTTGTGGATGAAGTGATGTTTCTTCAAGCACATGAGGGTTTTCACCTGACCAATAACGCATATTCTGTTTGTTGACGAAGCCGTTTATCCAAAAATGCGCTTCATCACTAAAGATGATTTTGCGATGAAATTGGTCATCTTCTTCCAACATTTCTAGAGCCCAATTCGAGAACGTACGTCGCTTCATATGATCGAGTGGCTTTAGTTCTTGAGTTAACTTTAACTTGTAAGGGTGCAGGCCAAGATCCTTTCGCAAAATTCGCCATAGTGTGGTCTGAGCGATGCCCAATTCTTGAGAACGCCGTGAAATCGACTGTTTTGGTTCGTTTGAGATGGACGCTTGAACGGCAGCAATATTCTGGCCACTTCGACCAACCCGTTGTCTCATTGGCACGGGAACATCCAGCAGCGAATATGTTAACTCAAATTTTTTCACTAGACTATGAATTGCTTGTCTACTGGGACGAGAATTATGACCAAAAATTGGCGTTAACGCTCTTAAAGTTGCAGTCACCGACTCCAAATTTTGGTAGTAAATTTTAATTATTTGTAAACGTTGTTCATTCGTGTACTTCACCATGATGAAAATGTTGACTTTACTGAATGTTTTGACGTTGACAGTTCGGTGATTGGCTTAAGGGTGCGTTCACAGTGAAATTTCAAAGTTGTCAAGTCCCAAATGGAAGACCCTTTATAATTTCGTTGCAAGAGTTACCTGGAAATCTCGACAATCAAAAGGGAAGGGTTTCATTGGAAGTTCAAAATAAAATGTGACAACTGTACTAAATGTAATTTAGTAAATACTAGAATGATAAAACACCAAGTCTTTGATATTAATTCATCATTCTAGATAAGTCGTTAAAATTGTATTCAGATTTATGTGTGAGCAAATTAAATAAAAAATATAATTAATAATTCAATTTATTCTATTGGGCGTTCACTGTTTTATTTTAAAAAATATTTAAATCTACCAAGCTATTATTTTGTTTTCTAAAATGTAATTCAAGGTATAGCCTGTCCCAAAATAGAAGATCGTGATTTTTGCCGTTTTAAGTGGGCAATATAAAAATTCTGACCTTTTGTTTAAGATAAGTTGCAAAGATGGACTTAAGAATTTTATTCATTAATGCAAATAAGTAAAATTATAAGTGTTTTTGGAGATGTATATTTATAGATGCATGTAAAAACAAATGGATAAGAAGTACAAATATATAGTTTGAATGAATGGGGTTTACAAGAGGGGATAATTATATAAATAAAAATATACTTTAACTTAAGCCTAATTCGGTTTCACTATCACTGTCATCAGCTGAGGTAATTATCAGTGGTTTTATATTTTTTACATAAATATATGAATCTTCAACTTTAACAACGTGCTGAATGGAATTCTTCCAGATTCCACAAGGTATATCATTTATAACTTTTTTTACTAATTCAACCACTGACACGCTTAAAGTAGGAGAAACATTTTGTGCCCTTATTTTTGATTTAACTTGATGCCAAATATGTTCAATTGGATTAAACACACAATAATACGGAGGAAGCCGCAAAACAATGTGTCCCATTTTCTCAGCGATACTATCACAAACATATTTCTTTTTCAATTTATAGTCTTTCAAAACTTCCAAAAGATCACTTTTTTTATAACTTGCATTGTCCATAACTATAACACTTTGTTCGGGAACATTTGGCAAAGGAGAGTTTTGAAACCACTTTTCAAAAAGTTCTGCGGTCGTGGCTTCGTGATAGTCCAAATTAGAATCTTTTATGTTTTTTGCAGATAATAGTAGACAATTTGAAACCTAGCCCTTTTCCGATCCAGCATGTAAAATGGTTATTCGTTTGCCTTTATTTAAAGGTGCGTTAGTCTGACATTTTGTATTGCTGTCAACCCACCTTTTTTGCACAGTGTCATGGGTATCGAACCATGTTTCGACAAGGTAAATTATTGGCCAATTCTCTGATTGATATACATTTTAAATACTTGTAAATACGTATATCGCAAGATTTGTAATCTTTATGACTTCATCACTACTTGAATTTTGTTGATTTTTCGGAACGTGAATCCCATTATTAAGAGAATTCTGTGAAGGGCTGATCGGCCACAATGTATATTGGTCCCGTCCTGCACCAATTTTATTTTGTCTAGTGTCGGCACCAACTGTTCTTCATACATAGAATATATTTTTCTCCTGATGACGTCGTTTTCACATTCGTCTACATCAGGGGTGCTCAAACGGTCGATCGCGATCGACAAGTCGATCGTAAGTGCTTTTTGAGTCGATCTCGAGAAAAAAAATTCCGATATAGAACTATTCACAGATTTTGTTTTAGGTAACTAAAATAAAATGTAATGAATAAACTACTAAAATTTATTCGATCCACAATTAGGCCAGAATAACCCCCTCATCACTTTCTTTTATCGTAATAACCCCCTGCTAGCGGCAAAAGGCGGCTTTATCAAAGGAACGCGCGGTACTTGTCAAAGAAAAGCCGCGTTTTTGATTCCCGCCGATTTTTCTAGAAACTTCGGGCGGCGTGTTTGACGGAAACATTCGAGACTTCGTTCGCGCCGATATAAATGTTGCGCCTGCAGGAATAGGAGTCAGTCTGAGTTGTAACTTGAAGGCGATACATCGATACAAAGTTTATTAATAAATAGTCCAAAATGAGTGCGGCGAAGAAAAGTAAAACTTATCATTTTAATAACGATTGGGAGGAAGAATTTTTCTTTTGTATGGTAAAGGATAAGTGCATTTGTCTCATTTGCTGTGCGTCAGTTGCAATACCTAAGCGTGGGAACTTAGAGAGGCATCATAAAACGGATCATAAAAACTATGAAAAGGATTTTCCGTCACAGAGTGAGTTAAGAAAACGAAAAGTACGTGATTTGATAACTTGTTTGAAAACAGAACAAACCATGTTCACAAGACCAGTCAAACAATCGAAAGCTGCAACGATCGCGTCATTTAAAATATCTTATATATTGGCGAAACACAAGAAACCATTTGATGATGGATTGGTTGTGGAGGAAGCATTTATTGAAGTGGGTGAGACTTTATTTGGAGATTTTAAAAATAAAACAGAGATTATGTCTGCTATTAGAGAACTTCAGTTATCTCGTCCGACTGTCACAAGGCATGTTGAAGTCATGAGTCAGGATATAGCAGATAAACTAAAACATGATATCATGGAATGTACATACTTTTCTTTACAGTTCGACGAATCCACCGATATGACAGACACTGCCCAGCTGTGTATTTTTATTCGAATGATATTCAATGACATGTCGGCTAAGGAAGAGTTTTTGACAATGATTCCTCTGAAAGGAAAGACCCGTGGCGAAGATATATATGACGTTTTCTTCAATTTTGTAACAAACTACAAGCTACCAATATATAAACTAGTGTGCATTACAACCGATGGAGCACCAGCAATGACTGGAAACGAAAACGGTTTTGTGGCATTGTGTCGAGCTAATGATGATTTCCCTTCATTTTTCTCCTTCCATTGCATTATACATCAACAAGTTTTGTGTTCAAAATTCTAAACATGGAGGAGATTATGGGCATTGCAATAAAAATTGTGAATTCTATCCGTGCACGTAGCTTGCAACGACGGCTCTTTAAATTGCAGTTGGAAGATAGTGAGTCAGCTGAACACACTGATTTAGTTCTTTACACGGACGTCAGGTGGTTGAGTCGCGGAAAATTCCTAGAAAGGTTTCAAGAATTATTGCCCGAAATAACAGCTTTTCTGGACGAAAGAGGTGATGACACTCAGATGCTGAAAAACGGAAAAATGGCTGACTGATTTGGCATTTTTGACAGACATCACAATGCATTTAAATACCATTAATTTGGAACTTCAAGGTAAAGGAAAAACTATTATTGAGATGATTAGCGCAATAAATGCATTCAAAAGTAAATTGCAACTTATGATAGATCAACTGAAAAGAAAGGATCTGAAAAATTTTCCGTCTGAAAGCAAGGATTCCTCAGTTGGATTATGATATTTATGAGGCAGAATTATTAAATATTTTGGGCTAATTCGAAATACGTTTTTGATTTCAGTAAATTGGCAAATATCGCATCATTTATGAGTTATCCTTTTTCGTGTAAAAACATTGAGGAATTAGCTACTGAAATAGCAAGTCAGTTTAACATGGACTCATGTTCTGTTGAAAATGAGTTAGTGCAGATTATATCAGATATACATCTCAAAGCCACAGCATCTGATACAAAATTCTGGTGTTTTATATCTGAAGATAAATATCCGAATCTAAGGCAAATCGCCCTTCAACTGACGGCAATGTTTGGGTCAACTTACTTGTGCGAGTCTGCATTTTCTGAAATGAAGATAATTAACTCAAAATATCGCAATCGACTAACTGACGAACATATGTCATCATCCTTGCGATTAGCACTCGGTAATTACGTACCATCTTATGAAAAGTATGCTGAAAACATGCAGTGCCACGCTTCAATATCCAAAGTCACTCTTTAGTTAAGTTTAGACACTAGAACTCGTTTGTTTTGTACGAACCAATAAACTCGCAATTTTGAATAATTATGAGTTTTTTCATTGACATTTTAGAGCAGACCTACACTTACCTTGACTAAAAAAATGCATATTGTGCGGAAAACTACTATCTATGCCACGATACACCTTACCTAGACGACAATCCTGCATCACACTTACTTGCAGCCTCTCAGAGTCGATCGATCGTAGTCTAACAATATTGAGGTAGATCGCCAGCAGTTCAAGTTTGAGCTCCCCTGGTCTACATGATGCATTTGAAAATCTTTCCATTTTTTCCTGTTCCTGAGTGATGGTTTTCCTACAATACTCTTAATCGTAGAAATGGGGGTTTTTGTTAGTTCACTGGTTTCTTGCAAAGCACTTTATTTATTCAAATTTCTTTTTACCAAACTGTCGTAAACATTTTTCACTATTTGTTTAGCGTCAAGTGATAAATGTTTTCTCTTGCGATAGCCACTATTGCAGTTTTCCCACGGACGCCGCATAATTAAAATAGAACCGTTACGTTGTAAGTTGTAAGTAAAACTAAATAAAAATAATAAAAAGTATCTTTCCAATCTTAATGGGGACCTGTGGTCATTAGGCATATATTATCAAATACTTAAAGGGCTCCAGATTGACGGTAGTAAATATATAGGTAAAAAGAGATCCAATATGATTGCAGGTGCAAGTGAGGGCGATATACAAAGCAGGTAAAATAAAAATACGTTTATCGTAATACCTGACAACTATGCACAAAACCTTAATAGGGTCGTTTATTGCCCCATTGAAAAAGCAAAAAGGCAGGATCTTATGTCTTGGGATTTACCATATTTAATTTATTTTTCTGTTTAGGTTATGTTTATCTGCAATTAACAAATACAATTTAATATTTAATAATATAAATTAAAAATGTTTATTACGCGATTTATTAAATGTTTACACGTTTCAGGTGCTATATATGCAGTTGTAGGAAATATAGGTTTAAATAAGAGTCTTGCTTGTGCTAACTTACCTCGTGTAAATGATAATATATATTACTGACGATATTTTAAACTTCCCGCGCAGTGCGTATTTATCAAGTTATGCGAGGAAAACTGAAAACGATCAAAAGTAGCTCACTATCAAAATTTTTTTACAAAAAACGAATACCGCTTGCTATAATTTTCTTTACAGCAAAATATTTGTTATAGTTTTAATTAATGATTCTAAGTGTTTCAAACCAATCCACAGTGATGCCAAATCAAGATTTCGTGGCCAAAAATCGAAAACCCATGAAAATGGTTTAGAAAATGGGTACATTAAGGTTTTTGAGTTCCCTGATTTCAAATTTGATAATATTTATTCGAAAAACAAAAAATGGCGGATCCAATATGGCGGACCAAAATTTAAAAATCATTGTAAATTTGACAAAATGGTTAAGAAAATGAGTACATGACAATTTTGTGTTTTATTGTAAGAAAGTACAAATTTTATTCAAAAACCACTTAATACTCTGAATCAGATTGTTCGCCTCCTTCTTCATTAGAGCTTTGACATATTGGAAATTTAATTTGCGAATTGATACTTGGCGGTTTGAGTAATTCAATCGCTTGAGGATCTAACGCTTTGAATTTTCGAATTGGTAATTTACGTACGCCAGATATTAGTGGGTCCGAGGATACCAAAAGTCCCAAAAAAAAAACGTCTTGCATATTTTCAATTCGACATGTTTTGCGCGCAAAGTCTTGCCAATATTTTTTTATTAATTTGTTGCAAGACTCTTGGGCTTCCTCGGACATTTATCTAATTGGCAAAAGCGATGACTCAATAATTTGTGCACTGTGAATCAACAATTTATGCACAGTTGTAGGCATGTAAAACCATGGGTATATTTCTACAAACAACCGAGCAGTTTCTAAGCAGTATTATTTATACTTAGGCACATCGATTTCAAAACCCGATGAAATAACCTGCAAAATAATGTGAAACCGTTTTAATAAATCCTCATTTATTCCGGTTATTGTGGCAGAAATTTTCGAATTTTCAAAAAAACGTCGCGCAGTGTTACCATCGTTTGTACTTCCAAAACCTTGTTTCGGCATATCTATCAAGAGTCCTAATTGCTGACGAAAACCTTTCTGAATATTTTGTTTTCGATTTTGGATCTTATCTTTATCTTCACCGTGATTTTGCCATTTTTTGACTTCTAATTTGTAAGAAACGTGCAAAAGGCACTCGAAAAAACGAATCCAGGCATGTAAAGATGATATACCGAACTGCAAATTTTCTTCCTTGATTGGTTTTTTTTTAAGTATTTCATCAATATTGTTAAATTGTTTTGAAGTACATTGGCAAATGTAGCACCTTTGACTAGAAGATGTGTCTGTCAAAGAATTGCAAACTTTACCATCAACCATAGTTAATGCTAATTTGTAAGTTACTGTCACTTGTTTTCCGTCAACAATTGTTTCGTAAGGAATGAGATTTTGCTGCTGTTCAACAATATAATCAACTTGATGTTTTGTATTTTCAACAGTTTCATGCAAAAATTCAATTTTGATTGGCCGACAAAATCGGGTGGAAGAAGTTCGAGGATTTTTCCAAACAATTTTTTGCTCACCTATGCTTTTATCTAAATATAAAATTTGAAGTGGTACAAGCGAGGCAAAAAAAAGTACTCGAGTCACTTTTGTCAGTGTCACTTTGAAATTTTTGTTTGAAATTGCTCTGTCCGGATGTTCCATCTAACCCCCACTTACACATTAACGTTAAACTTAAAGCATCATTCTTAGTGAGGCTACTTACAACGTCGTTTTGAACTAGCAGTATTCGCTGTGTAGTGTGGTCTAACAAACTCTGTAATTTAACTTCGGCGCTGGATTCAGTAATACACATATTTGAAGCGGGAGGGTAGCATTCTTTTTTTGCTTGTAAAACGCATTTATAAGACGGATACAATTTACAGTTATGTTTTATGCTATTCGCTCGAATATTGTTATAGATACTTTGAGACATTTTATTTTCAACAAATAATGGAAGCGCCTCTTCTTTGGTCATCTGTCTTTCGCGATCATCACATAGTGACGCTCTATAAGCCTTCGCCTTTGTTGGATTCCCTTCTGAAACGTCTTGCACAACTTTTGCTGCATCAATATTTCCTCTAGCACGCAAACTCATTTGCGTTGCATAGGCCAATTCTTCCGCGCTGTGCTGTTCTCTGATATCCTGGGCTCGTCTGCGTTTACTCTCGTTCACTAGATTCACTGAAAGAAAGAGATGGACGTCCCCTCTTGCTTATTTCACTACTAGTCGATGGCGTAACGGGCTCCAGTTGTGTATTGGTAAGGTTATCAAAGTGAAATTCGACATTTAACCAGGATTCATTTTTGGAACAAAAGCGTGAGTAGGTTCTTTTGCTTTCTTGATATTTAGTTCTCATCTTACTAATTAATAGTCCCAAACTTTCTCTTAGTTCATCTGACAAATCGAACGGTTGTTCATTTATTTGTGTTAAATGGTCTTCAATTATAGGTAACAAATTTTTATTCTCTTCATTTAAGCGATGACGGATAACATCAAAAATTTCTTTTCTTGTCAGTGTTTTTTTCATTGTTTCTGTAAAGTACATAATTATAAAACATTATTGAATATTAAAAATTTAAAGAATAAAATTTTTTAATAAAATTCATTTTTGAGACTAATCCAATATTTAATTAATTTGTCATACATATTGTAAACATCAAAATTTGATAAATTTAAAAATTGTTGAAAATGAAAATGTTGTAAAACTTAAAAAATTTGAGAAATTTGAAAACATTTGGATAATTGGAAAATTTAAAACAATTTAGAAATAATCGAAAATTATAAAAATTTAAAAATATTTAAACAATTTAGAAATATTTAAAAAATTTCATTAATTTAAAAATATATAAAATTTTAATATTTTAAAAACTGTTAGTAAACAATTCAAAATATTCTATTTATTCATTAATATGTAATGAGAACAATTAGTATTATATGATACTAAATATATATTTTATAATTATTATATCTATGTTACTTTAATCACTTGTTTAAATTCAAATTTACTGCCTAAATAGCATTTAAAAATGGCGGCGCGCAAAGTATGAACACTTTTCATGTGTCCGCAACAAGTCGTATAATGTTTCCATAGGTATTAAACCAACCAAAAATAAAGTGCACAATGCTTGCATTATAACATAATTATGCATTATTGCAGACAAAGTGTAATTTAAAAAAATGGGGCAGCTTGGGGCAGCTATTTTTTGGTTTTTTGTTTAAAAATGTTTACAGAACAATGTACAATTGGTTTTTAAAGCGGAGGGTCGTGGAGGATTTTACTTTTACATGTTTAAACATTGTTTCTTTAACATTTTTAGTATTAAAAATAACATTATAATATTAATAATTAAACAATAAACAAAACAAACATCATGAAAATCTATATAATGTACTAATTCTACTCACCTTTATTTTGTTTTTCCACTTGGAATCATAAAAAAATTTTTAACGATTAAAAAGTTACACGCATTTCAAGTTACGCCGAAAACGTGGGACGTGCGAGCTGCGTTAACTGATGAACTTATGGTTATGTCACAGTAAACACACTATACAGTAGCGAAACTCAAGGATAACCGCATAGGAAAAATCGGGTTCGTTTTCAGAAGATCACGTGGCAATCCACCATGTTAAAAGTGGACCAGCGCGAGATTTGAAATACAAATAAAGTTGTGAAAAGTTTTATCATTCAAAATCATAGATATAGAAATGTTTGAAAATTTTTGATTTGTTATTTAATACAGCATGAATAATATAAAAGTTAATGCAGCATGAGTAAAAAAAAAAAAAAAAAATGGAGCACTTTGTTAGAAAAGAAAAATGAATACAGGGGAAAAACTTGATAGGAAGGTATTTGATGGAATTCTTCATATTCAACTTCAGTTTTTAATAACCTTATCCAAAAATTTAAAAGTCTATCAAAGTTAAACGTCACTGTTTGAGGTTAAAGTTTTATTTACATCATTTTTCAAGTAAATTTGTGATTAAAGATGTTTTTTAAGGACTAAATTCGTTTAATTTTAACATACGTAATACTTAATGCTATTTTTCTTGTACCGTGAAATAAAAACATATTGTCAACATCTTCTAAAATAAAAGCATTTTTTTTAAGCAGTGTTGTGTTGTTTGGTGTGATAGATCTCTTGTTAATTAAAAAACACTGTATCTAGTTTTTTGGTACTTATTTTTTCTTAAACTACAAAACTATACGGTGTAACTTCGAGAAAGGTTAATATAATATTATTAATGAATTATGAACGTATATGTATAGACCTCTATTTTCTATGTGAATGATTCTTAGAGGTTCTATACCTTTTTGTGTTCCGTTATCCGTATTGCCTTTTGATAACGTAATTAACGCTTGCCTTTATGTACAATGAATTAATATTTACATCAAAGAGTCAATACAGTAATTTCCTAATTATATTTACATACAATACTTAGTTATGACCAAGCTGACTTGTCAATTACAACTATGTTGGGAATGTGGAATCTTTGGCACAATGACACTACTCAGTATATATCACCACTACACCAAACACTTTATTTTTGCACTCGACGCGCGTTTCGCTAACCATATTAGCTTCATTAGGAGAAATGATTGACTCATATATACTGAGTATTGTCAATTACAGTTTAAAAGGAAAATAACTATGTTTAATTTATAGTATAGGTATACAACAATAGAAATAAGTTCTTTATAGGAGGAATATTAATAACAGATAACTAAATCTTCAAAATTTTAATAGTAAGCATAATTACCATCAAAATGGACTTCGATTAAGTGTACTGCCCATTTAACGAACTTATTTTGAGAATATTTTACCCTCTGGCACACATCGTCTGACAAAATCATATTACAAAAATTTCTTTGGAATCACATTAAATTTTTTCTTATTTTAATAGCATATTTGATTCAATAATCGATTTATATCAGTTATTTCAATAATCCCATTCCCCAGTGGTTTTGTGATCTCAACATGACACTTAATATTTAAACTTTCAAACCCAGCTTATAAGAAAATAAAATATACTGTCTAAAATTCGAAAATAATAAATATGTTGTTGTAGGTTCTGTATTCCTTACAATATATTCATAGAAACTTTTGAAAGATTGGCATGAAAAAGGCGCAATGTAATTTATAGAGAAAAATAGAAAAAAAAAATCACTTTCAGAGTATTAATTGTACTTGCAATTAAACAGTGTTAAATTTATCAAGTTTATTATTAGAAAAGGTGTGTCAAACAATTAATACAGATGAAGTTATTGAAAACTAGAAACCTCTTGAAAATACACCTTTAAGAAAAAAAAAATGTTTTATTTATAATTTACACAAATATAAATAGTTTTAAATAACTGAATATTAGTTTACACAAAAATAAATCTTTCTAAAACCCAGAATTTGGAGAATTATTTATTAATCATAAAAAAATTACACAGGCACACAAAAAAAGTTTTTCACTACCGAACAGATCACTATACCTATATGTATTTTTTGGGCGCTGAAAACCGAATCCGAGGTCAGAATTGAGCAATCACGCCAGGATTTTTAAATAACCAGCCGAACTAAGTTTAGAAATAAATTTCAAGCTTTAATGACCAAATCACTCTACCAATACGAACGTTTTATTAAATCAATCAAGGTTCCCTGGAAGGCCGTCTCTTGAGCAAATACGTCTAAACAAAATGTACATTAGTAATGATAATATTGTTTCATGCATATGTATTTTTTCAAAAATGCATTTAAGATAGTGAAAAGTTGTCTTGTGAAAGCAAGCAATAGAGGTTTATTAAAATAATCAACAACTCCAACAACTTTAATCGCATACCATGATTTCTATGAAATCATTGTTTCAACTAAAAACAGAAGAACTGAAAAAAAATCATTAATGCAGCAACTTAAACTTTGACGGATAATACTGTTGATGCTTACATGTGATGCAAATAAAGCATAATTAAATTTAGTTATGATTTAGAATAATAGTCTTAGCGCGCCCTGATTGAGTTAGAAATTTCTTATTTGCAAATTTTAGCGCATAAAAAAGTGTGACTCGAGCAAATAATTTGCGAAAATAATTATATGGAATATTGCAATTCTCAACGGCACAACAATAACCTCCTTTCCTCATGATTATATAAATTGTTTCTCAACCTTTTCGATTCTCTTCACTTACAAACGTTTTTAATTCTCTTTTTCTACAAACTCTCTCTTCCTTCTGTCTTTATATTCATATAAACTGCAGTCACATCAAGAAACGATGGACAATACATTTCCAAAGACACATTCCGAGATCGGATGTAAACACTGAGCGGCCATTTTGAAAAAGGACCCGTCGACACATGCGCCGTCAAAATTTTGTCACCAAATTGGAGCTCAGTTTCGCTACTGTAGTATGTTTACTGTGGTTATGTCGCGCTGCACCGCGCGCGAGCAACGTCGGCGATTCGGTCCTCGTAGCGGTGATTCCTAGCGCTTGAGGTACCAACCTAACTATTGAGAAACTCAACTACCCCTAAATTGAAACTTCGATTTTTCGATTTTTGGCCACGAAATCTTGATTGGCATCACTGTGCAATCGTAAGAAAATTACATTTGTTATATAATAAATCATCCGTTTCAACATAGGTCGGGGTAGGGTTCGTATGTTAAAAATATAAATTTTAACAGCCAATATTTACAAATTTAGTGCGTAAGGAGTATTGAAATTTTTTCTAGGTATAAAGGACATCAATAAATACAGGGTGCCCCATATGTATGGAATAATAATTCCACAGCATTTATTAATCAGTGCATCAAAAAAATGTTTAAATAAAAGTTACAGGGTGTTATACGGAGCACATGTTGACGTTGACAATAAAATGTTTGGAACTGACAGTTCGAAGAACAGGTCGCCGTCGGTAAACTTTGGTTTTCAAACGACCCCATAAAAAAAATCGAGTGGCGTAAGGTCGGGGCTCTTTGCAGGCCATTCTACGCCATCTCTTCTGTCTATTCATCGATTAGGAAATATTGCATCCAAATATCTACGAACATTGAATTGATAGTGAGGAGGTGCTCCGTCCTGTTGAGAACACAGATTCCTGTTAGGGGTATCCAAATTATTTTCATAAGGGAAAAATACCTGCACAAGTTGGAATAACTTGCTCTTGGAGTAACTACAAATACTGCTGTCCTGTAAGATTTCCATCGATAAAAAAGGGACCAATGATATGAGTCCACAAATCCCTGCCCACACGTTTATCTCTTGTGGTCTTTGAGAATGATTGTCGATTATCCAGTGGCAATTTTCAGTAGACCAGTACCGGCAGTTATGCCTGTTAACTCTTCCGTTAAGACAAAATGTAGCCTCGTCAGAAAAAACAATATTATGAATTAGGTTAGGATCATTATTGTAAAATTCAACGCGTCTATCGTAATCATCTTCAGATAATTCTTGCAACAGAATGGGTTTGTATGGATGCAATTTTTCTTCATTCAGTATATGACTTAAGGTACCTTTACTTGTGTTGTGGTCTAGGCAAAGCTGGCGAGTGGCTGTATGGGGATTTTCTGTAATTTCCAATAAAACATCTAACTTTCTATCATCGCTTGTTTTAACTTTTGGAGGTCCAGATTTAGAATGATCCTTAAGATTACCTGGTTTTCTAAATCGTTTTAATGTTTTGCTAACCACGGATTGGGTAATAGGTTCTCGATTCGGATATTCTACGTTGCGTGACACGTTAAGTCGTTACTTGACAGTAAATGTTTGACATAAGCCAAAAAAAAAAATTAATTTGATCTCCTCAATTTCAAATATCAATAATCCCAAAACAGTTCAGACATATGTTATGTCAGGCAAATAACATCTAGAATTTTTTAGTAGGACTCAAAAATAAAATAATATACAGGGCTTTCCATTTAAAAAAAATCAAGATGGCGTAATTTCTTCGAACTGATAGTTCAAAACATTTTATTGTCAAGGTCAGCATGTGCGCCGTATAACACCCTATAACTTTTATTTAAAAATTTTTTGTTGATACACACACACACACATATATGTATATATATATATATATATATATATATATATATATATATATATATATATATATATATATATATATATATATATATATATGTATATAATAAATCTGCAGGGCCTGGGGGTGTGGTAAATGAAATGATTAAATACGGGTCTAATAAATTACATCGAATGCTGAGAAACATGTTCTACAGAGCGATAAATGGAGAAAAAATACCAGAGGAATGGTCAAAAGCTTATATAGTATCTATATTTAAAAAGGGAGACCACAGAAAATGCACAAACTATAGAGGCCTAAGCATAATATCGAGTATGGGACGTTTGTATGGAAAAATTATTAAAAATATCATGGAGGAAAATATAAAAGGAAAAATTGGAGAAGACCAAGCAGGCTTTACGGCCGGAAAATCATGTATAGACCACATATACACTATAAAACAAACAATGGAAAAAAAAAAATACTGGCAAAGAATAGAGAAGTTCATCTAGCCTTCATAGACATAAAAAAGACCTATGACTCAGTACCAAGACAAAGATTATGGAACGCAATGAAAGAAATAGGCATTGACAAAGAACTAATATACGCAGTAAAAGCTTTCTACGAAAACAACACAGTGAACATAAAAATAGGACATAAAATAGGGAAGAGACTCCAAACATCAAAAGGCCTATTACAAGGATGCTCTACATCCCCAACACTATTCAAAATATACCTCGAACAAACATTAAAAAAATGGAAGCATAAATGTAGTGGAATGGGAGTCCCAATACGAGAAGATTACTTATATACTCTAAGTTTCGCAGACGACCAAGTAATCATAGCGCAAGATGAGGAAGACCTCAGTTATATGGTAAGAAAACTGAAAGAAGAACACACTAAAGCAGGATTAGCAATAAACTTTGACAAAACGGAATATCTAACAACAAAGGAGAGAAACGTGGAGAATCTAGAAGTCGATAACTAAACAATAATCACAGGACCCGATAGATTTAAATATTTAGGAACCATCATTTCAAAAAACGCAACATCAGAAGAAGAGATTAAAGCTAGATTAGGACAAACGCGGACATGCATAAGACAATTAAATTCGATCCTGTGGGACAAGCACATTACAAAGAGAAACAAAACACGCATATACAAATCAATAATACAAAGCATAATGACATACGGGTCAGAAACATGGACGATCAACAAAAGAAATAAACCTAAAATTAACGCGGTAGAGATGGAGTATTGGAGAAGATGTTGTAGAGTGACACGTATGGAGAGAATAACAAATGAAGAAATAAGAAGCAGAATGAACATCAAAGAGAATGCAATAAACACCATTGAAGAAAAACGATTAAAATGGTATGGACACATAAGACGGAGCGAAGATAATAGGTGGATAAAGAAAATAACGGAGTGGAGCCCTATAGGGAGAAGAAAAAGAGGAAGACCCAGACGATCGTGGAAAGACGATGTGGACGAGGCTATGGAGGACAGGGGTCTAACAGATGGAGACTGGGAAGATAAAAACGGATGGAAACAAAGGCTGAGAGAAGGAAGACAGCGTCAGCTGTAGAAAATCCTTATATATATATATATATATATATATATATATATATATATATATATATATATATATATATATATATATATGTATATATATATATATGTATATATATATATATATATATATATATATATATATATATATATATATATATATATATATATGTATGTATATATATATATATATATATATATATATATATATATATATATATATATATATATATATTTATTTTATTATATATTATCGAACAGACTAGTCTCAAAAATCTGTTAATTACTGTTAAAAGATAACTTTTAAATTTCAAAACCAATTTTAATGATTCTTTGATTGTGTCCTTATTTGAAAAATATTTGATTGAATAGAAAAAGTTTACTTAAAATCGGGGTAAAACTTCGTTACGCTGGCTTTTCTGAAAAATGATTTTTTTTGGAGTAGGCAAGAATGGTTTAATTTTGAAAGACTTACGAGAAAATATCGGGGGAAGCTGTTTTGCACTTTTTTTGATAAATAAAACCTATATCACTGACAATTGTTGATAACCACTGATCGAAACTGTCAGTTTTCAGAAGAATAGGCTCCGTTCATACTAAGGGGTGAAATGTAGAGGTCAGCCTAATCTCTTCAAAAAATGATTAATTTTTTTTCAGTTATAATCTAATCGGGAGGTAACCGTTTTTGTTAACCTGAGCTAACTGAAACTAACCCGAATTAAATAATCAGCAATTACAAAATACATTAAATAATGAAGAAAAATTGTCCTAGCTTAACGTGAAAAAATGACATATGAGGCGTTGCGGATAGTAAGGGCGAACTCAACATTGGGTCAAATTTTTTTTTTTATGTAATTCTATTTTATAGTACTTTTCCTACATCACATACCGGTCTAATTGTTGAGTTTGCCCTTGCTTCGCCTTCAAATTTTAGTATCAAATAAATGAAAAATTTCGAACAGGCGATAGCCGGGCGGGTAGTAAGGGCGAACTCAACAATTTCGCGCGGAGCAACCGCCGGTATTGCGTCACTAAATGAGGTTTACTTGAAATTTTACGCTTTCTGCGTGTTAGTTCAAGTTAATTTTGAAGTTAATACGTTTATGTTTTGTTTGGTTTTGTTGCTTCTTTTTTTAAGAAAAGTATGGCGCAACCTGGACCTTCTAGTAGTGAAGTAAGTGTACAACATTTAGATGGTAGTACTGTGTCGGGTTATTCGCGAAAGAGACCTGCTAAGATGAATGATTGGCAAAAAAAAATCGAGTGTAAGTTGAAACGAAATTCAGGAAGTGCTTACATTTCAAGAAATAACAAAAGGCACGTTGTTGCCCGCAAAATTGGACCTCCTTGCAAGTGTGGATGTTTTGAGAAAATAGGCGCTGAACTGGTCACCAATATTTTTGACTCTTTTTGGCAAATTGGAAACTATGATCTACAGAATGCTTACTTATCAAAATTGTTGATCTGCAATGATGTAAAAAAGATCTTACGTAAAGGGGCGTCCAAGTCGTACCCTGAGACGCATTCAATATAATGTGACTGTTGATCACGCTAATCGTGAAGTTTGTCGTACTGCGTTTTATAACATTCATGGCATCTCTGAAAAGCGCGTTCGAGTCGTACTTGACAAAACCAGCAGAACTGGAACTGTTACAACGGATCAAAGGGGGAGGTGTAAACCCGCGAAGAAAATAGGAAATGACGATCTTTCTAAAGTAAAAGAACACATCATGTCACTACCTACTGTCACCAGTCATTACAGTCGCGCCAAAAGCCCTCATCGAAAATACTTACCTGTTGGACTTAATATTAAAAAGCTCTATTCTCTTTACGATGAATGGCTTACGGAAAATTACCCTGGTTACAGCCCGGTAAATCAGCACTATTATCGTGATACGTTTAATATGCAGTTCAAAAGTATAAGTTAACGATTGAAAGCTGTCGCCGAAAAAACCAGTTTTGCGTTGTCCAACTTAGACAGGACATGATTTTCAATTTCTCTAATTTTCAAAAGAAAATTACTAAAATGCAGATGGCTGGTGCTAAGTTTAAAGATGGAAAGATCTTTGAATTTACAAATAACTTTAAGCAAGGTTTCTACATTCATTCTGCTTACAATTTGGATGTCAAAACGGCAGTCAAACTACACACAAAATTTGGTATGTCGGTTCAGGAGCATATATGGACGGATTAACATGCACAAATATTACATTTAAACAGTATTGTATATTAGGTATATAAGTACAGAACTGCGAATGCTTTTTTTGACGTTGGGTAAAAATAAGCTTACATTTTTTACCAAAATCTCGTACCTCCGTATAAGCGACGATAACTCTCTAATGCAATATTGCAGTGTGACTTGTTATTTATCTGAAGTAACCTTTTATAATTCGGTATTTTTTGCTACTTTCTTATCGATAGACAAGGGGCTCCAGTCATTTTATGTTGTCATTGCATACCGAGCAGGAAACAGGTAAGCTTCTTAATAAAAACAAACAATGTCTAAATATAGTGAAGTAGTTTTATTGTTATATTGAGTGGATTACAACAAACCTTAGTTGCTTAAATATTCTAATAGCTGTTATACCTTCTTGGAGGTTTAGGTTCTTTTTCGACAAATTGTTTGACCTTTCTTTCAACATACGCCAATATTAAACAATATATTTTATTACAACTACCATTTTACAATAGCTAAAGGTGTTGATTATTAGACCATTATTGCTAGAACCAGAACCAAACTTGTTTCCCACGTCATATCTTTAGATAAAACGCAACAAGTATGTATTTATGTCTGTGTATAACGAGAAAACAAATACTCTAATTTTTATGCAGTTTTTATTCATTTGTACGTACATTTGACCAGATTTTTTACTATATTTCTGAGCGTTTATTTCTAGATTTTTATTTTAAATTGTCTTATAAAAACATTCCTTTCATAATAATTGTAACATCAAATATAACAGTATTGAAAGCAAAGGACTGGATTGACACATATGTACCCGAAGTAGTTATATTGGGACACTCCATTAATCTAGCATCTTCACATAAGTTGCTGGTCGTTAACTTGGGAGCAAATATGTCTTGGCATGAGTGTGTTGCTTATAGAGCAAAGGGAGCTTCTCCAAAGCTGGGAATACTATTTCGAACTAGAAAGCTTTACATTCCACAACTGTTAATTCTTTACAAAGCTTAAATTTTGACCACTAACCGCTACCATGTTTTGGGGCTTTAAGATCCAAAACTCACTAGAAATTTTAATACCGTGGAACATTAAGGAACAATGAGTGACTTAAGTCTAAACTACAAGTATTCTTACGGAAAAGCTTCTCACTTAATTCCTCCCAGAACAGTGTATGCTTTAATACACTTCGCACTCATACACCACATCCATATGAGGTTCAGCTTGTTACTTCTTGTACAACACTCTTCAAGCCATGTCTTTCCCACCAAGTTCAATTTACAGAGATTCAAGATCAACGGCAATCGCTTTTTCCACACACACATTACTCCTGTAGCGCTTTAGGGATTTCCCTACAGCATGTGCTACACCCATAAAAGAAAAATGATACATTTTCTGATATTTTAAATTAGTATTTTTTTAAATGTTTTTATTGTAGTTAAAAAAAACACAATTCATTCTGGTGTATTGAAAAGATGAGTTATTAATTAGATACAGGAGTGGTCACGGAATCTAAAAGAAATATCCATTATATATTAAAACACATAATCTTAAATTATTAACACTATATAAAGACAGATGAAACGAATTTAAAAATAGGTTAGAAATTATACACAGTTAAAATGGCAATTTATACTAAGTTTAAAAAAATGTAACTAAAGCAACCTGGAACATACTAAACAATGTTAGAAGCAAAGACAAAAAGAGTTTTAATTGCTATTGCAATTTGTATGCAATACTGCTACAATGAGATCTAGGAATAATATCATAATGTGTTTGTAACTCAATTTGGTGGGTCCTTATGGAATTAATTCCTATAAAAAATATTGTTGAACTACCATTCCCATTTTTCTAGAAGCCATGACACCTTGGGAAATTGTCCACCTTTAAAGTTCTTCATAGAGGTAGATAATCTGTCTGTCTCGGTAACAAAAAATATGACAGACTTTATATAATTTCTTATTGGCTAGTGCTTCTAAACTAGTCATTTTCTAGATCAACTTAAGTAGCAAAAGTGGTATGTATTTATGAAAAAGATGGTAGACGAGACATGCAACTACAGACATGTTTCCTTACTGCCTGCTTATATTTTCTAAATTTGTTGAGAGTTTTTTATTTAAGATTTTTAAGTTATTTGTTTAAAATAACTTATGCTTTATGGGTGGGTGAACATGGTTTCATCATTAAGCAAATAGATTAAAAGAATTATGTTTTAGTTTACTTAGATTCAGGTAAGGCATTCAATCAGCCGACATCCTACTTTTAATAAGGACCTAGATCTAACTAGTGAAGCTGTTTACTGGTCACTGTCACCTGAAGAAAGATTTACAGAACATGAGAATCCACAATGGCCCCACATGGTGCAGGGTATGTGGTGAAGAGGAAGTAACACCCATGCATATTATATACTTTATGCTTGGCATTGACACCCAATAAACTTTTCGAAGGCAAGCAAAAAGAACTTAGAAGGAAGGTAATAAACCTTCCGGGGGGGGGGGGGGGGGGGGGGGGGGGGGGGGGGGCCCCTTTAAGAGGACAACTCTTCTATAACCAAGAGGAGTGAGCATAATAAGCCAAGAGACTGCAGTGTATACAGGCACAATCGCCTATCCCGCCAACACCAGACCAAAGAATTTGATGTTTGCATTGGTTCTGACCAGAAAAAGTCATATTCCTGATATAAATCAGTTAACAAAAGGTTACGTTAGGAATCTATGCTTGGACCAATCTTGTTTTTGATATTTATTAATGATATAAATAACAAAATTAACTTAACATAACTATGTCTATTCGCAGATGGTACTTCATGTATTATATATTCACAAATTATTATTATCTAGAAGTTCAACTAGAATAACACAGGCTGACAAAATTGCACAAAACTCCAAAACCTTAGTCCAAAGTTTACTTTTCCAAAGGTTTTTGGCGCGCTCAATCAGAATCCAACCTCAGAATTGCTCTATCATATTAGATTTTCGAGATATTCTGATATTTTGAATTTTTCAGATATCTTATTTCTTCTTGGAGAAATCATCTTTCTAGTAGCAACATTGTTTATTTGTTATCATGCATGGTGTCCAATTTTAATGTATCAGGTTTCTTAATTTTTTTATGTCAAGCTTTAGTAAAAAAAGTTTCAGACAAAAGTTGAAGGGTTTTGAAGGAGCAGTAAAATGATATAACTGTGATGACCTTGGAAGATCATTGTGAATGTCATTTCTAGGTCAACTTAATTTTGAGTGTTTGGTATGGAACACTTATAAGATCACTTCGGTGTGTCTGTCTGTCACATCCGATTTTCTCCGAAACTATTTGTCATAGAAAGTTGAAATTTGGTAATAATATAGGAATTGATGGCCTCATCAGAGCCATGTAGTTTTGAAAATTAAATTTTGACTTAAGGGGTTAGTTTTGGGGGGTGAAATCGGAAGTGAAAAAAAAAAAATTTTTACTAGGTAATCGAGTGTGGTGTCAAATGAAAGCTTGTGAAAACACGAGTAAAATATATATATATATATATATATATATATATATATATATATATATATATATATATATATATATATATATATAATGTAATACTTGCGCGCACTTTTCTTTGTATTATTTTTAAAAAAATCGCGAAAAATCGCAGTCCACCCGCCTTATCTCGAAAAGTACTGATCAGGGGGTGTAGATTGAACGAAAATTATCACGAGTGCATTACCTTTAATAATTTATCTGGTATATAAAAAACAAAAATTTCAAGGTCAGCAATTTTCCGTAAAGATTGGAAACAAACTTTGTTGAAAACTCATTTGGGGTGTGTTTTGTGAAGTCACTGATCATTTTATACCACCGTAACATTTTTATTTTAAAAGCAATCAACGTACGGAACACCAATTGTGCAAGTTCAACTTGTACTTGACCGGTTATTTTAAATAAGAACCCATATTTTTTATGACGGAATCATGTTTCTCTAGCAAAGATACACAACTTTTATTCGAAAAATTTTTCTCGAAGTAATTTAGACTATTTAGAATTCCGACCCGTCATATCGGATCTGCCATTTTGAATTTCTTTAGATTAGAGACAAACCATGACTCGATGGGGTTAAACCGACAATGAATTCGGATTCAGCGCCTCAAAAATCATATAATTACACTACTCTCGCCTACCGGATCAACTATTTTTTTGGTACAATTGTAACGAAAACGCCAAACTAATTAATAGAAATAAAATATCTGAAAAATTCAAAATGTGTTTTGAAGGGGAAGAGTATTACTTTCAGATGCCGTAACGTGATGGAGAAAAATTATTTCGCGGTGTAATATAATCCCGAATATAGCGAAAAACCGTGTTTTTGCATTTTTAGGTTAGGATATCTCGAAAACCATGGAGCAATTCTGAGGTCGGACTTGGATTCAGTGCACCAAAATCTTCGAAAAAGTATAGTCTGGTCTCGGTTTGAAAAATGTTGGCCTGTGTAATCAACAAAATGTTAGAATGGTGTAATTCTAACAATCCTCTCTCCCAACCCAGAATTTCTATATAAGTATATCAGTGTAAATAGTAAAAGTATAGAGCTAGTAACAAGGATTAATATTTTAGGAGTTTCTAGTGGACCACAGCCTACAATTTGATAATTAAGTGGAATTTGGGTCATCTACAATAATCTTTGGTTGTCACGGCAGGTCAGGTCTACTGGTTTCTTGTTTTTTTTTGATAAAATAAGTGCAAATATATTATAATTTGTAACAAATTTTTGTTACTGAAGTGTAATAAACAGTTGATATTGTTATAACTTATCAAACACCACTAAAAGTTGAATAATATCTTATTTTAATAAGTTACTTAAGTGCCGGTTATATTAACGCTGAATTTAACTCAAGGAACGTCCTAGCTTAATATTTAAATATAAACGACTTTTTGTTATTTATCGAATTCCTATACCTATACAACTAAGTAAATTAAGCAGGATCGGGCTAGACAGTATTAAGTTATGGCGAAAAAGTGCAAAACCTGCGGTAGGGACTATGACAAGAAAGATTGGCGTGTTGTGAGAAATGTTCTACAGTACAATGCCAGCAGTGTGCTGCACTTACTACTACTGAGATGAGATCGGTGACAATGGAACAGAAACCTCAGAGTATATACTCGTGTGCCGGTTGTAAGCCTTATGTCTGGAAATTTTTAAAGGAATTTGCCTCTTAACATCGATCTTGACTTAGTAAAGAATCTTATACAAGATCATCTTTTGGTGCTGCTAATTTTACATGAAGTAGTAGTTACAATATTTGTTGTCAATAGTGGATAACACACATTAAGAATTTTAATTTAGTAGTTTGTCAAATTACCTATAAATGCTAGAATTTTTGTCTGTTTTTTAGATTGTTTGTTTCTGAATCACTTCCAAACATACAACAGATTATTATGAAATTTGGCACAGAGATATAGTACATAGTAATCATAATAAGTTGCTTGTTTATACAAGGAGTTTATATAAAAAAGTTAAACACGCCAAACTGGTTATATAACAAGGACGTGTAGATCCATAGGTTAGCGTGTGTTTCTGTTTGTCCAATATTCAAGCAGTGATCTTTTCTATGGAGATAAGCTACTCTGAAGATCAACAGGGGGAGGACCCCTGGCGCAGTAGGTAATGAATCCTACTGTGAATCAGAGGGTCGGCGGTTCGATTCCGCCTATCTGCCTGGGTGTTGTGTTCGTCTTTGTAATAATTATCAAGTGTGGGAAAATAATAGTGCTGGTAAAATGGACTTAAATGATCCAAGCCAAGGGTAAATAATAAAAAAAGATAAACAGGAGATCTTTTAACTCATATAACACATGTATGGAACAACTCAATTGAACATCTCGAGCAGTTGCACTTGATATATTCAAGACATTCGAGCGTGTTTGGCGTGACGGATGGTTGGCTAAGCTACGTTCTTATGCCTGAAAAATTTTGTTTATGGCTCTTGTGTTTCACACAAAGCAATCGGAGGCGTAGTTGTTTAAGCGCTAATTTATCGCGACATTACAATAATGCTAAATCATAAAAAAATTCCTAAAGTTGGCAGAAAATGTTAATAAAACGTAAAAGAACAAGCTTAATATATTGCCGGATCCTACCAGGCCGGTTTTGCCGGATCTTACGTAGCCGGGTACTCGGTTTTGCCGGATCCTAAAAAGTACTAACCGTTGTAGCTCTACATTTTATTACCTAATCTCTACTTTTAAAAATTTAAGAAAAAAAATAGGCTGTAAAAATTTGATATGGCACAGAGTAACTGTAACATTAGTAATTCATAATACATAGTGTGTCTTGGGATTAGACCGTGTCAGTTTGGAGTGATTTTCCGAAGTTTCGGCTGCGATTTTATGAGGTTCTCTTTATGGTGTATCCTAAAAAGTTACCATAAAGATATTAGAATACATTAGAAATTAAAGTTTGGTTCTGCATTCCGTTTGGCTATTCGTAATCTACTACGAAAATACAAGTAGTTGACAAAAGTTATAAAATTTATTATAATGCAGTATAGCTATAAATTATCTCAAGGGGAGGGGTATAAATAAGAAGATAAAAGAAGATAAACTTTGATATTTTAATTTTTGCTTTTTGTAAATTTTACGAGTAGCAGTGTTTTGATTTTTATATTTTCTGCATTATTTTTTGTTTGTTTTAGATACACCATACACGTCGAATGATAAACTCTCAGTATGTCCGAAGTATTTGAAAAATTGATTTGTTCCTGCTGCAAAAAATATCTATCAGTTTTCCCCATTAAAGTATATCCTAACCGTCAAGTAAAATGTGGACGATGTAATTCTAATGACAATGATGGTACAGTTTCCAAATTATATGAAACAGTTGCTAAAGAACTAAAGTTTCCATGTGCTAATCACTATGAGGGTTGCAAAGAACTCTTGGAGCCACATGAAGTTATTTTGCATGAAAAAAAAACCGTGCATTGGAACATCAATAAAGTGCCCTGTTTGTAATAATTTCGAAGGACAGAGCTTAAATACTGTAGATCATTTTAAACAAGAACATTACAGTAATTATCTAAATGATTCAAAGTTTTTAATATCTCTTGATAGCAAAAATGAGGAAAAATTCTATTTATATGGCAGCGATTCTCAAAATATTTTAGCTGTTATTTATGTAAGGTATGATGAAATCATAAACAAGTTATACTTAGATATTGCTCCAATTTATGTAAACGTTGAACATGATAATAAAAAATTTTATACAGAAATTTGACCTATATTCAATTGATAATAAAATAATGTACAGATCTATGGAAAAGAAATGTTTACAATATCTAAAATATGGTGGTTTAACCATAAATAACGATTTTGATGGAGATCCTATTAAAAGAGAGTTTCCTAATAATTTAGCCGTTTGCAAGTTTTTTATCAAGGAAGATAAAAACATATGTTTTAAAGCCAACGTTTCAGTTTCAGCAGTCACTCGTTCTGAGACAAAAGTAGAAATTATGACGTCAGATGGATGGATGGATATGAGGAATTGGAAGGAATCAAAAACTGAACCAAAAGAAGGGATAGGTAATATTATTAAACTGTATGAACCATGTAATCGAAGACATTATCCTGTGGAACCTATAAGGATTGTGGAACCTTGTACATTGAGACATTTTCAAGATAAAACTATAATGACCTTGGATAGTGAGAATACTGGCACTCAAAAAATAAGATTTAATTTTGATAATATTCGAGGTTTAAAGAACAGGATGTATTCTGATGTATTTTACTTGGCAAATACGTCATGGAAAGTGTATATAGAAAAAAAGTTTAAACAGAAAAATCCGTATTTAAGTGTTTACCTTAACAAGGAAGAAAATGAGCATGAAAATAAATGTTCGTATAAAATTAGAGATACTACAATAGATCTTTTGTCATTTAATGAAGAAAATAGTGTAGCAATGTCATTTAAAAATCATACTTTTGGATTACGCAAGAAAGAGTCTATGGATTGGGGTTGGGAAGAATTTTTACGGTGGAGTATTCTCTTAGATCCCAGCAAAAAATTTGTATCAACAAATAACATTGAATTTGAAATGGATATTACTTTAGAAAAAATTTTAGAACATAGATTTGATTGTAAATGTCCAGGATGTTGGTAAAGATAAAATGTAGCAAATTTAAAACTTCTGGTAACAATTCACTCTAGACCTAATTCTAATTTGGGCGAAGAATCCTTTATTTAATAGATCTCGTCCAGCTGAGATGAACGATATCAAAATTACAGGGTTCCCTCCACTAAAGGGTAAGATATGGAGGTCACAATTTTCATTGACATACAAAATCACATTTCATCAATTTTTTGGTCTATCTTAGTATTAGCTAACCTAGGCTGATTTTGTCTGTAATGTTATAGGACTTCAAGTCCAGATATAGGGGGTTTCTTTTTTATTTTTTGTAAATAGTTATTATGGATAGTCCAGAAGAACCAAATCACGTTCTTACATTGAGGCACTTGACTTTAAAAAATGCTGTGGAAGTTAGTGTTGCCATTTGTGATGAGAAGTCTGTGTTGACTTAAAAGATAGTTGCATGAAATTAATGTTTTTTTATGCATTTTCGGTTGGTTAAAAGAGGTTATCAATTAAGCTTGTCAAAATTGCAAAAAAAACGAAGAACAAAATTTTTTATCAAAAAGATGTTACCAGGTGTACAAGTATGAAATGCGTATTTTTTTTTCTAAAAAAAAAACATGTTAAATTCAGAAGAATGATAAAAAGTGCTTTATTCAAAGTATGCTCCATCGCTTGTTATACATTTTTCCCATCTTTCGGGCAATTTGTGAATACCACGCCAGTAAAAATCTTCCCCTTTTGCTGCGAACCATTCATCGAGCCATTTTTTCACATCTTCGTACGAACCAAAGCGCTGCTCAGCAAGTGCATGACCCATCGATGCAAACAAGTGGTAATCGGAAGGAGCCAAGTCTGGTGAGTAAGCCGCATGGGGTAGAACTTCCCAGCTGAGTGCTTCCAACCTGTCGGGAACTGGTTTTGCCGTATGTGATGGAGCATTGTTATGAAGAAAAATGACTTTGTGTTGCCTCTTACGGTATTCGGCCTTTTTTCAAGCAGCAAACGGTTCAAATCGGTCAATTGTTGGTAACGTTTAGTATTAACCGTTTCCCCAGGTTTTAACAGCTCATAATAGACCAAGCCCCTCTGGTCCCACCAAAAACAGTCTTTATGCCAAAGCGATTCGGTCTTGCGGTCGATGTGGAGGGTCCGCCTGGGTCTACTCATGATTTTTTGCGCTTGGGATTCTCAAAATAAATCCACTTTTCATCCCCTCTAATTATACGATGCAAAAACAACTTCCTTTTGTACCGAGCGAGCAAAATGTCACACGTGTTTTTGCGCTTTTCCTTTTGCCTGTCATTCAACTCGTGGTACCCATCTATCAGTCTTCTGAATCTTTCCCATCTCTCGTAGCCGATTGGAAACAGCTTGCGATGGAGCATGTTCACCATAAGCTTCTCGAAGTAATCGGTATGATTCAACAGCAGTTTTCTTCAAATGAAAACAAAAAATTAATGCTCTTTGTTCGGTATAAATTTCGACATATTGAACACAACACTATGCACACACTTTTCCAATTTATCACTCGTGCGCGTCTGACACTTGCTGATGACACAACAAAATGGTGCAGTGTCAATTCTTTATAGCACAAACTGCATTGGGGCACCATCTGTTGTCTGAAATCCGCATTTCATACTTGTACACCTGGTATAGCACCAAAAAATTTACGTTGAAATCAAAATCCCCCCTCATATGTCACACCCTATTGGATGAAAGCACTTAATCGTTCGGCTCAGCTTGGGGATTTGCCAAATGACGGGTAATTTGTCCAAACTGGTGTAGTGGCCTGAAACGAATTTTAGCCAAACTTCCTAATGAAAAGCAATAAATAAAATGTTAAATGTGTTTTAATAAATATATATTTTTTTCGATACAATATATTTTTTATTTTTTCATTGTACATCGTGTGGTTAGGGAAGCATATGCCCTCCACACCTTATGGATGTAGAATTAGCGTCCTCTTTAAAAAAGCTTTTTTCGTTAAGACATTCTTTTTGTTGAAAAATCTACTCCCCAGTCATCGATTTTTATATTAGGTCTACGATATGAGAGTACTGTGTGGAAGGTTTCTTTTTGTAAAAGATCCCCGGGCTTTGATTTTTAAATTGGTTGTAATTTATTAGATTTGCATAATATAAAGGATTTATTTTCTTCTAAAATATCTCCACCTCGCAGTAATCGATTTTTAGTTTACTGTTAAGCTAAGTGTCCACTTGAGAGAAAGTCTCGAGATTAGTTCCGAAGTGTTGTCCATTTGAGATCAGTTGCGCTCTCGAGACAGCAGTTGGAGACTCGACAGTCGCTGCAGTCTCGAGATCAGGAAATTTTGTGTACACTTGAGGGCTTACTCTCAAGTCTCAGTCGATTCTGTGACTTGGTTGCTAGTTTGAGATTTATTTTTTTCAAAATGGATTCACGTCAAATCCTAGCCTTTCTAATTGTGCATAAAAAATTATGAAAAAACGGGAAGTGAAAAAAAGGCGTGTTGGGTAAGAAAATGGGTGGATCGACGAAATGCGTTGGAAGCTTCTTCAACACTTGTGAACGAGTTGCGCGTTGGAAGATGCACAACAGTTTAAAAATTTCATTAGGATGTCTGCAGTTCAATTTGAATTGGTTTTAAATTTGGTAAAACACGATATTGTAAAGCAAGATACAAAGTTACGTGATGCGATTCCAGTACATGATAGATTAATGGTCACACTTCGTTTTCTGGCTTGAGGTAAGCCTTTCAAGCGAATGTACAAATATTTTTCTCTAGAACATTACATTTTTATATTGAAATGAACTTTCAGGAGATGCTTATTGTAGTTTGCAATACCTTTTTCGCATTCCACCTTGTACAATAGGAAGAATAGTTCCCGAAGTGTGTAAAGCCATCTATCATCATTTAAAGGAAGAATATTTAAGGGTATGTATAAATTAAAAAACAACTTTAATTATAGAAGTATAATAACAGAAACTTTACAAATTAAGGCATGTTAATTAGTAAATATGAACTATTGTAAAAATCTTGGGTTGTTTGAGTCTCAATATTTTGTTGAGAAAAGTTGTCAACAACAATGGGTGGTGATGCAATTGGCGTACTGCATGAAGTACTTGCACTTGAAGGGGATGCAGTGGACCAGTAGCATTTTTCATCCATATCAGAAATATTTAATATCGCTTTACGAATCTCACTTTTTAATACTCCTCTGTAATAATCCGATTTTAGACTTTTTAGCTCCAACGCTACGTATTCTCCAAAGCGATCGAAATCGTCTTTTGGCTTCTTCATAATTTCTATTGCTTTCTTCAGAATGTTATCATCTTCTTGAGTTCTTGATGTTGCTTTGCTAATATGTTTTCTTTTTTGATCTTGTGTGGGCTCATTTTGTATGGACTCATCCTGTGAGATGTTCATGTTTTCGGGAATATTATTCTGAAAAGTTAAAAGCGCAATTAATATACTATGTTGTATCAACTTTTATGCATAGAAAAATACAAGTAAAATTTTTTTATTTCAGTATCCTTCAAGTGCTGAAGAGTTGAAGAAATATGCAGATCAATTTGAATTAAAATGACAGTTTCCACATTGTTTCGGAGCTATTGACGGAAAGCATATCACAATGGTGGCACCTGAGAACTGTGGAAGCCTTTACTATAAACTATAAGTGTACACACAGCATAGTTTTGATGGGAGTCGCAGATGCCAATTATAAATTAATTTACGTTGATGTTGGTTGCAATGGTAGAATTTCTGATGGAGGTGTTTTTACAAACTGCTCCCTGCACGATGCTTTGGAAAGCAAGCAATTTTCACTTCCCGAACCAGAAGCATTGCCCCAAAGATGTTTGCCAGTGCCATACATAATGGTAGCTGACGATGCTTTTGCTATGACATCGTATATATTAAAGCCCTACGGGTACCGAAATCAACCTGCACCAAACAGAATTTTCAACTACAGATTAAGCGGAGCTTGTCGTATAATAGAAAATGTATTTGGCATTATGTCAAGTAAATTCAGAGTTATCCGAAAACCAATAAATTTAGCACCTAATAAAGTAATAGATGTTACTCTGGCAATATGTGCATTGCATAACTTTTTAATATGTATTTCAAAAAATTATTTGAACCCTTGTTCAGTTGATTTTGAAGATCCTAATACACATGAAATTGTAAATGGCGAATGGCGGAATGAACCCCCACCACAAGGATCGTTTTTTCCACTAGAGAGAGGCCATCAGCGAAATTATGCAATCTCTCAAAAAAGATGTGAGAGATGAGTTTAAAGAATACTTCATGACAACTGCAGCTGAAGTTCAGTGGCAATATCGTTTAATTGCTTAAATTTAGTACCTAATCACTTTGAATTTTTTTATTTGTAATTTTATGATAAATAAAATTTCATTATGAAACATAGCAATAATTATATTAACTTACCATGTTTGAAGTCGATGTTGTGGGTGTGAAGTTGGGTAAAATGAACTGTAATGCAGTGAAAAACTTCCATTTACTGTCATACCTGTCATCAGCACCATCACCACTCTTCAATTTTTTTATCTTTTGCAGTTCATGAGAAACCTGAAAATAATATATATTTGACTATTGACTAAAAAGTCAATTTAAATAGTAATGTTAATAATAATTTTAGAGGATTATACATACTTGTTTGCGTAAGTTATGGATCTTCCGCTGAATTTCATTTCCACTGCAATTTTCAAATTTCGAAGCAAATTCTTCGTACATTGCCATTTTTTTTTTCGCGATTTCTATAAAGTTTATGTTTCACGTTCCATAAAAACTTTTCCTCCTCATAAAGTTCAATTAATTTGAACACTTCCTCGTCAGTCCACTCGCGATTATCCTTCATTTTTAAAAAATTAATTGGTTATTTAAATTAAACAAATATTTTAAATAAAAAGTCTCCAGTCGGGGTCTCAGCTCTTCAAACAATGACGGAAGACTGGTGATTAAGTCTCATGAGCAAGAATGAACATGTCCACTTCTGACACGTGCAGTGTCTGATACTTCCATCGGTTTGTCTCTGAGAGTGCTCTCAGGCTCATATACATTTGTGAGTCTGGTCTCGAGACCATTTTGTCTCAAGTGGACAGTTGCTTTAGGCTTAACTTCCAATGCGAGAGGGTTTTCCATCAAGGAGCTTCGCCCTCCCCCTTTCGTTGTCGTTTGACTTCCCTCTGTTTGCCAAATTCTCGCCACTGCTATAAGAAGCTCCGTTTTTAGTGTTTTGTTTTTCTTAAAGAAACTTGCTTTCCATAAGTCTGCCCTAATACCTGTATTGCTAAATCATGTAACGCCAATAATTTCATGTTAAAATTGTTGCGGTGTCACTAACTTCTAGATAATTTCAGACCCTGCAGGCGATTTCCCTACTTTCTCTGGTGATGAGTTAAGTTTATGTAAAATAATGAATTTTATTTTTTTAGATCTAATAATACACAGAGATTAGTACTCAGTATATAAAATTGCAATTTGATTTCTTTTTTCAACAATGGAAATGCATTCTAGGTCAGCCGATATCTAAAAAACCGGTAAAATGCAGGTTGGACTGGCGCAATTAGTGTTCCGTACCGAGTCGGCTGGTGTGAGTGGGTTGGGGTCTTCCATATTTCTCTCCATCTTTTTCTATTTCGGGCTAGCCTTGTTGCCTTTTCCAACTTCCCCCCCCTCTCTATTGCTCCCCTTACTTCCTCTCTTCATGTTCTTCGTGGTCTTCCTCGACTTCATTTTCTATTCTCTCTTGCTTCATATACTCTTCTTAACAGTCTTTCCTGTCCCATTCTTTGTATATGCCCAATCCACCTCGACTGATTTTTTTCTATTTTCTCCTGTATCGATTTCATCTCCAGTATTTCCCGTATATTAACGTTTCTTATCCTATCCAGTCTTGTCTTTGCTTCAATCTTTCTGAGGAATCTTACTTCGATGCTTTGTATCTTACTTCTGTGACTTTGTGTTGTCCACACTTTGGATCCATATGTAATTATTAGTGTCGCGACCTTTTTGAAGATTTGTTGATTTCGGTATTTCTTTTTTGCCTAGGAATGTGTTCTTGATACTATTAAAGAGTTTCCCCGCTGCCTCTGGTTGATTAAAAGATTAGGAACAATTTATGAGGGGGTTAATTATTGGACCACAATACTTACTGGCAACATTGATGTTCGGGACCTATAGAACACTGATTAGAAGCCTGAATGCGGTCTGCATATTTTGCATACGTTCGGAGTCCAGTCTACATACAACAAATTATTAGACAATATAATAAAAAAAAAAGATTTAACAGGTAATTTACCAAAATTTTATTTGCTTCCTTATTAAAAAGATAATAAAATAAGCGTTGAGATGGATTGTTCCTCTTTATTTATTCTAGACTAGAAAGAATTTTTGTCAGTTGGGAAAAAATAGTTACTTTAAAATCGCCAAAGAATTTACTTTCGGCTTGTGCTATGGGGGAGGTTCGTGCATATTATACGATGCGTCTTTTTGTTGATTTTTTCAACATATTTTTGTAAGTACTTGATGTTATTTCCACAGTTGTTTTGCCAGTAAAAACAAACAGCAAACAAATAAATCCAAAACAAACAGTTTCAAATGAAAGATTCTTTTTGTCAACAGTTACGACAAAAATTGCCAGATGGATTTCAGATCAAAGATGATTTGATTTATTATTATGTTATCAAGGAAATAAAAAGTGAGGATGGTTTGCGATGTTTTGTATCAATAGTTGGAAGATTATTGATAATGGAAACTTATCATGATGATGCAGCTCACGTAGGCTGGGCGAAGTCTGTAGCACGTCTTAAATAAGAGCTTTATTGGCATTAAAAACTGCCGTACTTGTACATAAAACAAAAGCCATATTGGTAAAAGGAGTCGATTGTATCAGCTAGGTAAAATGGCAACTAATCCTTTTGAATTTTGGCATATTAATCATGCTAGTCCTTTAAACGAATCCACCAAATGTACTCAAATTTTGGTAAATGTTTATGCCTATTCCAAATACTCGATGTTTTGTCCCATCAGAAATAATAATAAAAAAAACAGAATATACTATTATAGCATTGGTAAAGGTTTTTCAGCCACTCGGAAAGCCAGAACCAATTGTTGATCGAGCATTTGTATCTACCAAGTTCAAAGATTTTTTTTGTCTAAAAATGATGCAGATTTATATTTAATTGCCGTTGGTATGCCTGGAGGATACGAACAATTAGAAAGAATCATGAGGACACTTTTTAATTTAATGAGGAGCGTTTTAGATGATAGAAGAAAGAGCAAGTGGACCTCAGTTATACCGCAAATTGAGGCAGTCTTATATGAAACTTAATGTAAAACTATTGATTGATGTACTCCCAATTTGTTAATGTTTGGCAGAAAAGAACGCCTCCCTCGAGAAAAGGAAATTCTAAAAAGAATCGCTCAGTAAAAAATTGTGATATTTCAGAGATAAGAAAGAATGCATTAATCGCATGAAAAAAGGTAGAAGAACCCCAGAGGATAAATTTAACCTGAAAAGAGTGAAGGCTAAATTGTATAATGTTGGGGATAAAATGGCAATAGCAAATACATAAGTAACACATGGGCTGAAAAAGTCCCGGGCCTAACACTTAGATGGCGCTAGTTTTATTGCAGTCACCTTTTTTTTCAGTTAATACTAACCTTCAAAAGACAGCTGTTAAAATTTCATGATATTCTATTCATTAGTTTGTGAGTTATTGTGCTAAGAGTGACGCTACTTTTGTTATTTTCAAAACAATGGATCAAAAACAATTTCGTGTTTTAATTTTACACTGCTTCTTGATGGGAAAAAATACCGTTCAAGCGAAGCAATGGCTTGAAAAGTGTTATGGGGACTCCGCTCCATCAGAAACAACAATAAAACGTTGGTTTGCTGACTTCAAACGTGGTCGTAGAGACACCGATGATGCAGAACGCAGTGGACGTCCAAATGAGGCGGTAACACACCAGAAAACATAAAAAAAATCCATAAAATCGTTTTGAATGATCGAAAAGTGAAGTTGCGTGAGTTAGCTGACATCGTAAAGATATCAAAAGAACGTGTTGGCTTTATATTGCATGAGCATTTGACTATGAGAAAGCTCTGTTCAAAGTGGGTGCCGCGTTTGCTCACTGTTGATCAAAAACAAGAACGTGTTGATGATTCTGAGCAGTGTTTGGCCATGTTTAAACGTAACAAACCGGAATTTTTTGCGTCGATATGTGACAATGGATGAAACATGGATCCATCACTTCACTCCGGAATCAAAACGATCGTCATCTGAGTGGACAGCAACAGGTGAATCTCGTCCAAAGCGCCCGAAAGCACAACAATCGGCTGGAAAGGTTATGGCCTCGGTATTTTGGGATGTGCGTGGTGTAATATTCATCGACTATCTTGAGAAAGGAAATACCATCAACAGTGAATATTATATAGCGTTATTGGAGCGTTTGAAGGCCGAAATTGCAAAGAAACGACCGCATATGGCAAAGAAAAAAATTTTTGTTTCATCAAGACAACGCACCGTGTCACAAGTCAATCAAAACAATGGCAAAACTACATGAATTGAACTTCGAATTGCTCCCACATCCACCGTATTCGCCAGATTTGGCTCCCGCAGACCTGAAAAAAAATGCTCGCCGGTAAGAAATTTCGCACGAATGAAGAGGTTATCGCTGAAACTGAGGCCTATTTTGAGGCAAAAGATAAATCGTTCTACAAAAGTGGTATTGAAATGTTAGAGCGGCGCTGGAATGATTGCGTTGCTCTTGATGGAGATTACGTTGATGAATAAAGCTAATTTTGAACCAAAAAAACCGTGTTTTCTTTGTTAGGCCCGGGACTTTTCAGCCCATGTGTTATCTGAAGGAAAATTGAAATCCAAATTTTACGGGCCATACGAAGTAATGCAGCTGCTTGATAATGAAAGATATGTACTTAGAAAGACAAATCGAAGGAGTACCGTAACTAAGACAGCAGTACATGAGCATTTATGAAAATGGACTGAAGGTGGTTAAACATTATTGTTGAACCTTAAAGGGTAAGACTGAACCTTAAATGGATGAATTTTATATTTTTGTACCTTAAATGATTGAATATTGTATTTTTTCTGCCTTAAATGGTAGGCAAAAAGAAAGCCTCCTTCGGTTTTTGTACCCTAGATGGATGAATATTACATTTTTATACCTTAAATGGTTGAATATCACATCTTTGTACCTTAAATGATTGAATATAACATGTTTGTACCTTAAATAGTTGAATTCTTTACCTTAAATGGTGGAACATTACATTTTTGTACCTTTAATGGTGGAATATTACATTTTTGTACCTTAAATGGTTAAATTTTGTACCCTAAACGGTGGACCTTGAATGGTTGCATTTTGTATCTTCGTGGTATACTACATTTTTGTACTTTAAATAATTGAACATTACATTGTTGTACCTTAAACTGTGGAATATTATATTTTTGTACCTTTAATGGTTGAATATTATATTTTTGTATCTTAAATGGTTGATTATTATATTTTTCTACCCTAAATGGTTGAATATTTATAAATTTTGTTTTGTGTGAGACCGCACAATAACAGGATAATACATAGATTTAATTATATTGGAGTCACTGTTTGTTTACCTTCTGGGCCATCGATCTTAACGTTGTATTATATGATCCTCTATTACTGAAGGATGTTTATGTAACCGATTGTGTGTGATACGCGCCTTTTTGTTGGGAGGGCTAGAAGCCCAGATGTCAGGTTGTCCAGTATTAATAAAAGATTGTTTCCGAGAGTACAAAACTAGTTTAATTTTAAATAAAAAGTTATTATATATATATATATATATATATATATATATATATATAAACATGGGCTGAAAAGTCCCGGGCCTAACAAAGAAAACACGGTTTTTTTGGTTCAAAATTAGCTTTATTCATCAACGTAATCTCCATCAAGAGCAACGCAATCATTCCAGCGCCGCTCTAACATTTCAATACCACTTTTGTAGAACGATTTATCTTTTGCCTCAAAATAGGCCTCAGTTTCAGCGATAACCTCTTCATTCGTGCGAAATTTCTTACCGGCGAGCATTTTTTTCAGGTCTGCGAACAGCCAGTAGTCGCTGGGAGCCAAATCTGGCGAATACGGTGGATGTGGGAGCAATTCGAAGTTCAATTCATGTAGTTTTGCCATTGTTTTGATTGACTTGTGACACGGTGCGTTGTCTTGATGAAACAAAATTTTTTTCTTTGCCATATCATGAAATTTAAACACCTGTCTTTTGAAGGTTAGTATTAACTGAAAAAAAGGTGACTGCAATAAAAAACTAGCGCCATCTATGTGTTAGGCCCGGGACTTTTCAGCCCATGTGTTATATATATATATATATATATATATATATATATATATATATATATATATATGTATATATATATATATATATATATATATATATATATATATATATATATATATATATATATGTATATATGTATATATATATATATATATATATATATATATATATATATATATATATATATATATATATACGAGTATATGCGATACGTTACAATGATTATAACAAGAAGTCATTTCAAACCAGATCTAAAGAACATTTAGCTCATGTTAGGTATGGTAGATCAGAAAGAATCTGAAGATACGTACACCCTAACATTAGATAATTAAAATTGATTTAAAAATGTATCTGACAGTGAATCAGGCATATGAATTTCTTGAAGTTATAAAATCTAAAAAGATTCTAAATAAGGACAGAAGATCTATTCCTGACAGTTCTCTGATGTTACTCGAGTGGAACTACACAACCGTTTGTGACTGATAGTTTCCGTTCGAGTCAATCACAATTTAGTATAAATAGCCGAGTTCTTAAGTTAGGATTTAGTCTATATTAGTTCCTGATGATCCCAACATGATGCCAAATCAAAAGATAGTGAGATACCTTATCTCACACCGGGAAGCGTTAATGTTTTTGCTTTTTTTTAGTTATTTCATTTAAAAGGTTATAATAAAAGTATTTATCAAGTCGTACTAGCCAAAGTCTAAGTAAATTGAAATGTCAATTTTCCCCTTTTCACCCTTTTACCTAGTGATAAATTGCAAAAGTGTGTGCATAGTGTTGTGTTGTTGTGTTCAATATGTCGAAATTTACACCGAACAAAGAGCATTCGCGGACAGCACTAATTTTTTGTTTTCATTTGAAGAAAAACTGCTGTCGAATCATACCGATTACTTCGAGAAGCTTATGGTGAACATGCTCGATCGCAAGATACGTGTGAACGATGGTTTCGGCGTTTTAAAAGTGGTGACTTCGATGTTGCAGACAAGGAACGTGGAAAACCGTCAAAAAAATACGAAGATGTGGAATTGCAAGCATTGTTGGACGAAGATGATTCGCAAACACAAAAAACAACTTGCCGAGCAATAGGGCGTTAGTCAACAAGCTGTTTCCAATCGGCTACGAAAGATGGGAAAGATTCAGAAGACCGGTAGATGGGTACCACATGAGTTGAACGTCAGGCAAATGGAAAAGCGCAAAAACACGTGTGAAATTTTGCTCGCTCGGTACAAAAGGAAATCGTTTTTGCATCGTATAGTTACAGGGGATGAAAAGTGGATTTATTTTTGAGAATCCCAAGCGCAAAAAAGATGTGAAAAAATGGCTCGATGAATGGTTCGCAGCAAAAGGGGAAGATTTTTTTACTGGCGTGGTATTCACCAATTGCCCGAAAGATGAGAAAAATGTATAACAAGCCATGGAGCATACTTTGAATAAAGCACTTTTTATCATTCTTCCGAATTTAAAAACATGTTTTTTTAGAAAAAAAATCCGCATTTCATACTTGTACACCTAGTATATATATATATATTATATATATATATATATATATATATATATATATATATATATATATATATATGTATATATATATA